>CM073591.1:176566931-177154431 GCA_037074705.1 Zhengitettix transpicula | reverse complement strand
TCCTCACTATCCAAGTTTGAATGTGAATTAGTTCCTTAATGGATTCTCCTAATATATATATATATATATATATATATATATATATATATATATATATATATATTGTAATAGTAAGAATGTGACATTGTCAAAAATATTGGTATGGAAATGATAGAGAGATAGGTTGTGGCTTACCTGAAAGTGAAGTGCAGTGTAGCCATAGGCTGTTCTTCAAATTTTCGGAGGATCTCAACCTCCTTCTTCAGGAAGGAGTGTTACACCATTCCATGCACTGGGACTGAAGGAAGTTCTTCAAATTTTCAGAGGCAATCCTGTGTAAGCGATGTAGAACAGCAATCCAACCCAGACATAAAAATCATCCTTTCCACTATACTCCCCACCTGTGCAAGTGTTGCCTGCAGGTGCCCTCCCAATCTCTGCATATCCTTATCCTTATCCACCCTTCCAAGCCCAACCCTAAAACTCCTCTACTGAAGCCCGGTTGCCAACCTTGTGGGAGGAACAGGTGTCATGTCTGTTCCATCCTCCAGCCCACTACAATCCTCCACAAATAGCCACCTATAAAATCAGAGAAAACATTACCTGTCTTTTCCCATATTATCTATCACATTAATTGCAAACTCTGTCTAGCTTTTTATATTGGCCAAATCAGATGACCCCTCCCTAAATGCATTGCTAATCACCGCAGCACTGTCAAACTATGCAAAACCCATTTTTCTGTAGCTGCCCATGCCCATAGTCACAACTCCCAACAATTTTGACCCATACTACACACTAACCCTCCTTAACTACCATCTCATTGAATGCTGAACTCCACATTTGGGAGATCTACTTCCAGTACATCTTACAGTGTAGGCAAAGTCCTGGACTCAACATCCTCTAATTTTATTATGGCAGTGGTTGTGGTGATGTGTTGAAGTCTTTTTTCAGCATCATAATATGATAATTGTTATAATTATTACTATTACTCATTCTGCTCTATCCTTTCCCTATTATCATTCTTTTACTTTTTAACTTCTTGTTCTTTCATTTATTTTACTATCTTTGTTTGAATTTGGGAATGTATTTTCATGTTTTTTCCATTATTTCTGTTTTTCATTGTTGTGACCTTTCATTGAAAGAGAGGGACAGATTTGTTGTTGACTTTGTTGGTTGTCAATTGTTGCTGATGCACTTTAATTTAAATTAATCAATTTGTACCTGACCAGCATGTAGTTCAGATCTTCCTTCCTGACAAAGGAGCTCAGGCCCTCAAAAATTTGAACTATGTCAAACTGGTCCAACAACTGATTTCAGGTAAGTCAGCACCGCTGTCTCTCTTTTCTATCCTAATATGTTATTTAATTTGACCTCGTCATATTTTCCTTCATATATATACATATATTGTAATAACCACCAAAAAAACGCGTGTCAAAATAAAAAATATATATGCTTTTGATTTCAGCAAACAAATTTATTAACACAAGAAGAATTTACAATTGAATTTATTATTTTAATATTATAATAAGATCTCTTGCTCTCATGGGTCTCTACTGGGTTGTCCAACGGACAGAATCTAACTATTAAAATGGACCCAACATTTATGTTTTAAATTAAATAAAAGTATCTACTAAATTTATTAATGAACTTAACCTATAGATTGCTTCTAACTTTATTATCAAAAGAAGAGAACGACATCTGACTGTTATCCTTTAATAACGTTTACATCTGTTAATATTATACATTCCAACTCACGGTTTCTCAGGTTTATTTCGACTCGTTCTTTAGACACTCACTGACTCTAACACAATATCACTGTTTCGCCGATATCTGGTTCTCCATATCCAGTGAAAATATCCCAGGTGCTCGTCGTGACACTACTTGACGTCGGTTGCCGTATCCTGGTCGCCTACCATCGAAGACAGGTCAAATTCTCATAATCATACAGATAGAGCTTCTGTACTTAAAAATGTTTATAGTTGTATAGAACAGCTGACTGTCGCTGACTATGCTCGCGATGCTTCCAGCACGCTGGCTCCACTCTCCCTGCTCACGCTGACTGTCTCTGGTTCCTTTCCCACGCTAACTGTCGATGTTCACAGAACCCCTCTCCTACGCTGACTGTTTTTTCACAATAGGTTATTTCACCCTATATATACCACTAGCCTCCTTGTTTTTCTCTTGATGCAAAATTCCGTCGCAACGGCACGGTGACAGAATCTCATTACCGAAATTTACGTCCTTGCCGTTGGAGTCCTTTCGCCGGCTGCTCTCTTTTGTCCGAAACCCGACAATCGCGACAGGTCCAATTTGTCTTTGGACCTCTCCCCTCACAAGTGCGTGATACTAATTTCTCCAGATCCTAAGTCAACAAGTGCCTGGACCCGCAATTACTATGGACCCTCATTATCCCAAGTAATTGCGCCACTTGACATCCTTGCAGCTGCAGTTATTTTGCCCCCACGATTACTCAGGACTCGTCGGCCTCACCAGACTCGCACAAGACCCTTCCTTACAAGTCCTAAGCAAATACGCTGCTTGTCAGGTCATTCATTGTCACCTCGTGACAGGACCCGCAATTGCTTTTCCCTCGCATTCTCTTTACGAAATGTGCGCTGTTTTTAAACCAATGCATTACATTAATGCATTACAATATATATATATATATATATATATATATATATATATATATATATATATATATATACACAATATTAGAAGAATCCATTAAGGAACCAATTCACATTCAAACCTGGATAGTGAGGAAGGACAGAAATAAATAGGAGGAATAGAAGGATTGCGCTTTATTTGAATTCATATGCTCGGGCGAAGAATTACGCACATAGAAAAGCATATGTTCAAAGCAGAGAGAAGGATGGAAGAAGAAGGAAAGACTGAAAATATTTGACCCAGGCGGGACTTGAACCCACGTATTCTGCTTAGTACACAGACGCCTTAACCATCTCGGCCACCGGGTCAAGTTCCTGACCAGGCAAATATAGACAGTCTTATTGTGGACAATTAATAGTTTTTAGTGGAGGAATGGATAGAGTAGAGGGAATGAAGTATTAGGAGCTTCCATTAAGGAATAAATACAATATTAGGAGAATCCATTAAGGAACCAATTCACATTCAAACCTGGATAGTGAGGAAGGACAGAAATAAATAGGAGGAATAGAAGGATTGCGCTTAATGGAAGCTCCTAATACTTCATTCCCTCTACTCTATCCATTCCTCCACTAAAAACTATTAATTGTCCACAATAAGACTGTCTATATTTGCCTGGTCAGGAACTTGACCCGGTGGCCGAGATGGTTAAGGCGTCTGTGTACTAAGCAGAATACGTGGGTTCAAGTCCCGCCTGGGTCAAATATTTTCAGTCTTTCCTTCTTCTTCCATCCTTCTCTCTGCTTTGAACATATGCTTTTCTATATGCGTAATTCTTCGCCCGAGCATATGAATTCAAATAAAGCGCAATCCTTCTATTCCTCCTATTTATTTCTGTCCTTCCTCACTATATATATATATATATATATATATATATATACATTTTTATTTTTTTACTGTATTGAGGCATATAATTTTAATTTCTCATGCTTTTTAACAACAATTAATATTTTCCAAAAATTTCTTATTTCACCCTTTTTAATTTGTTACTAATTTTAACACAAATTTTTGAAATGAACATTTAAAGTTACTTATTTTTCTGAGATTCAAAAATTCCTTAATAATGTAAATTATTCAGCTTTCTGACCAATACCAGATAATATTTTTTTTATTTATGACAATGTTTCAGTACATGCTTGTCTTGTACCTTCCTCAGGCCTTTCCTAAATATGCTAAATGTTTAAAACTATTTTCTCATCCTATTGAAAAAAACACAAACTTTAGAAATTCTTCCGAGGCTCTTATTCACAAACTACACACAAGTGCGGTCACAGCCAAATGTTGTTGTAAAGAAATAAAAATATTGAATAAGAAAGATAGCCAATACAGACAAAAAAGGTAATATAAAAACCACACAACGTTTCTGGGATCCTTGCCCCTTTCGTCGGGTCTTTCTTATTCATTATTTTCAATCGTACATAATTTTTTTCATTTTAAATAAAAATATTGTCTGGTATTGGTCAGAAAACTGCATAATTTATTTCATATTAACAGATGTAAAATTACTATCTTTACTAAAGTGTTATGAAACAAATGTAGGCAAGGAAAATCTATTGATAAATATATTTTGTCTGGTTATGGGGTAAATTTAGAGGTCTTGTGCAGTTGAACGGTTGTTAAAGTAGATTATCTGTTAAACATAGCTTAGTTCCACAAAGCAAATTAATACCACAACCTTAAAAATTTGATAAAATCCCAGTGTCATTCCATACCAAGGACTTCTGAAAAAATAATTGTTTGCTCAACCATTACAGGGAAAAAAAGTTTTATTGTTGTGTTCCCCTATGGGTTTGAAGTTCCAATCTAATTTTGTTAATAAAGTTTTGTGTCAGATTCAAATATGTTTGTCATTTTTTATGTAGGACTTGTTCTTTTTTTCGCATTTGTAGGTTTCTACGATTTTGTTAATTACTCAGCTCTTATTGTCCTATCATTTTCAAAAAAAACTACACTGTGTTCCATACATTCTGGCCTGCAAATCAAATCTCTATTTACTTACCTAATATGATTTTTCCATGTACTTTGTGCAACAAAAATTTAGCAATTGCATATGAATTCAATTTTCATAGGGTAATTTTTCAAAGAAGGAACATTTTGTCATCCATAAGTTTTTTTTGTGCTTTGAAATATAATAGTTTAGTTACTTTATATAAAATATCAATGTTAAGTAGCATACCCTTTACAAATTATACCTTTTTATGTATGGAATTTTTTTCATAATTTGAGTTTCTACTCCAAGTTAGTATGAATAAAAATTGTGAAATAGAACAAAAAATGCTGGATTTCTACACACAGGATAATTGGTATCTATTGGTATAATTATGTTATCTTTAATGCATTTTTAACAATGGAAACCACATTTCTTAATAATATATGAATAACTGATGGTAAATAAAAATGCAGACCACTCAATACATAATGTTGTATCATTTGAGATACAAAGTTACTCTGACAAAAGATATTGCTTACATGATGGTGAGTCACAATCCTTTGTAGATTGGTAGGTTTTACAAGCTTTTTCCAAGTCTGTAAAAGGTTGTGCCTGCAGTGTATGTTGCCTTATTTGTTACTAACTGGGTGCCGGACCTTGGACTATTATTTATTTATATAATCCCAAAAAGGTTTTTAATTCTTCATTAATCTATTAATCAAGAAGTGATTTAACCTACCCATGAAAAAGGAATATTAATTCATCATAACCAGTATGTTGACACACTGACAGTCACAATTACATAAGAGAGCCAATATACTCACTCCCTTTACATTGAAATCACCTAAAAAACTCCCTGTTCCGTAATAAAGTTATACAATACTCTCAATACAATAAGAAGTCAGAAATACTCTCGGAACCATAAAAAATAATCTATATACTTTTAAAAAAAGTTAAATATACTTCCAGTGCCCTATTTCCAGGACTTTTAGACTCAAAATAGTCCCAGGACACCAACAGATTAATAAATACTCCTGCAGCTTAAAAAAACCTTGGTACTCTAAGAGATTTAAAAATATTCCCGGTTTCCTAATAGTAAAAAATATTAATCATATCACAAGAGAGTTAAAGCTTCTCCCGGTACCTTACAAGAATAAAAAATACAGTACCTTAGGATGTTCATAAATATTCCCAGTAAGTTAAAAGAATCACAAATAGTTACTGGTCTCCTAAGAGAGTCATAAATATTCCCAGTACCTTTTGGCAACTAAAAATAGTTCCAGTACCTTAAGAGAGTCAAAATTGCTTCTGAAGCCTTACGTTAGTGTAAAAATTGTAAAATATTGCCTGTAGCCTAAGTTAGTCAAAATTACTTCCAGTAAGCAAACAAATGCAGTATATAATACTTTAAGGGTTTTTTTTATATAGTTTACCTTCATTTATAGTGAACAAATGTATTGTGTTTTGAATGATAATATAAGTTGTTAATGCTATTGAATTCTAACTAGAATAAATTACATGAAAATATCAAGTTTTAATGTATATGCTTCATAAGTCTAGAGATAATATTCTTTGTGTGTTCCCTTTGTCAGATTTGGAAAATAAATAAGACTTGTGAAAATAACCAGTGTTCAGAACATAGGGTTGAGAGTCTACAGCCTTATATACAAGGACTGGTTCAGCCCAGTTAAAGGAGGCAGATAACTGCAACCTTCTGTATGTGCAGTCTGCACCTTTTCCCAAAATTCCTGGCGTAGGAAGCTTCAGGGAAAAGTGCACACAGCACATGCATTTGTATTAAACTCACAACTGTTATTTCAAATTGTCAAATCCAAATTACTTCATAAACACAATAAAACCCTTTCAATATAAATATGCATTTCAATTTTATGCCTTTCAGGATGGCCTGGTTGTGGTTGGTGTGGTAGATTGTGTCTCAGATTCTAAGTTCTGTCAGGAACTCTCTGGTGGAATTTTGACCAGCCATATATTTTGGGAAGATGTTAATTCAGTACATCCAATTAGTCCAAGTGAAAAAGAAGCAAAACATATTGCCACAAAAATATTTGAATATCTTCCAGATGCAGTGGAGCTTAATGAGGATAAATTTGAGGTAAAATACAATAAGTTTTATTAAATATTTTAAAAAGTTGATCATTGTTTTGTCTTATTTATAAGAACTAGAAATATGGAATTTATAGATCATCTCAGTCTGCTAGAATAGTTACGGCGTCTGTGTACTGAGCAGAATACATGGGTTCAAATCCTGCCTGGGTCAAATATTTTCAGTCTTTCCTTCTTCTTCCATCCTTCTCTCTGCTTGAACATATGCTTTTCTATGTGCGTAATTCTTCGCCTGAGCATATGAATTCACATAAAGCATAATCCTATTTATTTCTATCCTTCCTCACTATCCAAGTATATATATATAAACATATATAAACTCATTTGGGTAGGAAATAGGGACAGTGAGCAGCTGACTTACCTTAAATCAACAGTTGGTCCAGTCAAGCAGACAAGAAATAGTATTTCAACGTTTCGAGAATGTGAGCCTCATTCTTCAGGACAGTAATTCTGAATATGAAGCTGGCTGTCTCACTGACAGTGTGTATCAATATTCTCATTAACTTTGTAATTTATGTTGATAATTTCTTTAATTCATTAATTAAAGTGAGGTAGAATATTATATTGTTAGTGTCAGGATAATCCTATAATTGAAATTAGTTTTAAGTACTTGTAAATTGTTTTATAAATGATTATTAGTACTTTTATGAATCAATTGTCAGTTTTTAACCTTTACATTCTTTTCATTTTCAGGACATTCTTTCCACACTGCAGTTAAACCAGGAATCCCAATTTTGGCTGGTTTACTTCTACATGAGTCAAGTTGATGAAAGTGACCTTGACTTGAAGAAACTGCCTGCTCTCCTTCCTGACATGAGAATTGGACGCATTCATTGTGGACGAAATGCAAAAGTGTGTTCCAAGCTTCACATCTCCCGTTATCCACTGTTTGCATTGTTCAAGCCAGGTGGAGGCTATGAGATTCATCATGGAAAAGAAGGGGCCCATGATGTTGCTAATTTTGTGAGACAAAGCCGTTCAGCTCCAAATATGAGAGTATTAAGTCCTGATGAGTTCTTCGATAACACACAAGGTTCTAACATGAATTTTTCATATTTGCCTATATGCATATTAGTGCAGATATTTCTTATGAACAAAATGTTTTTCTTCTTCAAATTTTAATGAAATTGGTCATTTGTATGAAAGTAAATAATGCTTTTTTTCTCATATTTTCCAATGCTTTTGACTGTACACACTATTACCTTGAAATTGAAATTTGTAAACACATAGCCACAGTGAAATTCAGAGGTGTCTAAAATACACACACAGAAATTAGTAAGTTCCAATTTGTTTAAAGAAAATGTTGCTGCATAATATTCTCCATTCTTACAAATCTGGATATATGTAAATGAAATACTGATAGTAACTAATAAATGTCAATAAGCATTGTTATGAATTATTTTAATGTATATATAGTTATTACAGCAGGGTTTAAGAGCAGAAAACATTGTTTATATGATGTTCACTGTCCAATTTTCAACTGTCTACCAATAAAAACTTACCTGATTTAAGTAATGAGAACTTATACATCAGATCCACCAACACATAACTACTTAGCCTAAGTGGGTGATAAATGAATGAATGATAACCCCCTTTATATATTTAATACTACTTCACATAATGATTAAGAATTAAGTTAAAAGATACTTTGAACAAGCATGTTAACATTTTAATACAGTAAAAAATGGGCATAATAAGGGCTGTCCACTCAATTTCAATTGTATGTGATGGGTAAATGGTTGAAGATAGACACTTACAACAAAGTTTATATTGAAGGAAAATGCTTTTGAGTTTGGTCAACTGACTTGTGCAGTTGTGTCTCTCTAGGCTCTTGCATTCTTTCTGCACTTGAAGAAAGGATCAAGGCTTCCAGGAACGTTGTGTGGTATTTATATTATCATTTCTTTTGTCTGTATTTGGCTATCTTTCTTATTATTATGAAAGGAAAACTCTCCAAGTTTTTATGATATGCACACTGCCACATCTCTATGTGAGGTCCAGCAGTCACTGTGGCAATATCAAGGCAATGAATAATTTCTTGTGAAGTATGTTGGAGCATGTTCTGAAATGCTCTGAGTAGCCTCTTTGATGCGCTCACGAAGGTCTCCGACTGCGTTGGCATAAACTTTATCTTTGACATAGCCTCAGAGAAATACATCTAGTGGTGTTAAATTGGGAGATCTCAGGGGCCATGTCATCAGTACTCCCCCTATCCATCAGCGTGGGAAAATGATGTCCAAAGTCGTACGAACTTTGTTGAACCAGTGAGTAGGAACTCCATATTGTTGGAAAAGGATATTAGCGTTCAGTTGTTCGATTTGTGCAAAACGGAACTGCTAAAACTTGTCATGATATGCAGTACCACAGACAGTTTTCTGGACGAAGAAAAATGGTCCAATGACTTTCTTCGGTGACTAATTGCACCAAAACATTCCATTTGGGACTATCACGAACATGCTCTTGTGTAGTGCGAGGATTTTGGGATCCCCAGATCTACACATAATGTCAGTTTACCTTCCCTGATACATGGAAAGTGGCTTCTACTGAGAAGAAAATCCTGGGCCTGAAATTGGGATCGGCGCCCAGACGGTCTAGCATGGTATTGGTGATTTCCACTCATTTAGGCCTGTCATTCAGCTCATGATGTTGCAGTAACTGCACTTTGTATGTGTAAAATTTGAGATGTTTGTGGACAATTTAATGCAATGCTTATTTTGGTATTTGAATTTCCAACAAAGTTCTTCTTAATGACTTTTAGGGTCTTTGGCCATAAGTGACTTGAATATTTTCAACGATTTTTTTAAACCACCACCATGTTACTTCAGCAAAGTTCCAGTAGCTAAAAGTTTCATTCCATTTATTTATGTTTTTAACAGTTGCCGATACTATTTTTGAAATTTTCATAATTGATTTAAACTCTGCATACCACAAAACAGTTAGCACTTTCATCTGCAGTTTCACCATTTTGATAAATGAATGATGAAACTGTGTCTTTGCACCAGCTACCGAGAGGAAACTTGTTGAGATTTCCTCACACATAAACGTTGTTGTAATTTTATATCTTCAACTTTTGACCTGTCAAATACAATTGTAATTAGAGATATTCGAGTGGACCACTCTGTATAGTGTATACTGTGTGTGTTAATGGACAACATGATCCACATAAATTAATTTATTTTTGTTTCCTGTAGTTCAACTAGTTCAAGCTTGAAGTCCTTTTCATCAATTTCAGTTTGTTTGTTTGTTTACATGCAGTTGCATGGTTTAGAATACATTTAGTGTAATCTGAATCTAGTAGTATAGCCATACTATGTCCCATAGGCAAACTTATTCCCCAAATTCTGTTGCTGCTGAAAATTCCCTCGAATTTCTATATTTATTCTATCTAACAAAGAAAACAGCTTCCGTCTCAAGTCTTAATGTTATATATATTTCTGAAATTCAAGCTCGTTGTTCCTACTCATGACAGAGGCAGGTGCTTCAAATTTTCTGTGGTGCTAAGTCCCCTTTTCCTGGAAATTCTGTACACTGGCTTACTCCAAAGCCAGCTGAAGGAAAGCGGAACAAGAGCAGCTGTCACTTTAAAGTGACACTAGGCAGGCTGGAAAGCAATAAATGTCAAATTTTCAAAGCTCTAAGCCCCCTTTCTCAGGACAGCAGTCCTGAACATAATTAAGATTGAATTAGAAGTTCAACATTTCTGACAGTATATTCACTGGGAAAATCTATGGAAATTAATGATAAAGAATTAAGAAAAGATTTTCGGTTTTCCAGATGGGAGTAGGAAACCTGAGAAGTTTTTCTTAATTCTATTCACAGGGAAAGCCTTCAGTCTCTAATATTAAAGAAATATTTTTCCCACTGTTAATTGATCATTTATTTTTTATTTTTCTCTGCCTCTCTTTTCTTATCTCTCTTGCTCACTACCCCCCCCCCCCTTCTCTTCCCAATCCTTAGCCCGACCCACCCCACCATCTCTCTTTTACATTTAAGGGGAATTTCTATATTTTATAGCATAACATTTCCAGCCAGATGATTTTAAACATTATTTTATTCTCTTTACTACATTTGTTTCAGGTTCTAGTACTGGTACATGGTTTATTGATTTTTTTGCTCCATGGTGTCCACCCTGTTTACGCCTACTGCCTGAACTTCGAAAGGCTAGTCAGAATTTGGGTGACAATGTATTTTTTGGAACAATTGACTGTACTATTCATTCTACATTCTGCAGGCAACAGAATATTAGATCTTATCCAACAACAACACTTTATAATGGTTCTCATTCTGCCCATCCATTTCTAGGAAGGCATACTGCATCTGATCTTGTGGATTTTGTGAATGATATTTTACAACCAGTCGGTATGTTTACATCTGTGCACTGATTTTTGTAGAAGTTAAGTTTGTACTATTTCGAAAATCACTTTTTTTTCAAATGTAGAAGTGTTATTATTTTTCTTACATGTAAATGTTTTGCCTAAATTAATTAATTATGCTTGAATTTTATTAAATAAATATATTTTCCTAGTTATCAAGCTAACAGAAGAAAATTTTTACAAATTAATTGGCAATAAAGGGCCTGAAGAGATGTGGCTTGTTGACTATTATGCCCCTTGGTGTGGACCATGTCAGCAACTTTCTCCACAATGGAGGAAACTAGCAAAGGTAACAACATAATATATTTTTGTAGTATTGAATTTACATTGCTTTAATGTTTTTGTGTGCATGAGCATGGGTAGAACACTCAATATTTTAGTCATAATTACTGTAGAATAATTTATAGAATGCTAAATTTCGTTAAATATTCAGAATGTAGATTGGCTACCATGTCAGAGAGAATACATTAGTCAAAATCTCCTTTTTCAGAAGACAGATTAAACATACTTTAGTTAGCCAATTGAACACTGTCAAATTCAAAATTGGACAGGGCTGCTATTAGCAACAAACCTAATCCAACAAAGCCATTAATCTGTTACACAGCACTAGCACTTGATCCAAACATTGCATGTCTTTTTATGGCCTCATCCTATCCAGATGTGTTCTTTCAAACACATTCTTAGCTAGATATCCCTTGTTAGAATGTCAGCCATGATCATTATACCCTTGTAGGCTTTGCTGATGAATTTCACCATTGTCTGTGCTATATTTTGAGTCAATTTCATTTTATAGTTCTTTGCATATTTCCTCATTGGATACCATTCCATAAATATTTCGAATTTAACCGAAACCACAAGACACTGCATCATTGAAAACTTTTTCCCGGGCCTCCTCCATAAATTGATTGCAGTTTTGTTAGTTTTATTAGTCAACCCACCACCAGATTTCAACCAAATCTGGAAATAATAAAGATCATGTTCAATTCTAAAATCCATATACCCATCCAACCTCACTAACATTATATTCCACATTTTCAGACCCCACACTTCCTCACTCCACCCACCGAAATCACCATAATTGTCAAAGGAATACTGAAATGTCTGCCCTATCCTTCATAACATCTACAACCAATCACAAAAAAGTAAAGAATTTGTTGTGGTTCAGTACATAAGCTTCATGTTCCAGTAATAGTTCTCAATGTTTTTGGGAAGAGAACTTTGGACCAGGTAGAATAGAAGGCAGCGTTTGTAGTTTATTAGCTAAATGATGTGGAAGGAGATGCAGGTTTGTTCTAGTTCTGTAAATTGAATTTACTTTGAAGATGGTTATGAAATAATGTCTAAAACTCATAGGTAAAACTGATATAGTCAAATTAATTAACTCAATTGGATGGGAAATAGAGACGATGGAGACCTGCTAGGGCTATTCTCTCGCAGGCAGTACCTGCGAGGGATGTTCTCTCACAGGTAAAACCTTATAGGAGAGACACGAAGGGGGCTACCTTTGGCAATGCCTTTTCCTCTCCATTTTTGAACTAAGGTTCCCACAAGCCGAGGCACCTTGGCCTGTTCTGAGAGGTGTATGTTCCGGGTCACAGACCTTGGGCATACGGTAGGAGTTGTCCGCTATTCCCATTGGAATAGTCGGCCAGCTGCCTCCTAAATTAGTCAAGGCACGGAGATGGAAATGCTGTCCTCACAGCAAACTCCTCTCCCACTATCGGAAGGGCGTGGGACCAGTACCCAATGCCCGACCTACCTGATGCAGGTTTTTCTAGGGTTTTCCCTGCATTACATTTAGGCGAATTGCCGGGTAGGATCCTTAAACCACAGCCCAGGGGCCCTAGTTAACCCTTGGCTACCTTCATCTACCCTTCCGCATCCTTCCTTTCAAATTCCTTCCTATGCTATTAAAGGGGAGTTGCCCAATGTGGATTACCCTCATGTAGCCTGTTGCCCTAAAAAAAAAAGGAATAGAGACAGAGTAGCTGACTTACTTTAATTCAACTGTTGGCCCAGTCAGGCTGGGCAGAAATAAAAAGAAACAAATTTTCAAGGACCTGAGTACCCCTTCATCAGGGTTTTAGATATTGTCATTGAATAGAGTTTTAGAAGAAAGGCTAACAATTCTATTGACAGAAGGTTTGGGGGTTTTACTAGATATGGTTGGATTGGAGTATGGTGGGTTTAGGAATGTTGGAGATATAGGCCGGCAATTTCAATGAGATGAGGGGAGGAGGGGGTGTTTGAGGAAAACAGGCTTTGGTATGAATTTGCATGCCAACCCTCACAACATTACAAACTAAATTATGCCTTATATTATTTGCGTGTTGGAAAATAATGTCGATGTTTTCTATGAAGAGGGGAAACTGGACATCATTTTATTGTGAATTTGAAAAAGGTTTTTGGAGTTTACGCATTCTAAAAGTTTGTGAGTAGTTATTCATTAACTGTATTCTTTCAGCTTGTTTCAGACCTTCAAAATGTCCATGTAGGAGAAGTAAACTGTGAAACAGACTCTAGTCTTTGTAGTCAACAAGGTGTGAGATCTTATCCCACTATTAGGTTGTACCCCCTAGGTGGTAAAGGTCTGTCTACTTTTGCGTAAGTACTAGTAAAAAAATTTCCACAAATTACTGTTAGAAATGCATGATTAGTTGTTTAAATGTTAGGGATTTTCCCTGTTACATTTGTTTTGTCATGCAGATTCCAGTCAGTACCTCTTTCAATAGGCATGTTTCCCTTCAACATAAGACCAATCCAAGTTATCACTTTATGCAAATATCATAGTCTCAACCTGTATTTTATTCCAAGTTAGTGTTTATGTCTAATCCATTTAGGTGTGACATGTAATCAAGTTCAAAAACAGTAAACAATAACTTTTGTTTTCAGGTTAGCCATATTGTGTGTTTCTGTTTACAATCCTTCCATTTTATAAAAGCTAACAACCTTTTATAAAGATATAAATGATAATGTGACATAGTCAAATAATATATATGGATATCAAAGAGAAAAAGGGACAAATATTTTCTTCATCTCAAGTGTGCAAAACAGATATTTGGACACAGCTTTTAGAATTAAAATTTTTGCTGAAATTCTCTTTCTTCTTCAGGTGCAATCCACTTGACTGTTAACACATAGTAGAGTTTCTAGCTTGCCTAAAAAGTATTTAATTCTTGAATTTGTGCCTTGTGATGAAAATTTTTCTATATATTTCATGTTTAATTAGCAGAAATATATTAAGGAAAAAAGCATAGTGGATACAGGAAAGAGGGCACTGTGAAAGCTAGAGAAAATTGATGTTACAAAATTTTGAGTACTCAAATATAGATCTCAGAATTATTTAACTCTCTCTTGGTGATAAACACATACATCAAGAAATAAATCAACTTAAAATAGATTTGACTTAGCCTAGGAATGAAAAAGCAGTAGTAACAGATGCCACATCTGCCCTATCCTTACCTCTCCTGAACATTGTGATCAATAGGAAACTTACAATCACAGAGACAATAAAAGAGTTGAAAACAAGCAGTGACAACAGACTGTTGGGAACTCAGATTATATTTAAACTGAAAATGAAAACAAATACTTCCATTTCTAAATGTTCTATCTAATGAATGCAGCATGAAAAATAATATGGTTGGTCTGAAGAAAACATTGGAAAGGAAAGCAATACAAGTAGGGGCACAACTTGCTCCAAATGATCCATTCCGAGAAGAGAATTAATAGATACAATGACAACAATTAAAGGACTGGGATGCACGAAGAATCAGTTCACTAGTTTTCACTCTAAGTATACTTAATATTCCTTCCCATACAGCTTAGCCCTTAGAGGAGAGCACCTAACATTTGATTCAAATGAAAGTATGGCCACCTAAGCAAACCAAATTCTCAATGCCTTCTTCATAGATAGCACAGACTTCTCTAAAAGCAGATAGATATCCTATCCTCTACCGAAGAATCAAAATCCACTCTTGACCAGAAAAAGAATAGCTCATCCCCATAGAAACACCTACTTTCACAGATTAAGACTCACTCAATTAACCTCCTACCCCGACTATCAAGAATCATGAAACACCTAGTACGACACAGAATGAGAGAAGCAATATCCCCACAGGAAACAATTCCCCCTCACCAGGTGGGCTTTCGTGAAGGACATTCAACCATCTAGCAATGCCATAGAATAGTTGGTTATATCAGGGAGGCCATCATGAGGAAGAAACTGTGTGCAGCAGTATTCCTAGATATCTAGCAGGACTTTGATAAGATATAGCACTACAACCTACTATATAAGATTAAAAAACGTCTGTCACACCAAGTTTTCCTACTCATAAAATCATACCTGTCACAAAGATGCTTCCAGGTCTAATTCGAGGGACTATACTCCGACATTCCGCAGGGAAATGTTCTTGGTCCCTTCCTCTATCTACTATATACTACAGACATCCCCACTGCATATAACACTCTAATCACCACCTTGATGACACCATAATAATGTCAACATATAGTGATGTAGACCAAGCAACCAAAAATCTCCAGTAACATCTGAACCTCTTATAAAACTGGTAAACTGCAACAAGTCCACAAAAAACACCTTCTCAAATAAATGTTTGACGTGCCCACAAGTTAAAATATTCAATCAACCCATCCCAGTAAAAACTGAAGTAATACCTAGGACTCCACCTCGACCAAAATGACATAAAAAAAACCAAAAAAGAACAATTGAAATAAAAAATATGCACTTGTTACTTGAACGAAAATCACAACTCGCCCTTGAAAACAAATTGCTTCTATATAAAACCTATATGGTCTTACAGGATCAAATTATGGCGATGCAGCATACCATCAAATATCAAGATGTTGCAGACTTTCCAATCAAAGACATTGCACACCATAGTCAATGTACTCCATCATAACCTCAAAATTCCATTTATTTGCAAAAACCATCAAGACATATGCCACCAAAAGAAAACATCAAACACTAAACCACCTCAAGAAATATATTATACCTTCCACAAGTCGTAGTGAAAAGATTGAATAGACTATGGCCGGAAGACATCACTGACTAAGTCAAGGAGACTCGCCACTGGATGGTGCTCAACTTGTGTCAAACGACATTAATACCAAAGAATTTACCTACTACTCTGAAGTGTTAACAGTAGACTGTAAATTAGCAAATGAATTTAAAATAGGGTCATATTCAGATGCCATACCAACCCCTGAAACATTTTCGTTTACCATTGTAGACCTCACTCTCACATATCCCAACCAAAATTAAGTTGCCTTCCTTAACGCATGAAAAGGTGTAATTGTGTCTCCTATCCTTCACTCTACTGTAACCTTCTATTACCAATCCCAAAAAGACACTTCTAAAATTAAAATGATCAATATCTTCCTCTTATCCAATATCATTTACCAAATATTTTGCCCTGTATTCTACATTACCCAAATCAATTTACTTCTTTCCAAACAAATTACTAATGCTGAAAACTTAATAAAACCATTTCAGTAGCTTGGAAAAATATGCAAGTTCATTCTATTAAACTAATAACTTCCATCAGTACTTCTCATCTTCATACAAATTTTGCATCTACTCAATAAGTGAAAACAAAATTTTACCTGTAATTAATTGGAATCTTTGGTTTTCCTAAAAATAATTAATTAACTTATATATATTCACATTATTTTTCTTTTATTTTCATGCCATTTATTTTAATTATATAAAATATAAGAATCGAATAGATGACATGGTATCATTAAATGTAACAGTTACAAAACCTTAGGATTGGCAATTTTATAGATATTTTTTGGAGTGATATTCTTATCTTCAGCATTTAGGTCAACAGTTTTTTCATGATTAAATGAAGACAACCATTCTCTTGTTCACATTCTAATCAATTATTCGATCCAGTCGAATACTGCACGTTGATTCAAAACTAGGTGCATTCCATTACGATGGTAATTATGATTACAGTCTTCGTCCAAGTATGGTTGTTGGGGAAAATGGATAAATAGTGCGTGTATTAGAGTGCTCTCAAATTTAAGAATGAAAGACCAGAAATGTGCTGCTCTGGTGGAAAACTGAAATTGCCTGAATTGCATTCACGTCACGAACGATTATCAACATTGGTATCAAGGGATGCAAACCAATTGAAATATTTCTTGGCAAACATATGCAAGTACAATTCATGTTTCCAAATGGCAACATGCCATGCAACAAATATCATTTGTGAAAATTAGTTGTCAACATTTAAAGTGCAAGGAATTATTTAGCAGGATCACTATCAATGCCAAACGTAGATCACAAATTTTCTTCAAATCTATTTAATGGGAAATACTGATGAACAAATCGATCAACCTTGTTTATTCAATACAGGCACTAAACGAGAAATTGTGGCTGCATAAAAAACTTTATTCGATCAACAAAAAGAACTGCCCTTGAACAAATCCCAGGTGATGATTATAACATTGTTGTACTTGGAGCAGACAGAACACTTGTCGGCCAACATGAAAGATGGTGCACCGTTATACTTGCCGAACAATTTAACTCGCATGATAAAATTCTTAATCTGAGAAATAGTCGGTTGCAGTTCGTGATATTTTGCAACTACTTTTTATGAGGATAACTATGTAAAATAATAATACATCAGTGATAGTCAAATAATACTCAGGGTCGACCCTTAATAAACTGCATTTCCAATTCCACTTACATAGTTTCCAATAGTATCTTAATATTTTAAAAGCGGAAAATTTAGCACCAATTGACCCACATTTCTAACACAAAAGTATTTTTCCTTTATGCATATTTTAAATAAAGTTAAAATTTGGAATAATTGGGGAATTTGGTATTATTGTATGAAGAGCTGTGCTGTTTATTATGGCACCCTAAAGCACTTTTCTTTAAAATAACTTTTGATTATGATTTTTTTAATATTCCCCAAAAATGTATGAAAAGTACTTTTGTTTTAAAAACAATATAAACTAATTTAAAATAAGATTTTTTTATTGAATGGTTCAAATTCATTTTTATTTTGTTGCTTTTGCCACTGATGCAGCCGCATCTCTGTGCCATCACATAGCGCAGCTTTGTTTCTATATGCTGTTCACTGTAGCACAGAAAAGAGGCAGTTTGTTGAGTTTTAAGAGTGGTGAAATGGAATACAATGCATGCACATTAATTACTGCAATAATATCAAATAGGCTAGTAGTGATACTGATGTTATAATTGTTTCAGACAGCTGCTGCATGAATTTTTATAATGTCGAGTATCGATTTTCTTTTTAATATTCGTTTTAGAATGTACTCGGGATTTCATCGTGATGCTCGGTCTCTTCGCCAGTGGCTGCATAATTTTTTGCCATCTACTGTGGAAGTGTTAACACCAGACACTTTTAGTGTGAAAGTATTACATGGAACTGATCCCTGGTTGGTAGATTTCTATGCTCCTTGGTGTGGTCACTGTGTAGCATTTGCTCCCGAGTTTGAAGTGGTTTCTCAGGTATGTGTTTCAGATATTAAATTAATGAAGTTTTAATTAGTGTAATTCCTTTTATTGTGTTGGTGTTGTATCAACAGTAGTCCACACCAGATTAAATATAATGATTCACTTAAGAAATAGTTAAACTATCATCTAGCTCATAAAGAACACCTCCAAAACAAATTGAATTCTGTACCTTGTGATGAAAATCTTATATGTATCATGTTTAATTAGCAGAAATATGGAAGGAAAAAAAGCAAATTAGAGGCAGGAAAGAGGGTAAACTATGAAAGATAGACGACATTGATAATGTTACAAGATTGTGACTACCCAAAGATAGAGCAACATTGAGTGAAATAATCTTCAAAAAATAAATTATTAGCTTCAACATGGAATTGGGAATTGAAAAAGAAGTATAAATTTGTAAATAATGAAATAAATGGTCATGCTGAGACCCCAAGTGCTAGCTAACATTTTAATATATGGTAAATAGAGGACAAGGTGGTGAACCGTATATATAAATCACACTTAATATTGATATTATTAGAAACTCAAGAAATGGAATAATATTTTATAACTTGTGTGTATACACAAATTGTTTCAAAACCTGTAAATCCAAATACACTAATTTTTTGTGACTAGTTGTAGTCATAAGATTTCTGTTCTATTTCATTTATGTATATTACTTACCTCACAACATGACAGTTAGTGCTATAATTACTATTCAGGTTTATATAACTTTAATATTGATTTGTAGAATAGTCATATGTTATTGAGCTTTCATTTAGAATTGTACAGACTGAAGTTAATTTTGGACAGTGAAATTATTTAAGATTTTGAAAAATTTACTTAATTTGGCAATATTTTCAATCATTTTAACCTATATTAGTAATTATTAAACATACAAATATCATTTAAAAATGTAAACAATACAAATGTTTTTATTTTGTCCTGGAATAATTCTTTTTCTTATGTTTAATGTAGAAACTTGCTGGTCTAATTAAATGTGGCAAGGTTGACTGTAATGTACATAAGCAATTGTGTATGCAGCAAGGAGTTTCTGCATACCCCACGGTAATGTTCTACCGTGAGAGCTATCGAGAGGAAATTTCAAGCCAGCAAGCAGAGGACATAGAAAATTTAATTCGCCACAAGCTATCAGAAAGGAAGACGTCTCAACTACATGACGAATTTTGAACAATTTCATAGCAGAAAAAAATTAAAATTTGTAATAATTTAAGTTAATTTATTAATATTAATAAGTTACAGGCTCTAATTCAATAATGGCCACAAAAATTTAAAAGTTTTTGTTCCTCCTTTATGCAGGTAACATGATTTAAAATACGGTTGTGTCACTGTTATACAGTACACTTTTTAAATAAATGAAATGTGATATGAACAGAATATTTCATGTGCACAAAATACTACTTTTATAATAATACTTGCAATACTGAATGAATGTAAAATATTAAAATCTAATGCTTCATTAATTTTCAACTGTTGATAATATTTAATGAGAATTATTTAACCAATACAAGGTTTTCATTTTATAATTTTAATTTGTTACAACAGTTCCTAGTTATGGTTTTTAAATTACCTAAAACCGCACTCCTAAAACAGTATTTTTGCATATAGAATCTTAAAAGGCGAATGTATCGTAACATATGTTACAATTGTAAATATATTGTTAATAAAGTTTTTCTAATTAATAGTCAATCCATGTTTTAAATAATTAAAATTATGTTCTTGATAAGGAAGGGAAAAGAGTTCAATATCTCCTGTACTTATTCCTGCTAATAAAAGTAAATCTTTTGACCTTAGCAAGATAAACACACAGACCATATATATGTCTGATTGAAAAAGTAAATGATAAAAAAACAAAAAAAATTGTTCTGCTACAATAATTATAATTTCACATTAAGAATGTATTTCAATTTATGACATTTTTGTATGAGAAATGGCAATTTCAATTACACTTTTTTCAGTTTGTTTTTGAAAATATACACCTGCAATTAATATTAAGAATTTAACAAATACTCAACTTAAAGAAGGGTATGGTTTTATTGGTCTTTTTAAAAATAAATAATATGACATTAATTGGTTACGATATAATTAAAATATATATCAGGTAAATAATCAAAAATTTTATGGCTTGAGAACATTTTGGGAAATGTGTTGCCAAATAATCCCCTCGGACATTTTGCACAATAATAAAGTCCATAAATGAATGTGCTTATTGGCACGGCATTCATTGGGATAAAAATTACACTAAATTAAAAAAGAGAAGAACCTGGATTCAACCTTATTTAAATAAATGAGAAACACCAATTTAAGCAACAAATTAATTCTTGGCAATTTATTATTAATTAATTATTATTGAAAACTTAACCATATTGTTGAAGGGAAACTTTCAATATTTGTTACAAAACTTGTACCTATGATTGAGAAAAAGGATATGGTGATGAGGAAAGCAATACCAATCACAAGATTGGCGACGAGAGACTTCCATACATCCGAGTATCTGACTTGATTTTGTATATCGTTTGAGATTTTATTTAAAAAAAATACAGTCTAGGCTTCTTTATTAGTGGAAAATTTGAAATTCTTTTGTAATTTTTTTTTGTGAATTACTTTTAAACAAATGATCAATTTATATGAATTGCTCATGTTATTTTCATTAAGAATTTTGGAAATTTTTAGTAATTGTGTAATGATATGTAGTGATCATTCGCATTATAAAACATCCGTTTATAGTGGAAAGTAATTAACACAAGTGGGAAAATTTTAATTGTAACATATTTCCTTCCCAACACTGTTCAAGTGTATCAAGTATTTGGTTCTGGTGACCCTCCCGTAACAGGTGCATTTGGTACCATCTCAAACCGGAATTGATGTTGGTGAAAGAGGAGCTAGTTGACGAAAAGTGAATTTCCATGTCGACTTCATATAATATGACCTTCCACTTTTCGTTTATCACGTACGTCCGCAGAGATCGAAACATTTTGTGCGCTTAAACGACACCAACAATGGGATATTAGTTGTTAACAGAAATGATTATCTACAGAGACCTCTAGATGAGGTCTGACCAGGCTATGTTTTCATATTTTCGACGCCGGCCATCAATGCCCTCCGATACTGATATATTGCCGAGCTATACGTATCAATTGCCGAAAACGTTTCTGGATTTACAGCAATATTGCCGTACAAAGTTTCTCGTTTACAGGCCCCCTTAAGAGCATCCGCGACAATGGAGTGCAGAGTCCAAGTCATGCCCATTAACATGGCCCATACGTCCCCACGGCAAACCCCTCTGCCGCCATCAGAATGGCATGGGACAAGATCCAAGCGCCCAACCTACCTGATGCAGGTTTTCTAGGGTTTGTCCTGCATCACTTTTAGGCGAATGACAGGTAGGATCCATAAACTATAGCCTGGGGGCTCTAGTTAACTCTTGGCTACCTTCCACATCCCCCATTTCAAATCCCTTCCTATGCTATTAAAGGGAAGTTGCCACCATGTAGCCTGTTGCTCTCAATAAATAAATATATTGTGGTAATTAAAAATATGTAATTATTTAATAAACAAAATTTTACAATTTTCATTATCGGTATGAGGATTGTCTACAAGAATATGGAGCCTATAATGCTTGCTTGCTAGAGTATCATTGTTGCAACTGAGATGTACACCAGAACTTGAGATATTCAGAGCCGCTTGGACCAGGAAGGCGAAAGATGGGTTTTGTGAAGGACGTATTTATTCAGAGTTCCTTGTACCATGATTGAGCAAGTGTGATTTGGCAGCAGAGACATTGTATTAAAAGTCTCCAGGTTTTGTAATTACAAGTTGACAGTCTGGAGTATTTCGTCTATTGCCATATTCATGCAATTATCAAAGTTTAAAAAAACAATGTTATCAACAGTTGAGAGCAGAAAGTGATTTGTGTTTGAAAACTAGAACATCTTTAAATTCAGTGAAATATGGCCTCTCTGTGATGAGTCGAGTCCAGACGAACAGCTAAGGGTAAAGTAAAAAAAATGAATTTTGTTAATTGTAAACCTAATGTGTAAATATAATCATCATCAGATTTCAAATTTCAATTATTATTTAAGTCAGGAATATTTTGCATTGTAAGATTTTAATTGTCATTTTGTAACAATCTTCATTGGAGGCCCCATAGGCGGCCCTGAAAATGAAGCTGTAAAATTTCACCTGAGAAATATTTGTTTTTATTAAATTAATTTTGTTATATTTTGAATTCTTGTTTTCATTTAAAATCCTTTCATTTTAACTTTTAATTTGTTTATAACGTAAGGCGTATTGTAATTTAAATCGATTTTGTAAATTTGTGTTTGTTACATTTTGTGCTCCAACGTGAGGTTTATTTTAATTTAAATTAAATCTAATTAAATTTGTGTTTATTACAATAGTAGTATTCAAAATAATTATAGTAACAAAAATGCCAGCACGTTGTAGCCAAATTACGCATTATTCAAAATATAATTTAATAATATAATCCACCACGTTAAGAGTCAAATTATGTGGTATACTATTTAACTGAAGGATCAGAAGAAAGTTGAAATTAACCAATATTTTTAAAAGATAACAAAGGTTATTTGTTTGACAAATGTAGTTTTCGTTGAATTTACATTTTTAAGTAAGTGCCTCAGCTTTTATGAGAATCTAAATTCAGGGCCTCTAATAAAGACAATGATTCAGAGTTCTGGCGGGGGCTACGTTTGGGGATGCCTTCACAACACTCTGGGGTTTTTTTTTTAACTAAGGTTCCCACATGCTGAGGCACCTCGGTCTGTTTTCAGAGGTGTATGTTCTGGGGTCGCAGACCTTGGGCATATGGTAAGAGTTGTCCGCTATTCTCATTGGAATAGTCGGCCAGCGGCCTCCTAAACTGGTCGAGGCACGGAGAAGGGAATGCTGCGTCCCCACAGCAAACTCCTCTCCCGCCATCGGAAGGGCGTGGGACAAGTACCAAATGCCCGACCTACCTGATGCAGGTTTTTATAGGGTTTGTCATGCATTACTTTTAGGCGAATGCTGGGTAGGATCCTTAAACTATGGCCCGGGGGCCCTAGTTAACCCTTGGCTACCTTCCTCCACCCTTCCGCATCCCCCCTTTCAAATCCCTTTCCTAAGCTATAAGAGGGGAGTTGCCAGTATGTGGATTATATATATATACATAGCCTGTCTACACCCAAAAAAAAGACAGTGATTTGCAATTTTCAACAAGTTACAAAACCAAAAAATAAATTATAATTTACAATAAAATTTTATACCAATAACAAAAACTATAGATATTTGAAAAGTCTTACAAAGCTATAAAAATATCTGACAAAGTTATAGAAATCTGGTGGTAAACGATATTTACGTAAAGGTTCACAAAATTTACGTATTTACAGAGCTGCTCTGGTTTGTGCACACGTGATTATTTCTTATGACAGGCCATAGCACTGATTTTATTATCGTCTCGCTTTTCATCGTAACACTTTCGGCACCTTTCTGTTTTACTGTCGTACGTATCCTCGCACTCAGTTTGCTGTGGAAAAAACCCTTTAATACAGAAACTAATATATTGAGCATTTACTCGGAAGAATTCGGCCACCTTTGGCCATGCTCCCAGAACACACATGACTGACTCAATTTTTTTCTCACAACATACTGTAACGCGTGTATTTTGGTTTAGTTTTGCTTTGTCTCGGAAGTGTTGTTTGCTGTGGTTTGGAGAATTCGAAATCGTGCACGTGCGTGGGGGTGGAGGAGATAAATATTTCCATCCAAGTAATTTTCGTGTCCTGTCTCGATTGTTGGCCTCAACATGACAGAATAGTTGGCCATTGTCGACTACGGAACTGCAGCTGCGTGCTATAACTCTTGTAACAATGGAAGAATCAGTGAAACTGACATTTCGACAAAGTTTTCTAATAATAAAAAAAGTAAATGAATGGGAGGCTATAATGGAGGGAACGGAGATAAGCTTTTGAAAATGGACAGTTGTTCTGCGCTCACCACAGCTGGTGGATGTGATTATGAGAGGCTCCGTATTTCGTTACGTGTATACGATCTACACATCTCATGAGTTCTGCTGTAAACCTTTCCAAGTAGTTGTCTGTGATATAGTCCGAGGCAGAGTCATCGTGAGAAAGTGGACATAATTTGTTAGTGAAGAGTTCATCGAAGCTACACAATTTAGTACGACGGCTTGCCAGCAATCAATCCCGGAGGCCGACGCCTTGCAATGGTCCTGACTAAGTCATCACTGCACCTAACCCGTTCTGCCGGCTGTGAGATACGGAGACGTCGGTACGAGAGCTACAGCAAGCAACAGAATAGCAGTACGTATTTGGTAGGGGCAGCAGATCTCTTCTATGTTCAAACCACAGGTGCCTGAGATAACAGTTTTTCATGCTTAACTGTAATAAACTTATATAAAATTTCTTTAATGGTCAATATTTTTTTGATTTAACGTAAAAACCTAGCCCACAAAAATAATTCTTGACAAAACTGCTCTCTAACTGTTTCGTCAAGACCTCCAAACACACACACACTCTGACTGTCCAAAGTTCGGAGCTTCTTGTATGCACTTTCTCGACAACAATTCGTAGCACCCATTAAAGTCTCTGCATTCTCGCGCCAAACAATGCTGTTCTTTACAATGCTCTGGCCTCAAAGTTACGCCGCCAATAATTAAAGAAACAATTTATATAAAACGTTTGTAATCTCTATAATATATATACCACTGTGATCAAAAAGTAAGGTGAAATTGTCATTTAAAACTCCCGGGTATTAGGAAGGCAGGTAATTTTTTCCCCCTAGGTTGGTAGGACTGTCTAGAATATTTTCCAAGCGTCTGTTTGTTAAAAGGTTTAATTATCTCCGAGTTACACGTGTTTTAATAAACAACCAAAAGTGAATTTTTCGATTTTTGCAATTGGTCATTTTGTTGAGCAAAGAACTTGCATCAAATTTTGTTTGCGGAACGAATAGTCTTGTGCGGACACGTTGAAGGCCTTTGGTGATCAAACTATGGCACAAAAAAAAGTTTATAAGTGGTACAACGAGTTCAAAGAGGGCTGAGAACGCGTTGAAGACGAACCGCGCTCTGGACGACCATCAACGTCTACCGACGAGGGCCACGTCCAAAAGATCAAAGATTTGGTGCTTGAAAATCGTCGATGGACAATTAGAGATCTCGCTGATAGTGTTGGAATATCATTTGGCTCAGCCCAAACCATTTTGAAGAATGTTTTGTGTCTCAAACGCGTCAATTGGTGCCAAAATCGCTCATTTTTTGGAGGAAAAAAAGCGTCGCGTTGATGTGTGTGAAACTTTGCTGTCTGACCATCAGGACCACTTGAAATGCATCATTACTGGAGACGAGACTTGGATTTACGCATACGACCCTGAAACCACCGACCAATCCAGCGAATATCGTGCAAAAGGTGAAGCAAGACCGAAAATCAAGGTCATGTTGACAGTTTTGTTTGATTATCGTGAGGTGGTGCACTATGAATTCCTTCCGCAGGGCCAAACTGTCAACAATGAATATTATTTGAGCGTTATGCGTCGTTTGCGTGAAGCTATTCGTCTGAAACGGCCCGAATTATGGGCGAGCAACTCTTGGTTCCTTCATCACGATAATGCACCATGTCATACTACATTGGTTCTTCACGACTTTTCTGCCAAAACTCGACTCATATCGTTCCGCAACCACCGTATTCACCTGATTTGGCTCCGTGTGACTTCTGGCTATTCAGCAAACTCAAAAGGCCAATGCGGGGACGCCGTTTGGACACGATTGAGATAAAAACCGAATGGAAGAAGGACTTGAAGGCTATACCGGAAAAAGACTGTTTCGAGGACTGGAAAAAGCGTCGGAAAAAATGCGTTGTATCGGACGGGGATTACTTTGAAGGGGATGAAATTGATTTGGAAGAATAAATAAATTCACCTTATTTTTTGGTCACAGTGGTACATACATAATATTGTCTCTGAAAATATTAATTGTGAAACAAATTTAAATTTTGTTATTAATTTTAGCAACATTTATTACAGAGCGCCCTCTAACTTTCCCGTTTTTTAGTTATATTTAATCACCTAGTCCATTACACATTTCATTAAATGCATTTGATTTTGTAAAGTTCAACCGCGTTATCTTTCGCGGACCACCATTTCAATTGAACAGATGTTTGTGCAGCATGAACGTGTATTAAATTAAGGCTGTGAGCCGACGCCATATTGTATTTACTTGTCATATTCACTCCATAATGTGATTGTCCTATTATATTTCTACTAATTAATCAATCGATGTCATTAGCAAGTATTTTACTGTGACATAAAAGACTGTGATCTTATTTTTTTTTAAAAAAAACTGTGCCCAAAAACTTTTGTTTTTAGTCATATTACAAGTGTTTTTCAATAAAAATTTGTGTTGACCCAACTAACATTATAAACGGGGAACGACCAACCAAGACTGTAGTTGGGTGTTTCCCACGCCCCACAGGGACCAATTTCATTTTTCATGAGGGAGAAATTCGAAAAATGAGCACCAACAAAAGTTCGAATGTTTTCGCGATGTCGCACTAAAATAATTACTTTGTTTAAGCACAGAATTATTATTGACTAGCTGAGTGGTCGGCGTAGCTCGGATTTTTATTTAAATTAACTCGGACTAGGAATTTATTTAACAGTAACCTCTTGGTAAACATTTCATTTAACCAGCACCAGTAACGCCAGTGTTTGGAACACTAATCATCTCCGGTCCTTTTCCCGACCTAACTCCTGGACATCTAACTTCAAATAAACAACGACGATAACAGACGGTATTCGGGATTATTCCTACTACGTAAAATAAAATTGTCTAAAAATCACGACGAATTAAATCAGTAAAAAGTACTCTATAATTTAATAACGCTACTCCCGATACCTCAAAGGAGTAAAGAAATACAACGTTTAACTAAATACAGACCGAACTATAGCGGGTATCCTAAGAAAATCAAAAATATACCCGGTACCTTAAGAGGGTCAAAACTACTCTGGGTAACTGTTAGTCAACCACGTCCACCTCCACGAAGTGGAACATAAAAATTCTTCAACCATCTTAAACTCAGCGAGTCCTATAACCCCAGAATCGACACTAATATCGGTCCTTTTTGCACTACTTTTTATGTAAAGCCCTTCCACCCGCACCGTAGTAGTGCTTCCCTCCCTTGCCTTCGGAGTTCAAATTAGACACATAAAAAATCTAGAATGACATTATCAAATTAAGAGACCCCGAAAATATTTTATTCGACGCTAATAATAGCCGTTTAGGAATGTTTTAAATTCCACTACCACACCTAGAGGCGGTAGGTGCGTCTTAATCCCTCAGTGTTTGTTCCTGGATCGTAAGTAACATGTGTATAAAGTTTGGTAGAAATTTGTCTATCAATTTAAGATTGTAAACATAAATTTGCTTCATCCCTTTCCTCCCCCACACCTACGAGCTGAGCTGCAACGTAACTGACAGTGAATATCAGTTCATTGACATCTATAACCCTGGATTTTTCACCAATCTCGGTTGTTTCGCGTTATTTTTGTGTAACTCTCCTCCACCCCTCCCTTAAAGCTAAAGGGTTGAAATTATACTCTAAAAACATCTGGATAGAAACTATAAATCTCATAGACCCCGAAAAGTAATTAATCGACGCTAATATCAGCCGTTTAGGCATGTTTTTAAATATCATCCCCATTCACCCAAACGGAGGTTCCTTGCGCTTCGAAAACCCGACAGAAACAATCGCGGGGGTGCGCACAAAAACTCACCAAATGTTCATCGCAATCGTATGAATGGTTTTAAAACTATTAAATTAAATTAAAGGAGCGCATGGGGGACACACAGACATTCATTTTTATATATAGAGCCATGAAAAACCGTGATACACAATGGTACGAATGTATTTATCGTATAACCATGTTTCTGTGGTCTCAGTAAATAAGCAAATTAGTCCCAAAACTAAAAAAAATGAGTTAGTGCACACACGAAAAAGATCGTCAGTATTCAGAGGAATTCTTAAAATTTGACTTGACCGACGAATCAATGAATTTGCTCATGTAAATTCATATTTAAAATATTTTCAAACTTAAAAGAAGAATTTTGAAAGATGAGAAACATTAAATTACAATAGCTCAAAGCATTAGTTTTGTAATCAGAAGCTTCTGACCGTTGCTGATGATTGCCTCCACCTTGGCTACCCCAATGTACACCATGACACCAGATACACGCCAAGAAATACAATAAACGAAATTAATTTACCTCTTTCTCAACTTTATATTTGAAAGAACTGACGTATGTCTACCATTTTGTAAATTGCTTATTTCATGAAAACGGTTCTTTCATGAAATTATTTATGTATTTTAGGACATCGCAATGCCTATAAAGGGAACAGTCTTAAAAACATTTAGCAAAATATCTTAATTTTGCCGATTGGTGTAATTTAGTACCATTCAAGATTGTGACCTTAAGTAATAAATGTGTGATATATATATATTCTTAATGTGACCATATCTGATCACTTTTAATTTCAATTGCAAAGGCTCACATCCAACTGTCATGCATTGAGTTTTCAGTAGACGACACAAGAAATAAAACTGTTAACATACTGGGCTGACTACATTCATAAGCACATTGATGGAGACTAATCAATTAGAATAAATTAAGATAACCTTTGCAGGTGTTTCAATATCTGAAACATTCTTCGACTGTCAATCGTACCCTTCAGAAATTTCTTTACATATTGCTAAATCTGGGAAAACCCATACTATAGGGGAGAATTTAATCTAACCATCAACATCAGCGTTTCTTAAAACAGTTCTGGAAAAAGATGACATAGACGCGAAGCCTGTACCTCTCAGTTGTTAGCAGGGAGATTGATTAACTGAGTGGAGAATTCGAAATACAACTTTGGAAGGCTGAAAACAAGAAAATTCTCAGTGCAAACTGGTGAATCAAGTTTGAGGGACAGTGAAGCCGTTCTGAAAACTTACGTGAGATGTATTTATTAAGTAATAAGAACAATACAGACAAAAGAAGTGATAGTACAACCTTACTGAAAGCCTTGTGCCTTTTTTCAGGAACTGCAGTCCCGTTTGCTTCGCTTTTGATTTTTGTCAACTGACTTGTGCAGTTGTGTCTAGCTAGGTTCTTGCGTTTTTTTTCTGCACAGTCAGACGTAAATAGTTCATTTTAATATTTGCCGCCAAACCGTATCATTACCTCAATATATTGTTCTCGGAGTTCAACCGAGTTTTGCATAATTGTAGCTTTTAGTCGTCGAAACGTTGCGTTCTACAATTATGCAAAACCCGGTTGAACTCCGAGAACAATATATTGAACAACTGCACCGGGAAAGGCTTCAATCTTTGATCGTATCATTACCGTCTTCTATTTCGTTTTTTAACGTATCCACAGCAATGGTGAGAGTGGACAGTGAACTAACCAAACCGTTTGAAGTAGTAAACGGAGTAAGGCAAGGAGATGCATTGTCCACCTTGCTTTTTAATCTGTCTCTTGAAATGGCTCTACAAAGGCTTAATATCTCCGGACACATAGGAACAAAAATGGTCCAGATATCTGCATATGCAGATGATATTGATATCATCTCTAGAAATATAGATGAATTAAGACAAACGATGGCCACAATAGATCACAGTCTTAAGGAAAGAGGGCTTGTAATTAATGAAAAGAAAACTAAATATATGATGGTTACAAAGAAAGAATCTAGTACAAATAATATTAAATTAAATGATTCTATCTTTGAACGACTACAGGATTTCACATAGTTTGGCTCAAAACTTAACAGTGAAAATAATGTGGGAAGTGAAATAAAACAACGTATCATCAATGGTAACAGAACGTACTACATGTATGGCAAATTAATGAAATCCAAGATGTTAAATAGGGAATTGAAGTTAAAAATTTACAAAACACTTATAAGACCTGTAGTGATATACTGTTGTGAAACGTGGACCCTTAATAATAATGAAAGCACTTACTCAGAATATTTGAATGCAAGATACTGAGAAGGATATACGGACCTGTATGTACGAATGGAGAATTAGAACAAACAGAGAACTAGAGCAGCTCATGAATAACAAGGACATTGTTAGGTTTATCAAGAGAAGAAGGTTGGCCTGGATGGGACACGTACTTAGGATGGATGAAAGCAGAACACCTAGACGGATTATGGACTGGAAGCCAGTCGGGAGGAGGAAAAGGGAGAGACCCCGGACAAGATGGGTAGATGTCATCGAGAAGGATATACAAAGCATGAAAGTAAGAGGATGGCGGAGACTGACACAGGAGAGGGCGGAATGGAAAAAAAATTGTTAATAAGGCCAAAACTCACATTGGGTTATAGTGACAATAAAAGAAAAAAAAGAAGAAATAATATTTATTCTACTTTTAAAGCTTGGTTGAAACTTCATTCTGACGATCACCATTTTATTATTTAAGTAGTAAAATTTCGTTGATTGTAGTTTAGCGCCGTGGATTTAAATGCCTGTGATGTACATACACTTTGGAGCAAGGAAAGCGGTACGCGTCTTTATCGTTATTCCTAATTTACTTTAAATATTTGACTAGTATACGATACGAATAGTTTTATAATAATCAATAAACTGTTGAATTGGATCAACAGCTGAAATGCTAATTTGGTTTTGGGAATTGATTTATTATTAAATGTCACAGAAGCCCCATGTAAAACAAAGAGTAAGTGTGCGGCCACAGTGAAACAGTAGATATAAACAAAAGGTTAGATGATTTGGTAGAGATCGAACAGTTAAGATCGAAATTAATTTTTTTTAATTATAAGTTTTATGTCGCATTAACTTAAATGTCATTAGCGACCCATACATTAGTTTACATAGGTTTAGATAATCTATAATTCTGTTTTAAATTAGGTTGGTTAAGTTGGCTTCATTGACGATCGCTAGGTAGGTCCGATAGTTGGAAGTTGCCCAAGATACTATTTCTCGTTGTTGAGAAGTACTCGCAGCTCTGCAGGATAGTTAAGTTATCATTACAATGGGAACATAATGGTGGCTCAGTTCTGGAAAATGTATAATTATGGGTTAATTTAGTATGCCCTGATATTATTCGAGAGAGGATAATTTGGTTTTTTCTGTTTAGGTGTTTAGGGTATTTTACTTCGTTAAATGCTTTGATGAATTAATCTTACCCAGGCTTTTTTTTTGTCCAGTACTCAGTGATTTTCTTATGGAAAATTTTTAAATGGTCTTGACTGTTTCTTCTGCTGTTCTCATGGGCATTTAAGATATTTTGTTGTGGGGAACTCCAACTGTAGATGGTTGCTCCTGATACCTGATGCTGTCGTTTAGGGCAGGCGTTTTTCCTGATGAAAGGACAGTTGGACTTCTGAGAGCATATCGTATAGTTGTCAGGTTCATCCTGCACCTGAGGTTGGGTTGACCCGATTCGAATAGGAGTTTTTCTATGTTAGTAGTTCTCAAACAAGCTGAAATAGTCCGGAAGGCTACGTTTTCTATTATTTAGTAAGGATTTGCTTGCTGTTTGAAATATTTGGATTCCATACTAGATTTTCGATCTTATAATAGCGTTATATGATAGGTTTAGGGTTCTTCTGTCAGCGCCCCAATTTTTTGCGGCAATACATTTAAGTATTTAATTCTTCTCTTTTATTCAATTCATGTGGTATTTGAAAGTTAATTTCAATATTCCAAGTATTTTTACGTGTTGATGAAACTAAGTGTCTAATTTAATAATTCATCAGGCAAAAATACCTGTGTCTGCCATCTGGAATGGAACAATCAGTTGAAGTATAAATGTAATACGTTGTATAATATATATATATATTAACATTGACAACCAATATAAAGATTTAACGTGATGAAATCATTTATCTGAAAAGTCATTTAAATTATTTATTTAGATAAATACATGATATATTTAAAGTAACAGTTGTGACGGAATAATTGTTAATTTTGGGGGGGTTAATTGTAATAATTAACGGGGTCTTTTTAATTCTGCCCCACGTTGTGGTAGCCAAAATGTAATAAACTACCGGTGACTTTATAATTTACCCCACTTTGTGGTTACCAAATTGTAATAATTAAATATGATGGGCTTTTAAATGAACAATTATAGACTTTAAAACAAACAACATTTATGTATCAATTCTTGAAACATTATACAATTTAATAAAAACATATATCTCATTCTCTCATGGGTCTTTACCGGGTTTGATAACGGACAGAACACTTAAATAATCGAAGAACCCAACATTTATCTTTAAATTAAACAGAAATATTTAATCGTCTAGACATCGACGAAACTTATTAACGAACTTAATCTACCAGATTGATTCTAAATTTAAAAGAGTTTATTTTATTAACACAAAAGAAAAAAAAGATATCTGATTGTATCTTTTAATTCCGTTTACACATATTAATACCATGAAATTTCAACTTACGATTACTCAGGAACATTTGGCTCGTTCATTACACACACACTTTATAGACTGGACGTTTACACACACTGACTCTAACACATATTAGTGGTTTGATGAAAGCTGATTCTCCGTTCGTGAAGGACATCCCACTTGCTCGTGGTGAAACTACTCGACGCTGGATGCAGTGTCCTGGTCTCCTACCATCGAAAACAGTGGTCAAATTTTGATATTACAACAGATTGAACTTCTGCATACAAAAATGTTTATCGATGAATAATTTTGCTATTTCTCTCGCAGGCTGCTAAATTTCCCCATACTCGGTGCTGGCCGTACGCCTCCACAACTCTCACTCCCCTTCGTTGCTCACATTATCTCTCTCCCACTCTAACTCCAAAACTCAACTAACTCCACCTCCTAGCTCCAAAACTCAACTAACTTCCAAAAATTCTTATCTTCTCTTTATATATCACCGTCCCTTCTCTTTTCCTTTGTTCCCAAAACTACGTCGCAACTGCCCGTTGACAGTTTCATCCCGAGATTTACGTTATGCAGCTGCAGTTCCTTAGCAAATTGCTAGCTCCTCTGTCATGTCACATCGAGACAGGACCCGTAATTACTTAGCACCCTTATTCTCACCCCCGCACTCACACGTGCGCGTTTCTAAATTCTTCAGACCGCCCAAACTGCCCCTCGATCCCAAGTCAACAAGTGACCTGTCCAGGCCATTAATCAGAAACAATGCCCGCCTTAACAGATTTTTCTTGCGACAGGCCACCCTGCATGTGCCGTGCTTCCGACGGCCCAGCCCATCAATCAGCAACTATGCCTTTCCTTCAAGGCATTACAATATATATATATATATATATATATATATATATATATATATATATTGTAATGATAAAAGGGCAATTAAGAATTAAGAATTACAAACTATTGAACTTGAATTGTTATCGGCGAACACACAAAGATACAATAATGGTCGAGAATATTGAAGAAGCCAAGACATTGTTAGACAATAACGCGAGTAAGTTGATGGAGTAGTTAGTCAGCCACGAAACATTGCTGAGTACAGAAGGAATTAAAATTTGTCAGTCAGCTACGAGACATTGTGGAGTACAATATAATTAAATTTAGCAGTTGGCGAAGGATTCCAGTCGAGGACGGAACTAAAATAAATTGAGTTGGAAATCAGAAGCGAGAGCATTGAGTTGTGTTAGCAGTCTGCAAGCAAAGGCTGATGATTTTGTGGTAGAAGTCTCCAGTTTCCGTCGCAAGTTCCAAATAATTGGCAGAGATCAACAGTTTTAAGTGTTTGCAAACAATAATAAATAAATTCAGTGTTATATGGCCTGTTCATAAGTGTTGTTCGCGGTGAAAGTGCGTTGCAGAATCTTTACAATTGCCCTGGTACCGGAACAAACAGTGAGTAAAAAATTAACATTACAATTAAAATTGTAAACTTTAATAAAATGTAGAGTATCGTCAGATTTCGATTTCATTTCGTTTTAATTCGATTACATTTCGAGAGTTTATTATCATTAAAAATATTTGTCAGTAGTAAATTGTAAAATTGATTGTTCTTTACATAAAGGCCCAATAAAGACCCTGAGGTAAGAGAAAATGACATTTTTGTATAAAATTGTCGTAAAGTTGAGCAAGTAATTTGTTTTGTAAGGTAAAATAGTTGTGTATAATAAACTAATTGTTTAATTAAATTAAATACATGTTATTTCATGCTTTTTTCATTAGATATTTTTCAATTCTTAGATCAATTTAATTTATTATCTTCATAATTGAGTACCATATTTTGATGCCTTAACGTTTGGACAATCAAATCATTTCAATTGTTATTTTATTACTGTTTATTACAATATATATATATATATATATATATATATATATATATATATATATATATATTGTAATAATAAAAAGGAGCTTAATTAAAAAATATATAATTAAAACAAATTTATTCATTAAGGATACAATTTATTAGCACTACCTTGGCACGCCAAATTAAATCAAAATTTACAAACCAATATTTTTTATTATATAATTTGTGGCATTCAAGGAAAAATACAAACTTTTATATTTTACAAAATAATAAAATCTAATAACTCTTCTTCTCAGGGTCTTTACTAGGTTTGATAAGTAAGAAACAATCAAGAATATAAATTAAAATTAACAATTCAAACAAATTGAAACTAACGGAATACGAAATGAAAAGAAATGAAATCTGACTATACCCTCAATTACCGTTTACAGAAATTTAATTATTTTGGTTTGTACTTACAACTGTCCTTCTGGTACCAGACTTAATGATTTCGAAGCTCGGGACACAATACACAAAAAGGGCATAAATCACAGACTCTACACGTGAACAAACACACGGATGTATTTCTTTGATTATTCCTCCAGGAACTCGATTATTTCCAACTCCGGTCAACCGTCGGACGTATTAAATTTCGATGCCTTTTGCGGAAAATGTTATTTAAGAGCGCGTATGTATCTGAACGGGGCGATAAACCTTTTGTTTCAGCTTTTCAGATATTTGTATAACTTGTCTCTCCGTCCAGATATTTTTTACAAATGTAATGAATAACATATAAGTGTCTCAGTTGAAATTACTAAGTTTGGTCCACGCTTTTCGTACTCTAAATTTTGCTCCCTCTCTCGACCACAATATTCGCCAGACTGCCACCAACTGAACTTCCGTACAATGCGCGCAGTTCACAACAAAGCTAGCCGACAAAGAACTTGCCGTCATTGTTGTTCTTTGATATCAGTGCCACTAAATAATTCATTATAATTTAAACAATTAATTGCCTCCTTAATTAGTATTACAATATATATATATATATATATATATATATATATATATATCTGTATGTATATTACCAATAGTTAATTAGGCCATTAATTGTTTGGTCATAATGTGAATTGTTTTAATAGATGAATGTTAGTGGTATGAGCGAGCAAAGCGACAATGAGCGGCGAGCTCTGTTGCTTTGATGAAAAGCCGAAAAATGACGATATCGCGCAAATAAAAAAGGGAGTCTTCAGTCGATAGTCTAAGTCTACGGTACAGCCACGAGAGACGAACATTCAAACAAATTTTCTCCGAGATACATAGCAGTTCGGTCCAAATAGATAAGTGAAACAGTAAAAGTCTAAAATCTGCAAATGGTGAGTTCCTGTAAGCAAGCAGATAGTTGGACAGTGAGATTTTCTAACAACTAGCCAACGGTGAAGCAAGGGTTGCTTCATTATAAAAATCAAACAATTTTGCACTAAGGGAAATCGACATCCGATAGCTGACCAATTAGAGGATCATCCGAGGTTCCTGAGAGCTGAGTACGTGCATTTCGACGGCTTATGAGTAAAATATGTGAGGAAATTAGAATCTGTGTAAAAATTTGCATTTATAGTGTAGTGTTGGAGATACAAAAGAAAGCTGGTACCAGTCTGACATTACGTAAGTAACCAAAACTTTAATAAAATCTGTAAACGATAACTAAAAGGGTAGAGTCAGATTTCGATCATTTTTCATTCAAGTTAATTTCTTTACATTTAGATTTCTTTCATTTATCGACATATTCTTTTTAGGTACATTTTAAACTGAATTGTTAATCAGAATTGTCCCGAAGTCTTGCCGGTGTTTAGCTGTCTGGTTTTCCGACGGATTTATTCCTACGCGTTCCCAGCCTTACGAGGCTTGAGGATCCTTCAACAGATTAGATTAACAAACCGCATTTCCGAAGACTAGCGTAGCTCGCGTACCTGTAGACCCCGTCCTTCGACGAATCAGCGGGCACCTTCCACCAGGTAGCGGCCGGCAGATGTCGAGGACCAACGGAGAGCGGCAGTCCTTGTCACCTAGCAAGTTCTTGTTAGGTCTTCGTCGTCAAACGCCTAGGGCCTAACTCTCTCAGTTGAGAGCCTCAACCAAAAGGAAGAAACAGGCAAATAAAGGGCAGATCCCTATTTCCCATCTTTTCTCCTTCAGTTAAGTGATTTCTTCGCACAGTCGGAGCTTACCTCCGTAGGTAGCCCAGTAGTTATGTTCCTTGTAGAAGAGGAGCCTGCCGTAATTAGCGGAAGTATTCCCACTCTGGATCGGGTTAGTTAGGCCCCTTTTACACGGCGATTCCGTGTCTGCTAGTAACGTCTCAGTTGGTGGTACATGACCTCAATCGTTTGGATACTCGTTGCCTCCACTCTACCTTATTCTCTATTTTGTCCAATATACTTTAGCAAGCTACTGTTTGGCGACCCGAGGTCTGATTTAATGTTTCACATCATTTTATAAGTCTTGATATGTCAGTGATCAGAGGTATACAAAGCAATGAACATATTTACACATAATTCAGAATAACAAATATTTAAATTTGATTAATTTTGTTCATTTATATTGTTTAAATATTTAACCTTCCGTTAGTCGCGCTAGGTCCAGGGGACGGACGCAACTAAGTTTTATATCCTGAGCCAGGTACGAAGAAGCATGGATGAACATTGATGACAATATTCTGCCAAGACCACACTTCAAAACAAAAAAACGCAGTTCCTCGGAAAATTACGTTTGAATAAGGAATTCCTTCCCGCAATAGAACGGAGTGATAACATACTTTATCGTAAAAATCATTTACGATTATTCGGTTATAGTATCAAATATTTTTATTTTCAGATTTTTACCATAAATAGATTTATGGGTTTACCTAATTATACTTACGTATATTTTCATTTAAATTAGTTAAAAATAGATCCAAGCAGGTTTATAGTATGCCATATTTTTATGAAAAAATTATACGAGACGAATGCCACAAGTTTTTTTTATATATATATTGCAATCTCTTACCCGCTCCCTCAGATTCTTTTAATAGACGAATGCAGGTCTGGGAACCACTGCACATGCAAAAATTATTTATTTTTCTTAAACAAGTCTTGTCAATTTAATTTCGAGATTCAAATCAGGGAGCTGATAAACGATTTACCAGGACTCTTGAATACTTGAGTCAAGCAGGAGCCTCTCAGTAAATGAATCTCGTGGGTGGTCCAGATTTTGATCAGTTATTAAAAACAAAATATACAAGTTTACTACAATTTAATGTACAAATGGGGTAGATACTAATATTAAGCACTCACAAGCATAAAACTTAGATCTCAACTTAAAATAACTAACGAGTTCTATGAATTTACCCTTTGACTAAGTTGTCACATCCTTTAAAAGAACATTGCACCCACAAATCTTAATCGTCACACAGAGCAAGAAAGGGGGGGGGATGTGTGTAATTAAAAGTTTGTCCCAATTTCAGAACAATGACAATTTCAAGTACAGATGGTAAAAATGAATATCAAATTCATATATTTCACAGGATTCTTTTTTAAAAGTGTTCAGAATATTTTTAATATAGTGCTGTAATAAACTATCCCAACAGGATTTCAAATATGTAATTAAAACTTTTTAATAAAGCTTTAAAATCACATTTGTTCAAGCAAAGTTCATAAAATAAAACTAAATGTAACATTAAGCAAATAAAGGCATCTGAATATTATTGTACACCAAAGGAATAAAGAAACATAGCATACTATATTTCAGGGGAAAATACTACCCTTGTTCCTTTCAATATCTCCTGTTAACACAATTTTATTTATGTCCAATTTATTCTTATTTTACATTTGTAAATATCTGAAAGGTTTAATAAGGGATAAAATACCTACCTGATTAATATAAAAAATTTAATAGAGTGAAAGTTAAATGTTTAATTTAACAGCTTAAATGTATAATAACTTTGTAACAAAAGTTTACAGATATTCACAGTACACTCATACCATACTTTGTACATAAAATATAAAGATCAGTTAAAATCAACTTCCTAAACTAAAATAGGCACATCATACTTCAAACGTTCCTACTTTCTGAAAACAGAAAAGTAATAATCACTGAGAAAGATATTCAAGTTTTCAGTCCTCAAATTTTATGGAGTTTACAGCAACGGAGATCTGACCCCCACGGTAGGAACCACGTTTTTTCTTGGTCTTTTCATGTCTAAAAGATTTTCCCCTGGTGTGTCTCAGGTCTACGTTGGCTCTTTCACCCCAAGACCCTCTAGCACCTCTCTGCAAAACAAATTAATTCCATAAATGGTTTACACAAAATACCTGCATTTAATAACTTTGTTAACCGTTTACTTTCAGGGAGTTACCAATAATTAAACAAACATACTCAAAATGAAAATACATGCATATATATATATATAATATGGAATCCTGGAAGGAATGGTTTACAACACAAACAATGCCAAACTTTCAACAAAAATTAGAAACGCTGGTAGAGAAGCATTAAACACATTAGCTATGTCTGAAAACAATTCATACTACCTAGCTTCAGATAATATCAATAGTACAGTTAACAATGCATGCATGTATCTACATCACTTACCTTTCATATTAGTCAGCATCAAATGTGATCTTTTTATTTTCTGTACTCCCTCCAAATGAATCTCTCTTCTCACCCCACCCCCCTCTTCCTCTACCACCCCTATCTCCACCTCGCCCTCCTCTGTAACCACCTCCTCTACCACCACCTTCTCCATCTCCCCAGCTTTTCCTGAAACCACCTCCCCTACCACCTTCTCCATCTCCCCAGCTTTTCCTGAAACCACCTCCCCTACCTCCACCTTCACCAAAACTATTTCTAAAACCACCACCACCCCCCCTGCCTCCTCTGAAACCACCGCCACGTCCACCACCCCGATCTCCACGTCCACCACCCCGATCCCCACGACCACCACGGAATCCACCCCCTCTGCCCCCTCTATTGCCCCTGAAACCACCTTCACGGTTGCCACCGAAGGATCCTCTCCTGTCTTCCCAGTAAGTCTTCTCTCCATCACCTTCATTCTCTTCATCCTAAATAGAAGACATGTATGCATTAAACTTTCCACAAGACAAAAAGTACACAAGGGGAGATTGAAAGCCAAGTATGAAACTTTCAATAGTTTTTCCAAATTCCTAAACCATTTCAAAAATCTTTAGAGCCTCACATAAATGAAATTTCCTTCTGAACATTATTGCTTAGAAAATGAACACGAATCCTGACTCATAATTTCAACGTCATTCCAAAAAGTAAAAGCAGCTGAAGCAATATTCAAATCATTCCATCCAAGTAATTTGTAACTCACTATACAAAACAGTATAGATTTTTTCGAGTGCAGATTTCAATTACCACCTTGTGGAACTTTTATGCCCTGCTTCAGTCACTTTAAGGTCTTTTTTACCTTAGCATCAAATGAATTGTCAAGAAGACGCGGATCAATTTCTATTTCATCGTCTCGAACTCTGCGAAATGGGGTATTCTTGTTGGTCTGTAATATAAAGACAGTGCTAGAATAACACCTGCTATTCCTGATACAGTTATCAAATTTGTGTATTCATCTGCATTAAATCAATTCTAATAAGAACAAAAATTCTAATTACACAATTCATGCAAAAGTACACCAGGAACATGTTCAAAAACCATTTAGAATTTACATTTCATTTCAGGCTTAATGTTCAGAAGTTATATTCACAACTCAATGTACAATATTGTATATGAATTACAAAAATAATTTTGGAAATACTGGCTCCAATTTTTATGTCTAAATATCTTAATAAATACTTATTGGACTGTTGCAATCTAAATTAAGAACAAGCTCCATTTTGCACATCTGCTGAATTTGTTCTGGAAAATGTACAGCCTAAATTAAAAACTTAGCCGTTTTCAATATTTCCATAGCCTGCAATCCCCAAATATATGGACAACATACAATTGAAATGTAGAAGGGATTAATTTCCACATAAAGTCCATTTCTCAGCCAATGCAAAACGTTGAATGTTCAATCAAAAATCCCATAATCAATCTCAACCTTTCATAGGTATATGGACAACTCCACATAGCCTTCAGAAAGAGCAAGCATGTAGCTCTAGGATTAGTGACTTGATTTGTATACCTAGGTTACACACTTCACCCTGAAGCACTTTCACACCTCTTATATCTTTTCAAATGGCATGATTCCCTGGTTTTGATAAGCCATTGAAACAAAAATTTGTTGCATCATCTCTAACAATAATGCTGCACTAATTGTGTCAGTTTACAGTGCTCCTCAATAGTGTTTCATTAGGTACATAATTTTGCTCATAAATTAAAACAGTTAAAGATATACATAAAAACACGAGAAACTTCACATAAATGTTACTGTGAAAAATAATTTAATGTACTGGCACGAGACCAATGCATTAGCCAAACAGAAAATTTTCATAATTGCCACAAAACAAGCAATATAATATTCTATAACTTACCTGATCGCCATTCATAGTATCACCCTTAACAAAATTTGAATACGTAGGTTTTTTCTGAAAACAGAAAAAAAAAATTAAAATGATGGAGATGAAATTGAATAGTTTAATTTATAAGCTTCCCACCTTAGGCTGTTGTTCTTCCTCATCTTCCCCATGTTTTCTTTTCTGAGGTTGCACTGTAGAAGGCTCATCATCAGAAGAGTCATCAGAGTCATCAGAAGATTCCTTACTTGCCACTGGCTTAGATGGAGCAACTGCTTTTTTTGCAGTAGGTTTCGCTATACCTTAAAAGATATGATTGCACTACATTACAGATGTAGTTAGAAGATATTAAATTTGGTATTTCCCTACCAAATTTACTATGCATCACAGAATGATAATGTTAACACAAATTTAAAAGTTAAATGCAATACACTTAATTTACAATTCTCTTCAGTAAAGCTATGAAAATTTTAAAAAATCCAAAAGAAAGGGGGTGCAAATCCAAATTCAATAAAAAGATGAAGATACTTATTTTCAGCACTTTAAAAGATATAGCTACAAAAATGGCATGAACTAAGAACAAAAATAGACTAAACAACACTCAATTTAAACTAACCTTTTGATGGTTCATCAGAATCTGAATCATCAGAACTGGATTCTTCAGCCTTCTTCATGGGCTGTACAACTTTCTTAGAGGCCGGCTGAGCAACTGCTGAAGACACAAAAGCTTGTTACGATTATTTTACACAGGACATAAGACAGTCATTGCAAACTATTTACCTTTTGGTACTGCAGGCTCATCAGAATCAGAGTCTGAATCATCTGAACTGGAGACTTGTTTCTTAGAGGGAAGCTTTTGAACAGGCAATGTTTTTGAACTGGCACTCACAGATTTCGTCACAGGTTTAGTACCTAGTATGAAATTATTAGTGAAGTTAATAGCAGGCACATTACAAATTAAATAATTTTTCAATAAAATCTGCTGTCAAAATACAATTACAGAAAAGCTTACACTATCACAATTCCAGCAGACATCTCATGGCTTGCACATACCAGTCCACAGATATTCAGGCAGTTGTAACCCAATTGTACAGATTCATTATATGCCAGACCACCACTTGCTTACACAAATTAGAAATGAAAACCAGGAATTTTTTGAATGGCCTCAAAGCAATAGAAGAGATATTTTGAACATATAGGTAAAATCTGCAGCACCAGCATGCTTGCCATCAAAGCAGAGTAGAAATTCAAAATGTACTGTATGATATGAATTCATGTCAGGGATGCATGGTGACAATTTGATGAGTTTATTGAAGCCACCTAAAGTTAACCTGCATCAGTTCTACAACTGGATGTTTGAAGATAATGAGATTGCAAAGCCAAGAAACTCAGTTTTGAAACAATGTGCTATGGATTTTAGAAGCCTAAAAATGAAACATGCTATACAAGCTCCTACACTGTTACAACTAGGATAGCAAAAACTTGTATTAGAAGCATTTACTTAGAAATAATTTTCTTCAGTTATATACTGCAACAGTTCAGATACAAAATGTAATCTACATCATACCCCTGGGAATTGTGATTCAAAAGACATTGGCCATTTTATCTAATTGTGATAAATCATTTCTATTAATGCAGTAAGACCAAATGAACAAAGGCCATCCTTGGCACATGCATGGCTTTCCTCTGAATATTTTGCTTGAACAATATGAACAGATATTGTATCTAACACAGACTTGCACTCTTAGGTTTAGTGACTAAAATATGGGAGGACGGGGGGCTTATATTAATGTACATACATTTACAAAGCTAATGAATTCTACAAATAGATGTTGAAGTGCGAAAGGGTTAGTATATAACTTATGATCTTTTGCTTATTGATCACTTTAGTATTTTCAATGATTCATAGAGCATCTAAATTCTAGTAAGATCAAAAGAAAAAAGGAAAGGCCACCCATCATTACTATAACAGAAATGCCTAGAAAAACTCACTCAAGCCTATCAATACATCAAAATTTACAAAGTAGGCAAAATACCACTTACATGTGGTAAGAAAATATTATTTCAATACAATATAGTATTGATATTCGACAATGCCCAACATATACATTTTGCACTTAAATTGTGTTAAGTTCATACAACAGCAATGGTGACAAACTCAATCCTTAAGAGGTAGATATTTCTCTTGAAATACCTTTAACAGCTGGTGTGCTTGGATCATCAGAATCATCTGAATCATCAGAACTTGACTCTTGCTTCCTCACAGGCTGAGACTTTGTTACTGGAGGTATAGATTTAATTTTAGATGAAATCTTGACAGCTAAAAAAGCAATAGTAATTATAATTCACCCAAATATGTCTGATGGAACATCATTATATTAATCACATAATTAAGGCACCCCTGAACATTTTTATGTCATACTTGCCATGCATTAACAACCTTTTTAGTATTGAAAGGTACTAAAAGAAAAGCCAATGCCAATTTGGTATTGGTTGATAAAATTTATCAATTTTGGAATATAGGAAATTGAAACATCACTACATTGCTAGAAGCACATGCTAATAATGATAAAATTCTCCAAACAGACATCACAAGACAACTTGCCATTCAAAAATACATTGGTAACCAGTTGTTTAAAGAAATTTAAAGTTAACTCTTCACCATTTTACTAATTGGCAATGGGAATTCAAAGCTGGCCAGGAGTAAAAATGTCACATTTCCATAAATGTCAAGGATTCCACAACAAACTAACCTAGCTTATAAAGATGGTTTCAGAAAAAAAAGCATAAAATTACTGGACTATTGTACCAGAATTTTCTAGAATCCATAATTGAAGATAAACATAAATTTATTTATACCTGGTTTCTCATCAGAGCTATCCGAATCTGAAGATGTCTCCACCTTGGATGCAACAGATTTTTTCGGTGACTGTACTTTCTGTTGTGGAGGAACAGCTGCTTTGGCTTTCACTGGTATCTTAACAGTGGGTTCCTCATCAGAGCCTAAACAAAAATGCCCATCCATAAATAAACTTATACCATAATAAATTTGACACTGAAAAAATATATTCACATCTGAATTATTACTCACTGTCAGAACCCGAACTAGATTCCTTTTTAGGTTTCTGTTGCGGTTTTACTGGTGGTGTTAATTTTGGTTGGGCTTGTCCTTTAACAGGAGACTTTGCATGCACCTTCACTTTTGGTTCTTCTTCTGAAGATGAATCACTGCTTGAAGATTTTTGGACAGGAGCAACAGGTTTTGCAGGTTGCTTTTTAGCTGGTGTTTTGGCTTGAACTAGCCAAAGAAAAATACATATCAGATTAGGTGATTTAATTAATTTAATTTAGTTAATATACTATAGTCAAACTTCCAACCGTTTGAAGGACCTATATAGCCCAGTCAAATTTGAAAAATAGAAAAACCCAGGAGTTTTGAGAACTAGCGGTTGATCCTTGTTACAACCATTTAAATAAAGTGAAATGGTCCTGGTGGTGGTGGGTACCAAGCTAGAGGGAGGGAGGGCCTTTAAAGGTGTTGATCATAGCTCCGAGTACCTCACTCTTAACAAAAAATAGCTTCGTATAAAAGTTGAAGCTAATAAAATTTCTACAATAGTGTTCTTAAACATGTCTTACACAAGACCTACAATGGCCAAAGTAAAAAAGTATGTGTGTGAAGAATCGACATAAAAAATTATATTAGAAGTTGAATTTTTGAATGAGAATTTTCCTGTTAAAATTTTTTCGAATAGTTTGTAGGAAATAAACAAATATATTTGTCAACGTGACATGCAGTTACTCATTGGTCAATTGTAAGTGCCTTCAGCATCAAAAATAGCCTTGACCATACAAATTTATTTTCCTTTCTTCACTCATTTAGAGCAAAAATGCCCATCCAAAATCATCGCCTTGATTCGAGAGGAATGAATGGAAAGAAATAACAAAAGGCTAAACATTAAATTGTTACACATGTTTTTACAATCTACAAGTAGATTAATGTAACTACTATTGAAAGTATTGTTTAAAATTAATTTGCCACCTAACAAAATTTTATAACACTATTGTGAAAGAGTGTTTTGCAAATAGTTTGTTAGTTTCAAACAAATAATCAAAATTTAATTAAAACTATCAAATCAATTGAATTAATCAACTTACCTTGGGGCACATCATCATCACTGCTATCATCACTACTGCTACTATCCTTTTTCTTAGCAGCATTTCCTTTTATAGCAGTGTTGCCTTTAGGTAAAACCTGAGATTTTGCAGATTTTGGCTTAGCATCACTGTCTTCTGAAATTTCCAATCATTATTTATTCAATCAAATATTTCAAGCTGGAAATTTGAATTTGACACACATGCCATACTGACTATATTTAGATACCAAAAAAGTATTCTACTACTAGAGAGCAAATTTAAGCAGAGGTAACAAGCAAGTGATCAGATTATTAAAATCCTGAAAGTTTGTATGATACATGACCAAAATATCTAAACAGAAAGAAAAGGAAACTGAATTTTTACAGTTTAAAAAATACATATTCAAAATGCTGCAATTTTTTTAAAACAAATTAATGACAATTTCAAGCTCTGCACTTCCTGCCCCATAATCAATTGTCTTAGAACAATAACAAAAATACAAATATCTATAAAAATTAAAGCAATGCAAGGCTAACTTATTCATGAATAGTGTGAGTAGCATTACTAAAGCATTAATAACCGAAAATTTGTTGAACTTTTAGAATGTTAATTTTTTTTAAAAAAAATATGGATTGTATGTTGCAAATGTTACAAATCCTATGTAATTAATTGTCTAGATTATAGTCCTTATGCTTGCCGAACCACAGTTTGCAATATTTATTCAGAAATATGGTATTGCTGTAAGCATAAATGTTAACATGCTACACAAGGTGAAAAATTAACATTACATTGGCAGTTATAAATAAATTTTCTCTACCCAACTACTCATCAATCAACCTCTCTATCTTTGATGCACATCAATCGTACTTAACCATGCAGGAGGTGACTGCATCACAAGTCTAATTAAATTTAAACTAACAAATTTAAGAATTAACCATAAAACCCAGTTAGACTAATATAAGCATCAAACTAATTGAGACTTATCACTGGTGCAACATGCTAGAGTGTTTAATCACAATTCAAAGAATTAAGCCGTAACACCTCACTTAGCTTAATTACACCATAAGCAGCCATTTTGAATATTGTGCTTACTGCACAAAGAAAATATCATAAAATTGAACTGTTGAAAGATAGTCTGCAACACATTGGGCAAGCATTCACAACATAACACATTTAATTAAACATATAAATTTCAAATCAATACCTGAACTTGATTCTGAAGACTCCTTTTGTCCATTGAGTGGCTGAAGTTTCTTTTGAGGAGAATTGCTGTTATAAAACTTAACAATCTCCAGAAGTGAAGGTGATCCTTTAGGTGCTGGGCTCTATATAAAAAAAAAGAATTACGAAATTCATCAGCATAATATATGTATATATGATAAAGTTACAAGTAAATAAATAACACGGTCACATTATATAAGTCAATTCAATTCTTTTTGTAGAAAAAATTTCTTTATCTTTATTACAGCTTCGGAAGATTAGCCTCAACTTTTAAAAAAATCTAGTTAAACCGTCCATGTAGTGTTTAAGACAAATGTTTGCAACACATGATTCTACTTACTGTACTTGGAAAAGGACAAACGCAAATTCTGTAATAAAATTCTTCCAAATTTGTTCTTTTTTAAAAAAGAAAACATTAACTTTGTATTTTATATTTAAGGATAATTAAAATCCCAAATACAATTTAAAGATTTCGAACTAAAATCAAAGTTCGGTCTTAAAATTTGTTTCCGCAATGAACTTTTAACTACCACGTGTAGGCAACATAGACAAGAAAAAGCATGGTGCTCTAGGTTTTAAAAATAGTAATTGATTTTAACTTACAGGTTTTAAAGTCTTCCGATAAATGCTTGCCACCGACGGATTCTTGGACATTAAATAATCATACACAATAGAGTTAACTAAATTATCCGATACAGCAGCCATGTCGCCTCGAATGTGTGATTCAAAAGACGCTAACTGCCGTGCACAAGCTCGAGTCTCAAGGAAAGCAAAGATCAATCGGAAGACATACTTTAAAGAGATTCAATAACTACTAAGAACATGAAAGAAAGAGTCATTGATGTTGCATTAAAATAGTTAATGTCTCAAATAAGGTAAATATGTTATTTCAGACTGTAGAGTAAAAAAACTTTTATTTATAATATATATGTTTTTATATTCACATAACAAATAAATAACTTTCAATCGAAACAAAATCTGGAAAGCTAAGAAAAATGCTTCTATTTGTTGAAATATGTGAACACTACACAACGTAATTATTATTCTAGAAATAAGATTTTTATGTGGAAAATCATAAGTATTTAGTGACACTGGTTGTACATTTAATATACATGTCAACGTTAACGAATTATCGAATCAATAAATTTTTATATAAACACAAATAGTTCAAGGTTGGGTATACTCCATAATGACTGTAAATTCATTTTACTAGTGGAATTAGTTGTCTGCACAATTTAAAAACATATATACAACTATTATATTTAATAAATTTTCGATAATCATTGATACTAAATGTGGAAAACAAATATTTAATTTTAATACTAAAATTAGCATTACAAGACTTAGTTACTTCTGATAATTAATTTAAACTGTAAAGCAAATCCTTGATCAATCACTGACGGGCCATTATTTAAATTACCATTAGGTGCTTATATTAAAAAAAGACTCCTATACTAAAACGAGTTAATTAGTTCATCCACATTATTTTGTAATATTGATATATATGAATTTGAAGAGTATTTTTGACACTAAGATTTTCATTTTGATTTCAGATAATTATAAGTTTTTTAATATAGCATCATATCGTATATACAGTAGTAATATTATGATTTGATAGCTACACTCTTCTCTCTGACTGAGAATTCATTCCTTCGTCAGACTAGAAATAAATTAGGCTTATTTGTAATTCAACACTACCGCCTCTTATTACGCGTATACATTTGAAAGCTACATGTTTTCGTGATTCAGACTGGGTTTAAAGCGCTAGAGAAATTGCTTGAGAAACACCTAAATTAACATAAGTTTTTCTGGCGAGAACATCGGATATCATTGAGGTGGTACTTCATTGTATTTAGGTATTAATTTGAAGACTTTCTACTTGCGAGGTTAGGTTTAAACTGCTCCCGAACCTCATTACTATATTCATAATATTGTCTGCTCTTTTATTTTGTTTCACAGCTTTTTATTTGCTTATGGAGTAGACGGACGAAAAATTTTTGAAACTGCAATATATAGCTAAAGAAACTTGGCACTAGTTAAACTCTGATTAAATAATATTGTTCTAATACTAAATAAAATCTCCCTTCTTACAAACAAAATTATAATCAGAAAAAGTGTCAGGCGTTTCGACGCGGTTTGGAGTATTTCTCAACGGTGAAAATCTTAAAGTTGTTCTAACTTAAAACAACATGTTCAGAAGCATCTGGTTTTCACGAATACTACTCATCTAGAAAATTATTGGATTGACTGGATTACTGTTAAAGCGTAGAATGACGAAATGTTTTCATTTCCGAGATTAATGAGTCAATTTTACACATTATACACGACCGAAACTGAAGTATAGGGACGGTGGTAAATGCCACGGGTATTTGACCAGAATTTCAACCACCTCGAAAAACGGAACTCCTGAATGTTTTAGATTCCATCATTACAAAATCAATAGTAGATATGTCGGATTTTCAATGGGCGTGTGATTTTTTATGCAGATATAACGCAACAAAAGAAAATGGCTACAGACCTTGTGATTAAATACAATGCCAATTTTGACATATACTAATTTTCATTATAAATTTAAAGCAGTTATATTTTAAGCAGATTGCCTCATTTGATCAACTGCAAAGAGAACACATATCCATACTTGGTCACGATATAGCGAATTTTTCTATGTATTCCGGTTACAACAAACGTTCATTTAGCAAGCTTAAACTTATAAAATCATATCTCCACTCATCACTGGCGAATATGTCAATACTCCATATTGAGAAGGAAACAAAAACAAGCTTGAGTTATGACGAAATTGTCGAATTCTTTACACAAACTCAATATACTTAAGTAATGTTATGAAATTCTGCTATTATAAAACTCAAAGTTCATTGAATTAAACTTGTATTGATATATAAACCAATATACATATTGAAACTTGATAGTTCCGTTATTTATGAAAAATATTTTTAACTTACATTTTCTTCAGATTCATAGTAATCTGTAAGCATTCCAGAAGACAGTTTTTTATTTCCTGAAAGGTAAAAAAGGATTTGTGTTTCCAATTTGAGATCTCCAGCTGGTTTCTGAATCCATTAGAATTGAGAAAGGATCACCTTCTAATTGATTCATTTGTATTTATTAATTATTTGCTGCCCCACTGGTGGACTGTTGATACAAACTTACTCTTAACTTGCAAACTCTAAAGAGGTCATCTCTGACAAATGAAACTAACAATCAGATACTGAACTGACTGATACAAATATGTTTATTGAATATGTTTGGAATAAACTGAACTCAATCAGCTATGTATTCAGATAAATTAATAATATTTGTGGCATTATTACTCTTCAGACAGCCTACTTTCCTTCCTAAACTTGCTAATATTCTTTAGACACCTTTTTGAGGATTTCACACAAAAAAATATTCTAAAAATTAGAAATGATGTACCTTTACAATATCCTACCAGACCCATTTTCGGAGAACTTGGGATACTTCCTGTACCTTGCGTGTATATATTGATATATATATACAATGTTAGGAACTAATTTGGTGACAAAGTCACATTGGACCTTGGATGGAAGGGAAGGATAGAATTAAATGGGCTAAATAAAAGGAATACACTCAATGTGAATACATATGCTCAGGAGAATCACGCACAAAAACATATGCTTTTCTTTGTGTGTGCTTCTACACCTTACCATATGTATTTTCATGATGCATATTTCTCAAATTTATTTCTATCCATTCTCACTATACAAGATCATATATATTAATATTTGAAAGAATATGACATGGTCAAAAATAATTGTGATCTTGGTATTGAAAAGAAAAAGAGACAGTTTGTGGCTTACCTCAAATTGAAGTATGGTGCAGCCACAGCGAACCGAAGGATATTCTTCAAATTTTCGGAGTCTCTCAGGCCTTTCTCTCTCAAGGGAAGTGGCATTAAAAAAGGTTCTGATGATGATCATTCATACATACAATTATGCACATACAAATACACATATGTAAGTATATACATACACACAAGTAAAATCATCCTCATACATACTTGCATGGACTTGTGCAAGTAAGGGAGGCAGGTAGGAAGAAATACTACAGGGTATGCCTGGACTGAAATACATGTTGGAAAGAGAGTTCCCACAGGTGGAGTTCACCTCTGATGAATTGGGGGTAGAGTGTAAAGCATTGGTCAAAACTGTTTGTGTTGTGGCTTTGGGTGTGAATTGAATTTTGGAAAGTGCTGCGGTGGTTAGTTATTTGTTCAGGGAGGGATTTTTTTTTGATCTATATAAATTGCAGGACAGATTCTGCATTTAATTTGGTAGATTGTGTTGGAGGAGTGGCAGGTGTTATTTTATTTGATTTTGTATGTCTTTGTGTGATTCTGGAATATTGTAGTAGGCTGTAAGACAGGGCACGCATTGCATCTGTTCTTACCACAAGGTTTGCAACCCTGCATAGGTGGGCTGGTGAGGATTTTGTAGGGGTGGACAAGTATATTGTGGAGGTTTCTAACCATTACCTAAAAACCATCCTCCCCACCTGCCCAAGGGTTTCCTTCAGATGCCCACCTAAGGCAATTTGCAAACCTTGCAGTAGGGACTGATCTTACAGCCCACCACAATCTTCCAGAATCACACAAAGCCATACAAAATCAATGAAAATAACACCTACCTCTACTCCCACACGATCTACCAAATTAACTGTAGAATCTGCCCTACATTTTATATACCAAACAAAAATATCGTTCTCTGAACAAATAGAAAACCCCTGGAGCACCGTCATATACTTTCCATAATTCAATTCCTAGTAGCTGCTCATGCCCAAAGCCACATCACAAACAATTTTGACCAATGTTTTACACTGACCATTCATAAAGCTCTACCCCCGATTCATCATAGGTGAAATCCACCTGTGATAACTCTCTTTCCCACCTGTATTTCAGTCCAGTCAAAGCCTGTAGTAACCTTCCTACCTGCCTCCCCTACTTGCACAAGTCCATGTGAGTAAGTATGAGCATGTTTATACATGTGTGTATGTGTATACATACAAATGTGTATTTGTATGTGCATAATTGTATGTATAAAATACTATGTATGAATGATCACTATCAGAACCTTTCCCTGAGAGAGAAAGTTAGTGCCCTGGTGGAGTATTTATGAGAGCCTCCAAAAATTTCAAGAACTTTCTAATGTTTCCTGTGGCTACACTGTACTTCAATTTCAGGTAAGCCACAAACTATCTCTCTTTCCATCCATACCAAGATTGCATATATATACATAGAATGTTTAATAATAAAAACTGTGACAGGTTCACGCACGTAATACACATTTGCTAAATTGTAATGGAGGAGTATTATTTATATAACATACTCTCAGTTGAAATAAAGGGGCTGTCTATAAAATTTAGATATAATATAAATAAATTTTTGTGAAAAGACTTCCTACTCCATAGATAGGTATCTGTATGCCAACCTCCATTAACTTAAAATTTACTTCACTGTATATGTAATTATGTTCCACTTTTATTCAACTTCATGATATTATAATTTCCCCTGCAATGGTGTTCCCACCTTATCGTGGTGCAGGGGTTTGCGTGTGTTGTCAATCCTGAGAGCTATGCCGGCGGTAGCTTAGCTACTGGCAGGGTCACCCAAGCCGGACAGGTCGGAGGGGAGACACCAGACTAAGAGGAACATCCTGGCCCACCAAGTTGGGGGTTGTGCGTGGGGCTGACAACCCCACCACGGAAAAAAGGCAATTGTTGTGAAGAAATTAACAATTGAAGCCGGACTGCCCACAAGAAGACAAACACTGCATAGAAATAAGGACATGAATATGGTTAAATTCGGAACGTGGAACATACGCATCATGCTACAGGCTGGTGTAATGAATTTCTTAGCTAATGAAATTATGTAGTATGGGATGGATGTAGTAGCTCTACAAGAAATCAGATGGAAAGGCAAGGGTGAAATTTAAAAACCAAATTTTACTCTGATTTCTCAGGGAACGAGGATAAACAAGGACACAAAGGAGTGGGATTTATTATATCTAAATAATTCACTAAATTAGTAATAGGCTTTACACCTGTATCTGATAGATTATGTATGCTTAAAGTGAAAGGTAAATTCCATAATATAACTTTCATTAACATCTATGCTCCAATAGAAGATGAAGATGTTGATGCATTTTATGTAGAACTCCAAATGTTATGTGATAATACCGCTAAACATGATCTTGCAATGACATTAGGAGAGTTCAATGCCAAACTCAGAAAAGAGGATGAATATAGTAATACCAATGGAAGAAACAGCCTACATGAAAATACTAATAACAATGGACATAGTCTAGTTCAATTTGCAATTGAAAACAATTTTAAGGTAGTCAGTACCTGGTTCCCTAGGAAAAGAATTCATAAGGGGACATGGAAAATACCAGGAACTAATGACACTAATCAAATTGACCATATATTAGCATCTAAGAGATGGGCTACTGATATCGAGAATGTGAGAACTTTCCGAGGTGCGTGCTCTGACTCGGACCATTATTTGGTAGGAGGATGACTGAAACAAAAAATCTCCCTGGTGGCAAAAAAGAGGAATAAACCCACCACAAGATGGGATGTTGGAAAATTAGATGAAGAAAATATAAAACTGGAGTACCAAAGGGTACTCAGCATGAAATTACATGAGCAAGAATCCACTGAGGATATTGAAACCAATTGGCTTAACATTAAAAATGCAGTTATGGAAACAGCAGATAGTATTTTAGGCCAATCTGAAAAGAAAAGAAATGAGGATTGGTTTGACAATGACTGTCATAAGGCTGTTGAATTGAAAAAGAAAGCTAGACTGAAATATTTACAGAGGAATACTAGAGCTAATTGGGAAGAATATAACTGTAGAAGAAATCAAGCTGCTAAAATATGCAGACAAAAGAAAAGAACAATGGTAAAAAGGAAAGTGGAGGAAATTATAGAAAGTCAAAGTAAAAATGACACTAGGAAACTATATAGGAAAATAAAAGAAAATTACCAAGAATATAGACCAAAATTAAAAGCATGCAAGAATGATCAGGGGAGACTACTAACTGAACATCAAGAAATAATTAATAGATGGATGGAATATTTTAAAAATGTTTTATATAATGATGATGCAAATAAGATAGACTTTTATTACTATCATACAGCCGAACCTGAAATTAAAAAGCCCAAGATGGAAGAAATAATGTATGTGATTAACAACCTTAAAAACAACAAGGCCCCAGGTTCTGACCGAATTACAGCAGAAATGTTAAAGAGTGGTGGAAATGTATTTTGGGAGAAAATTTATAAATTAATTCTATTAATATGGAATGAAGAAAGGATCCCGGAAGAATAGACTGTTGGTATTATACAGCCTATATTTAAAAATGGGGACAAACAATTATGCTCTAACTATAGACCTATAACCCTGCTAAATGTCACTTATAAAATTCTATCAGGGGTAATTTTCAATAGGTTGGTGGAATATACCGAAGAAATTATAGACCCAATCAGTCTACAACTGACCACATTTATACTCTATGACAAATTAATGAAAAAATGAAAATGAAAAGGCTGGTGAATATAATATTCATATACATAATTGATTTATTGATCTACAACAAGCCTTTGATAGTCTAAACAGAGAGCAAATGTTTAAAGATATGTTGCTCCTGGGGATACCATCCAAATTAGTTAGAATGGTCAGAGCTACCCTGGAAGGATCCAAAGCAATGGTGAGAGTGGACAGTGAACTAACCAAACCATTTGAAGTAGTAAATGGAGTAAGGCAAGGAGATGCATTGTCCACCTTGCTTTTTAATCTGTCTCTTGAAATGGCTCTACAATGGCTTAATATCTCCGGACACATGGGAACAAAAATGGTCCAGATATCTGCATATGCAGATGATATTGATATCATCTCTAGAAATATAGATGAATTAAGACAAACGATGGCCACAATAGATCACAGTCTTAAGGAAAGAGGGCTTATAATTAATGAAAAGAAAACTAAATATATGATGGTTACAAAGAAAGAATCTAGTACAAATAATATTAAATTAAATGATTATACCTTTGAACGAGTACAGGATTTCACATATTTAGGCTCAAAACTTAGCAGTGGAAATAATGTGGGAAGTGAAATAAAACAACGTATCATCAATGGTAACAGAACTTACTACATGTAAGGAAAATTAATGAAATCCAAGATGGTAAATAGGGAATTGAAGTTGTGAAACGTGGACCCTTAATAATAATGATAAGCACTTACTCAGAATATTTGAACGCAAGATACTGAGAAGGATATATGGACCTGTATGTACAAATGGAGAATTAGAATAAACAAAGAACTAGAGCAGCTCATGAATAACGAGGACATTGTTAGGTTTATCAAGAGCAGAAGGTTGGCCTGTATGGGACACGTACTTAGGATGGATGAAAGCAAAACACCTAGACGGATTATGGACTGGAAGCCAGTCGGGAGGAGGAAAAGGGGGAGGCCCCGGGGACAAGATGGGTAGATGACATCGAGAAGGATATACAAAGCATGAAAGTAAGAGGATGGCGGAGACTGACACAGGAGAGGGCGGAATGGAAGAAAATTGTTAATAAGGCCAAAACTCACATTGGGTTATAGTGTCAATAAAAGAAGAAGATGATATAATTTTCATCTTTTATATTTAATATGTTATACTTATTGAGTTATCACATTCTTGTATATCAAAAATTTTGATTAAATAAATACAGTGTAATTAGCTGTGGACATGAAATTCCTAACAGGAAAGTGACAAAATTAATTATTTTGCTAGCTCAAAGAGGATAATTCTCCACTACTTTGGCGTTGTGTAACATCACATCGCAGCAAGATGGAATAGTTCCCAAAATAGGCGCCTGCAGCGCCCGAAGTGGATACCACCCCCGCCTAACTTCACCCCATCTGCCCCCGTCTAGCCTCACCCACGCACCCCTCCCCACTCCAACCCTTCGGAGGGCTATAAAAGGCCTTCCTCAATCCGAATAGGGGGTGTTCTCTGCTCAGCTGTCGGGAAAGCTTCTAGGCCGCCAGGACTTCTCGATCCGCTTACGTACAGAACCACCTTCCCAAGACGCATCTAGAGTGCTATGTCGTCTAACCCTCTATCTCCCAGACGCATCTAGGATGCTAGGTCGTCTGTCTCCCGAAAGGACGCATCTAGAGTACTAGGTCGCCTTCCTTCGAATCTCATGCGTCTAGGCTACTAGGCAGTTGAAATTCCCCCACCGTTACAGCTCTTTTCCCATCTCCTTGTCGCCTTTAATCGAGAATCTGTGTGTTTGTGAATAAATCTGTTTCAACTGACAAGTTTCTAGTTTATCTCCTTAGTGGAGGAACGCAACTCGTACCTTCACGCTTCACTGGCGCCCAGAACGTGGTGCTCGAGCCTACTGATCTAGACTGGCTGGAAATCGCCGCGCACCCCTAACCAGGAGCCGAACTAGAATGCAGTCGCCGGAGAATCTTCAGATGTCGCCTGAGTTCCTGCAGCGGTTGCTCATGGGTGTCCACAGCATCCGCCGCGAGGGCGACATGACACACTGCACTGCGATATTCAGCGGAGCCCCGAGAGAAGACGTTAACGTATTCATAGCCGCAGCTAGCACGTATAAGAGCTGCGCAAACGTCAGAGACGAAACAGCGCTAACAAGCATTCCCATGCTTTTGACAGGTTTCGCCGGAACTTGGTGGCAAGGAGTGAAGGATAGCATCCAGACCTGGGATGTCGATATCACGGAACTGAGCACCGCCTTTGGACCGAAAAGACCCAATTACCAGGTCTACCTGGAATTATTCTCCACGCCTCAGAAAAAATCCACAGCATCGGACCATTTTATATGCGAGAAGCGAGCTCTTCTGGCGCAAATATCGCCACCTCTGCCGACAGAAGCTCAGCTCGATAATGTCTGCGCCCTAATGATACCTGAGCTAAAGGCAAAGATACGTAGGGACCACGTGTCTTCCTTTAATGACCTAATCGCGGCTTCACGGAGACAAGAAGAATACACATCGAAGCCCGAAGGTCGTCCTCAACAGAACAGCCATAAATCAGACGTGCTTATCCAGTGCTCGTATTGCAGCAACAGAGGGCACACTATGAATGAGTGCCGGAAAAGGAAAGCTGCAGAACAGGCCACCCAGACAAGAGAGAAGAATGCTTCCGAGCCAAGGCCAACCTTCGCCTGTTACGGGTGCAGCAAACCCGGAGTTCTTCGGAGGAACTGCCCGAACTGTACGAGGGTCTCGCCCGGTACTGCTATGTTTTGTGCTACTAACATCGAGCTGGCCCCGCGAGATCGACCGGCTCTAAGGTTCGGGATCCATGATATGGAAGGCACTGGATTTCTAGACACCGGAGCTAGAAGTAGCGTCGGTAGCTACAAACTGGAGATGTTACTGAAGGGCCGAGGAACGAAGTTCTTCAAGGCCGACGCCTCTGTCATCCTGGCTGATGGACGACAAAAATGTCAATCCATTCAAATGGCTCGCCTGCCGGTTAGGTTGGAAGGCCGGGACATTACCACAACATTTGTGTTCCTGCCCGACGCCACCAACAACCAAACCCTGCTGGGAATGGATTTCATCGAGGACGCCCTGCTCGTCCTCGACTTTGGGAAGAGGAAGTGGCGCTTCAATGGTTCCTCCAAGATGCACGACTTTGCGGCAAAGGACAAGGTTCCACTGAGACTGGCCACGACACCTGTTGAAGTCGCGGCCGACCCCGTTGCCATAGGGGCAACCGAGCAGGTGCTGCTGGAATACTACGGACCTCCACCACCAGCTGTGCAGCCACTTCCACCGACGCCGCCACGACATTCAACGCCTGAAGTTCCGCGGCTACCACCACTTCCAGATTCACGACTTCGCGGGAAAGAATAAGGTTCCACTGAGACTGGCCACGACAAAGGTTGAAATCGCGGCCGACCCCGTTCCCATAGGGGCAACCAAGCAGGAGCTGCTGGAGTACTACGGACCTCCACCACCAGCAGTGCAGCCACTTCCACCGACGCCGCCACGACTTTCAACGCCTGAATTTCCGCGAGGCTACCACCACCATAACGAAGTAGCATTCTGGAACGAATGGTACCGACAGATTGAGCTCGCCACCATTGTTGTTACCCTGAGACCCAACGAGGGTACGCAACTCTCCGCCATCCAGCGAGGTAGCACTGATGCATTGCTACGTGAGTTCTCCAAGACATTTTGGCCGCCAACCGGACCAACTCCCTACGCCGAACACCGAATAGAGACCGTGGGTCATGCCCCGATTGCGGCCCCGCCATACCGGCTTTGTCCTAGCCGACGACAAATTCTCGAACGAGAAATAAGGGAGATGCTCAACAATGGTATAATTGAAGAATGTGATAGCGAATGGGCCACCCCGGTAGTTATGGTACCCAAAAGGGACGGGAGTCACCGTGTCTGCATCGACTATCGCCAATTGAACGCGATCACAAAGGCAGATCATTATCCATTACCTCGAATCGACGACATCTTACACTTGGTCAAAGGTACGCAATACATGAGTACCATTGACCTGCAATCTGGGTACTGGCAGATACGAGTTCACGAGAGCCACAAATATAAAACGAGTTTCATTACGCCGTTTGAAACCTACCGCTTCCTAGTCATGCCGTTCGGACTTCGAAACGCCCCAGCTACCTTCCAGAGACTCATGGATAAGTTCGCTACCGGAGTAAACCATTTATCTCTTCTCGTCTATCTGGACGACTTAATTCTCCTATCGGCTACCCACGAATACCATTTGCGCGATCTACGAGATGTCTTCACCCACCTAGAGAAGTACCAACTTAAAGCGCAGCGGACAAAGTGTGTCTTCTGCTGCAAGGAAATTCAATACCTGGGACACGTCATAACACCAAAGGGATTCACGCCCAGCCCCAGCAAGGTCGAGGCGATTTCCCAGATGCCCGAACCTACTAACCTTAAGCTTCTGAAAAGTTTTTTGCAGACCTGTTCCTGGTACCGCCGTTTTATTCCGAACTTTGCCGAGCTAGCGCAACCTCTCACCCGGCTCACGCGAAAGGACGAAGCTTGGTCATGGGAGGAAACCCAACGGCAGGCCTTCGCAGAGATGAAGAACCGACTCACGACGGCTCCAATCCTTCAACCAGCTGACGAGACCCGTCCCTTCACTATAAAAACCGACGCCTTAGGAGCTGTTTTAGTACAGGGGGAGAAGGACGCCGAACACCCAGTCGAGTATGCTAGTCGACTGCCCACCAAGCCGGAAAGGAACTACACGACAACAGAGCGGGAAGCTCTAGCATTAGTATGGGCAGTGGCCAAATTCCGCGGCTACATCGAGGGCAGCCCAACCATTGTAGTTACGGATCACCAGCCATTGCAGTGGCTGATGTCTCTCAAGTCAGGACGTTTGGCTCGTTGGGCCTTACAACTTCAGCCCTACGGCCTCCGTATCCAGTACGCGCCAGGAAGGACGAATTCTGTGGCTGACACGTTGTCGCGCAACATAGCGGCGCCGGACTGAGATATTCAGCAGATAGACATCGACGTTCCTCACAAATCAGCGGCAGATATCCGGACAGAGCAGATGAAGGACCCCAACGTAGCCGAAATCATCAACGCCTTCGCAGACCCCGAGAAGGAGGATGACATAATCCGTTGGACTACCAGAGGCTGCCTTCTTTCCCAAGGTTGTTTATATCGGTACAACGCAGAAGAAGAAGCCGAAGAAGCACAACTCGTGGTCCCGATCCAAGAACGCCAAAGAATCCTTAGCGAGTACCACGACACGGCAACAGCAGGACACAACGGAGCCTATAAGACGTATCAACGGATCGCTCGCCTGTATTATTGGCCCGGTATGAGAAGAGGAGTGGAAGAATACGTAAAAGCCTGCCAGGCGTGCCAAAGATATAAACCGTCGAACCTCAAGCCAGCAGGACTCCTGAGCACTCCACCAATGAATCAACGATTTGAGGTGTTTGCAATTGACCTATTTGGCCCCTTGCCTGAATATTCGGAAGGCTATAGATGGATCCTTATTGTTGAAGACACCGCCACCCGATGGGTCGAACTGTTCGCTCTCCAAGAAGCCACAGCCCAGAAGTGCGCAAAGACATTACTTGACGAGGTTATCCTACACTATGGGGTACCAAGACTCCTCATCAGCGACAACGGTACTCAATTTATCAGCGGAATCATGCAACAGCTTACTTTCTGTCTAGGAATCAAGCAGACGTTCACACCTGTATACTATCCAGCCGCCAACCCAGTAGAACGGAGAAATCGGGATCTGAAAACCCAGCTCGCCATACTAGTAGGCGACCAGCATACGGACTGGCCAGAGAAATTGCCAGCTATCCGTTTTGCTCTAAACTCCGCAGAAAGTCAAAGCACCAGAAGGACATCAGCCTACTTGACGTTCGGACGAGAGCTCCGAACAATCTCTGAGGTGGGCCGAGGTCTGAGAACGATCACTCAATCAGAAGCATTCATCTCCGAAATAACACCCTCCCTGCTCCGACTAGCTGACGACTTCCATGCCGCTAGGGAAGCTCACGAAGCGGCCCAGGATAGGCAGAAACTATACGCCGACAAACGCCGACGACACGCTCCACGCTTCTGGCCTGGAGATCATGTATGGATAACTTCCCATACCACCAATAACCGGACAAAGGGACGAACTTCGAAATTCGAGCCACGGAGAGACGGACCTTACATCGTGCTCCAAGCGAAAGGACCTCCCACCTATGAGGTCGCCTCTCTCGAGGATCCAGGGACCTCCTTGGGCACTCATCATATTTCCGCCCGGCAGCCGTATCGGAGTAACAGAACGTGCATGGACCAGACTTCGCCTAGAAGATGACGACAGAGCTTTTAGTCGTCGAAACGTTGCGTTCTACAATTATGCAAAACCCGGTTGAACTCCGAGAACAATATATTGGACACTTAAGACATTTTTGAAAGAAAAATGGCGGCAAAATACATCATGCCTACCCAACCCAATCTTTTCACATAATTTACAAACAAATATTTAGTTTATTTACTGACCCTAAGTAGAAAAGTAAATTTAACTTTATCAAATGATTGAAGGTAGTTTGAGGTATTCTCGACGTTATTTACCGTTTTAGACCAAAACTTAGCAGCACTCACTTTACCTCCCCAACACATCATGACTATCTCGACTAAAACTGGAAAACTTTACCTACGATGCGGAACCGTAAGCAGGGTCAGACACTTCTCTGAGAGACCCTCTCAGCCGACAGCGATCTGTAAGTCTGGTCCACATCAATACAAACACTTGGAAACTTTTGCAAACGATTACGACTGCTACTTCCACACCGGGCGTGCTCTAGTTGTTGGAAAACAATAGAGTTAGGAACCCTCTATCAGTTAATTGTTAAAACTCAAAACGCAACTCAATAAATGACCAGTATGAATCCTTCTTTCTCATCCTCGGTCTAAAATTTAGAACAAAATTACAATAGTAAAAATACTACCTCGCATATCTGCCACAAAAGGTGGAGAACTGATGAGAATATTACAAGAAAAAAATTCATACCTATCAAGAAGTCAAACTTTTTCGACTATTTTCATCTTATGCGGAATCTCTTCTTCCTACGTAAATGTGGAATCAAATTGTGATATGTCGTATGGTCATTCTCCAGTAACAGTAATAGTCAGCACGTGCCCTATAATTATTTCGTCCACTTCTAAGTTATAAAACTCAAGAACTGACTGGGATCTGTATCGCAAGAAAGTAAATGAAGATGTCAACCTCCAAGTAAGCCAAAAACACCAAAGTAATATCGAAGCAACAACAAATAACATAATAATAAATTATTACAAGGGAAAGCGCAACAAGCCACGCCAAAGATAGTAGTCCAGATGAACGTTGTCAAGCATTCCATTAGAAATTAAGGAACTTGTAGTGGAAAAGGGAACAAGAGAGCAAAATGGCAAAGATGCCACGCACAGCCGATAAAACTACATAAAACTCACATCAAAATTAAAATCTTGAACGAAGAATTGTTTAAGAGCTATATTATAAGTTTGAATCGGAATGATAACTCTATTTGGAAATCTGTGAAATCCTCCAGTAGACCACAGCGACGAGTCCGATCTATCAACAGAAAAATACTCAAGGAAGATATGTCAGAAGTGATTACCATCTTGTCCTGAAACAATAGCACATATCACACCGGAGGAACTAAAAATGACGATACAGTACTCAAACGCTCGAAAAGCACCTGGAGTGTATCTCATTACTGTAAAAATGCTGAAAGAATTACATAGAAAACGTATTGTGTTGATAAAATACCTATTTAATTCAATATTTAGAATAAATTATTGGCCAGACAAACTAAAGGTAGCAGAAATAAATTTAGTTAGCAAATCTCTCCTACCGACCCATTAGTCTGCTGTCATGACTTTCAAAAAATCTAGAAAAGAATATTGCTTAAAAGAATTGATCCCGACTTCACATATAACGGCTAGATTTGACGTTCGTTCGTGATGGCGGAGTGCGCATGATCACGTCCACGCTGCTCATTTTGTACAGGAACGTTTCTAAACGTTTGGAATGTGCACTTGGTGTAGACGTTGCTTTAAATCGAAAAATATCACTGCCCAGGCAGTTAAAATGAGATTTATCAGCGTTCGCCATTTCGATTTCAAATGGCTGATGGCAGTTTTATAGAAAATATAAAAAAAACCTTCTCACGGCAATGTCAGAGTTAGCCTATATCCAAATTGGGCGGGACGTTTTCTTGTAAAACAACGAAAGGTCAGCGTTACAGATAGGGATTAAGTGGACATCGGTTTCGGATATTGCAAGAAACGTAAACACGTACTAAAATCATTCCGTTCTAAATAAATTCTTGTTTCAATATATAGACAAAAATAGTTTTTATATATTGTAATGCCAATTAATTAACACATTAATTGTAAATTTGAAAATATAAATTGTTTGAGAAATCTATTCTTACGGCGGTACAGAACACAGCAACAATGTAGCCAGGTATTGTTTCCTTTGTCGGAAGAGGTATGCGCGCTCAAAATTTGCGAGACGGTAGTTCAGTTGGCTGGAAGGTTTGGTCAAGTACAGGTCGTATTAAAATAGACGAGATATTATTTTTAAAAGTAAAGTTAAGTAGAAGCAGTGAGCAGACACGACAGAAATTGGTCGAGTTGAAATAGACAAGACAATTTCAAATATTCAAAGGAAATTTGCAGAGAAACGTCGAGAATTACCAATCAACAGCTTTGATTGGTCCATGAACAGTTTGCTCAAGACGAAATATTCACTTGAGCAGAGCTACGAAACCTGCTAAAAACAAACAGTTTTTGGTACACATAGCCGAACAGAAGTCAATCGAGAGAGAGAGACGAAAGGAAGATTATCCTGGTTTCCAGATTTTTTATCTAAAAATATTAAATTTAGAATCTGTGAGTTTAAAAGAAGTGCAAAAACCCGACATAGGAGCTTCGTAAATCAAAGGTATCCCGGAATGCTAGGCAGCCGAGAGTACAATTTACAATCAACCAAGTATGTAAACCTGATTAAAAGATAGACGTCAGAGTTCGTTCCCTCCTTTTAATAAAATTTGTTAATTAGAATCCACCTTTTTAGCTTAATTTCGCTGACAAGTAAATTTCGTCATTGTTAATTGATGAGTAAATCTTTTCTCTTTTAAATTGGAATTTGTGTTTAAGTTGAGAAATAAAAAATTATTCGCCATTATCAAACCCAGTAATGACCCTGAGATAAATTTTTAAATTGTGTAATTGTGTTTTAAACATTGATGATAAATTTGTTTGTTTGTAAAATTAAATTCTTTCATTTTAAAAGTCACTCCTTTTTTGTATATTACAATATATTAATATAACTGTTACTCTTTTTTATGAATTTGTTTAGTTAATTATGAATAGTTTGTTATACTTTTTGTGTCTTCATTTACAATTATCATAATCCTCTAATCAATAAAATAGACTATGTTTGTGTGTATGTTCCACATACAAATCTACACTCGTTGAGCAATTTGCACCACATTTCGTACACGTGTTCCATGTGAACCGGAAACAAACATTATGGGAGGTAAGATAAGACTACCACACCTAGGGGTGGGGGTGGAAATTTTCAAACATGCTAAAACGGCCGATATTTGCGCTAGATGTATATTATCAGGGTAAATATTATTGATGGTGTTTCTCACGTTCTTGTGCATTATTAGGGGTCGGAGTGGATGGGAATTACATTAAAATAACGTGAAAACATCCGAGAATTGAGTCGAATCCGGAGTTATGGATGTCACCGAGTTTAATTATGACATTCAACTTGCCAATTAATCTCCAGGGGCGGGGGTGGAAATTTTAAAACATAGTAAAACAGTAGATATTTGCGTCGAAAGAAAACGTTTCGGGGTCAATGAGATTGTTAGCGTTTCTCGCGATGTTTTTTTGTCATGGGACGGAGTACCCTTTAGGAATAGGGGTGGAGGGCTGTTACATATAAAATAACGTGAAAAACAACCGATATTTGTGTCGAATAAGGGATTACGGAAGTCGCTGAGTTTAGTAATGATGTTTTAAATACCGGTATTTGTAGTTATGTCCCTGAGAGAGGGGCTGTAAGGGGAAAACATTGTTCCGCGTACAATGTCAGACACGTGCAGAGAATTCTATATTATCTTGTACAGATGGTACTTACTATACGAAATAAACACTGAATCGGTAAAACGCCCCAATTACCTATAGAGGGGATGGGTGGCATTTTAAAGCCATTCTTAATTACAGGGAATATTGAGTATTTTTGTGTCTCTTGGAGAATTTTTCACCATAGAGTACGGATAAACATTTTTGACTCTCTTACTGTAAAGGAACTATTTTTGCTATCTTAAAAGAGTATTTTTTATTATTATTAGCATACTGGCAGTGTCTGTAACTATCTTAACGAACCGAATAATTTTTTACTCTCTTAAACTACGGCAAATAGTTTTGGTTCTTTTAAGGTACTGGTAGTGTTTTACTGGCAGTGGTTCGGGGAGTAATCTTTACACTCTTCATTTACACGAAGAAAATTTCACTCACTTAGGACAACGGGAGTGTAATTAACTCTGTTAACGTAGTGAGTTCATTTTTTACTGTATTAGTTACCAACTATTTTGTTTAGGAATATGTTTGATATCGGTGGTAGTTATGCTTCACTAAAGACACTCGATGGGTTATGATAAAATTAGCACTCCCTCTGCATAGATAAGTTAAATCACTTCTTGACTAATAAATTATTGTGGAATTAAATACTTATTCAGATTTATATAAATATATTTAACGTAATTAAGAAGTAGACTTTTTACATCATTAACACAATTTACTCATTTATTTATAAATTAGGAAAGAATATAAATGTCAGTATGCACAATCATTTATGCTGATTTGTTCGGTATACGTTTTTAGTAGATGCTACTTTCGCGACAGAATGTAAACAAGTTTTTCCGGAGAGAAAATTTTCACATGAGCGAAAGAAAACAATGGTTACCGGTCAGGGTTGGTAAGTTTTAAATTATTTACCTTTGGAGAAATTTTTCGGTATTGTTCCCTGAAGGGTAGCGAGGAATGAAGACGGTTAGTTCATAAAAGTTAGTGATGAGAGTTTGAAAGAAGCAATAGATACGTCGTTACACACCCTCCGGTGCGGAAGCAGATATCGAATCGAAAATGTTGGTTCAACCGAAGGCGAACTACCTTTCCCAGATCAGAACGAGTGTTCTGTTGCTGGTTTGCGTCATGATCACGGCTGAAATATTACCGGAGCGTGTGGAGCTTTTTAAGGATTTGTAGCACCTACGAACATACACACAAACATAGTGTTGAGCAGTTACAGTACCTGGTTCATATATTTGTTGTCCAGAAGTGCACCAACAACGCAGTCATTCCACGCGGGATCATTTGGATCGCCACTTGTACCAGCCTCAGCGATGATCTAGGAAGGAACTGTGTTGATAGCGTATCTGCTGACGCGTAGAATAGTTATTAAGATTATTTCTGCTCTCATTACGACGAGATTAGTTGATATGCACCTTGTGCACACCTCATGCAATTTCTTTACAACATTATAATATAGATTAATACTATATTTCAATCGTAAGTAGTACGCTGATGACCGTAGGATTGTTAAATTGTTCATGTACGTATTATTCGTATATCGACTTCCAATGTTATAAAACTTTGTCATGTTAACTAGGAACAGTAAAAATGTTAATCGTCTACTTCTGCCTCTCGCTCGTAAGACAAGTTACAGTGAACAATATTTTTTCGCACAATCCAGTGTAATATCTCTTGTTTTCAAAGACAACATAATTGTTCCAAAGTCTAAATTGTATGTCTTAATATTCGCAACTTAAATTAAGTATTTACCTAACATACTAATTTAGGACATTGTGCTTCTGATATTATCCACAGGATACACAATATTTTTCTGTTAGATTTTAATTGAAACTTATGATTTATTTTTATATTTTATAAAATTCTGAAGAATGTATTATTTTTCGCCTTCGTATTTCAAACAGCAGAAAGTCCATTACTATTGTGACTTTAGAAGTAAAAAGAGAGCTCGTTTTGATAAATATCACACGTTAGAAACTGGGAATATCGCATCGTAGTTAGCGAAATAAGAATTTGAAATCCAACTAAAGTACTCGTAGTAGCCTATTATTTATTTATTGTGACAACTACCTACTTGACACAATATCATAATAGCATACTAGCGCCGTTTTCTTCACCAAGATGACACTTTAATTTATATTTTAGTGTATTATAAAACCTAAATACGTAAAACTGTCTACACTTTCCGAAATTTTTCTTTCCTTCTACACTACGCCATATCCTTATGTTGTTATTATCTCATAGAAATGAGCACACTCGATATTTCTTAAATTGTTTTCATATTGTTGTAAACAAACTTCAAAATTAGAGTAATTTATAATATTAATTAGAAACTGTATACTTATGTAGTTTTAGAAATTTAAAACTGTTGTGTTCCTCAGAACCACATAATTAACCGATCAACGAGGTCCCAGAAGTACCCGACTGTTTTGCCCCTATTATTAGAACAGTCAGGTGTGAAGTAATGGACCCTTGTTTCATCCATGAATATGAATCGACGGAAAAACTGTTGTTATTTTCTGGGAAACATCCTCTCGACGATGTTTTTGTTCCATTGTAAACAAACGCGTCACCCATCTTGCGCATTGCTTTCTCATATCCAAATTTCAGTCAATATGCGATGTACGGTACTTTTTAAAATGCCTTTCAGTCGACAATCATCCAATACTATTTTGGGGATTTTCGTCACCATTTCTGTCATGGTCACTTCTTTTGGTCAACCGCTGCAATGTTAGCCTTGGCAGCTTGTACGGCATCGTTTAAATAAAAATAAAAATATTTCATTGTGTGGTAAACGAAGAATCAGATTCCCTCAGAGTAGAATCTACCTCAACTTTGATATTGGTTGGACTGAGACCTTTCAAATGAAAGTATTGTATCTCGTAATGCTAAGCATTTTTTTCCACGTTTACAAATGCACTATTGATAGCTGTCAGGCAAACATTACACAATGTAGCTTTTCTTTTTCAACCAACAACCTGTCATATCCACGTCAGGTCAGTTAGTCGGAGACTACCCTCTATAAATAAATTAAATGAACGAAATGTAATGAATTTATTATTCACTACTATTACGATTTGATAGTATGCAAATAGTAATAGAAAGAGTTGGTTATGGCGCAGAATGTATGAGAAAACTTATAGAGATATATGAGTGTGAACGAAACTAAAACTAAATATATAGTTATAAATTGTAATACAAAATATTTAGAAACTGAAGAAGGACCTGTTGAATTTTGCAACGAGTATAAATATTTATTGGCAAGGAATAAGCGAGTAAAAAATAAATAACACAAAGAATATACCGAGCAAATAATACCATACGTAATTTAAACACCATTTTATGGTTAAAATATATGAAGAAAAACAAAGCATCAAATATATCGAACGATTATTCAAGTCATATTCCTTTATGGAACAGAGACAGAAATATCAAAATTAGATAGCCAGTAACTCGAAGTTGTTGAAATGGACTTCATAAGAAGTTTGTAATGAGGAGATAAGATGATAAATGAAGGCAGAGGCGTAGCTACGGTTTTTAACGCTCAAGGACGACTGAAGATTTTGCGCCATCTACTGTTTCCCGAAATGCAATGGGGAAGTGATTTTATCTTTAAAAAATTAAATTGTATTAGCCATATAACCCTATACCATCCATTATAAAATTATTTTATCGACTGCTAATACCATACTTAATTTAAACACCATATTATGGTTAAAATATATCTGAAGCAAGGGACATAAAGTGATTAATAGTGTTCCTACCAATGTATGTGAGAAAATTTCAACCCCTTGCGACATGAGGGGGAGCACGCTAAGGGGTGGGGGTGGAGGGATTTACAAGTAATTATCGCGAAAACAAACGAGATTCGAGTCAAATTGAAGGTAATTGATGCCGCTGAGTTCATTTATGTCAATCTGGGCAACGTGCGGTGGTGGGCTGGGGTGGGAGAGGTTGGGTGGGAGAAATTTTAAAATAAGTAAAGCGGTCGAATTTTGCGTTGAATAAATATATATTTCGGGACACACTGAGATTATTAAAATTTCACTACACGTACTCCGTGTTTAATTTGAACCCCTTTCGGGATTGGGAGGGAAGCTCAGCTTAGAGGCGTTACAAATAAATAACGCGAATAAAATCGAGATTAGAGTCAAATCCAGGGTTATAGATGTCTCTGAGTTTAATTATGACATTCAATTGGCCATTTAACCCCCAGGGGCGGGGGGAGGGAAATTTTTAAAACATGTTTAATTGTTTATATTAGTGTGGAATAAATAAATGCCAGGGCCATTGACGTTGATAGTATTTCTACGGATGTGGTTTGTAAAATTTCAACATTTCAACCCCTTTTGGCATGAGAGGGGAGCATGTTTAGGGGTGGGTGTTGAAACATTCTAACATTCTAAGACAACGAATATTTCAATTGGATAAATATTTTTAGGGAATAACATACCGTAACGCATATATATACTAGTATATTAATAAGCTTTCTGTGGCAGAATTAGAGATACTATCTCAATTCTTGCAATATATGTTTAAGTGGCTGGTATTCACTGAGGAAAGTACATTTGATTATTTTCTAATGTTGCAGAATAATCTGTAATAGTTTATTTATTAACTTAATTAACATTTTATTTGAATTAATAAGATGTACTGGAACACATTGCTCAAAAAAAGCACCATGGAGTCACAGCAACACCACCTCCTTCTCCAACACATGGACAGCCAATTTCTAATTCACTTGTTTGTTCAGGTACTTTTATATAACATTGTAATTATAACCTTTATTAAAATCTTAAATATATTATTGAAAAAATGGTTCTTACTTTAAGTTATGTTTATTGGAAACCATCCTTGCTCTTAAGCTTATTTTAAGAACTGAACTTTTTTAAAAGCAATGGAAATACTGTTTCTTCAGAAAATTAACATTTTCAATTCAGTTTATTTTGCTGGCAACCCAACAAACACATTGATAACATATTTTACTTATTATAATTATGATAGATTCTAAATTCCCCTTTTTAATATTGCTTTACATAGTTGATGTATTCATGATTGTTAAATATAAATCAATTTTCCTATTTGTAGAACTGTTTCACAGTTATGTTATGTAGACAAAAAAACAGTTTTGTAATAAATGACTTATTTTTTTATTGTGATACTTTATGTGTGCAGGATCATTACGAAGTTCTATGTTTGGAAATGGCAAGAATCTGCATAGTACAATTGACACTGATAGTGATGCAGTATGCTGTCTTGCTTTACAAGCCTTTGACTCACCTATTTTCTTGGGTTCCTCTGTCTTCATATATAACACAAAATCTTATAACAGTACTTTTCCATCTTGTAAATATTACACAGGTAATTATAGATTAATATCTTATATTTTACATTAATAAAATGTATCAAAAGAGATTTAAAATGTTTCTGCTATTTAACTTCATTATGGACTACTTTAAAACTTTTATAGAAAAATATCTTGGTCTGTAGATAGAAAATGCTATAAAATCTGCTAGTGGATCAACTATGAACTGGAATTTTTGTTTATTGGTACAAGATAAAAACATGAAACATACCTACTATTTTTTATATATAATCTCCTAATTTTGTTATGCATTTTTGCCAATGGATTGGAAGTGTTTGAATGCCATTCATGAAAAGAGAAAGGTCGTATTGCGTGCCAATTTTGTACAAAAGCCTCAACAGCAACATCATTGTTGAATTGCCCACCTCGTAGCTTTTTCAGGGGCCCAAACATGTGATAGTTACACATGGATATGTCAGGACTGTTGGGAGGGTGATCCAGTGTTTTTCAATGAATTTCCTCCAACTTTTTGAGCGGCAAACTTTTTGGGGACAGGCATTGTCAAGAAGCAGAATCATGCTTCTGATAGTAAATTTGCATCTATTCGACCATTATGCAAGCTTTGTCTGATCCAATAGCATGTTGTGCAAAAACACCGTAGCGAGGACCTTTCCAGCTTAGAGGCTTGTTTTTGTCTTGACAGGTGCACATTCCCCCTTCTTTCTCCACTCAATAAGCACATTCTTAGATTCAGCGGTGTAATTGTGTAATGTGTTGCAAAAAATCATCACCTTCATCTTGAAATCATTGTAAAATGTGCTGACAAATCTCCATATATTGTTGTTACTGTTATTCAGTCAAAAGACGAGAAAACCACCTGCTGGAAATTTATCTAAGTTCCAGATCAGCCATAATGATAGATTATGCACTCCTGAAGCTTATCCCAATCTGAACTGCAATTTCCTGAAGGTGTTGAACAGTGGCAATGTTTTTCTCATTTATGCTGGTTCAAATATGTTTTCACTTTTAACCTGTTTTCAAACTTCAAAAAAAAATTATGACTTTCATACACTTGAATTTTTCAAATTTCCCCAAATTGTACTTTAAATCTTCCATAATTTCAGCTGGTATGACTTCACATATGATAAATCTTTTAATAATGCATTGCACAACATGAGCATGAACCATTTGCTCACTCACTCATTGTCATACCAACTGTAGCATGGAATGAACAGAACTTACTACAGTGCAGGTAGTCACATGACTATCCCCTACCACGCCCAGCAGCACGCAACGCATCTCCACAAATTAGTGGTCATATGAAATAAATTCCCATTCATATTTGATTCATAATATTAGCTTTGATTATTACTAATTCAATACAGCAAATATTTCTGCATCTATAAGATAACACCAACATTTTTAAGTAATGTATTTTTTTTTCAGTCATATTTAATTCATACAGGAAAGATCAACATCATTTATGAAAATTAGATTAAATATTTTTGGATGAAGCAGTTATTTTGCATATAGTATATGGATTGCACTTTAATTAAATTAATTTATAATATTTTAAATCAAGTTTCCTAATTTCAGTATTGTAGATGTTTCATTTGTTTAATTCTAACTGGAATCAATAATACTTAAAACATGGTAACTGTGACACACTGACACATTTACCTTTGTGCCATTCACTTCAATTTTCTTTCAACAACTTTATCTTGTTACTTTGATACATTTTTCTTATTAAAAATCTTATAATTTTTTGAAACTGATAAAAATCATATTAAATATAAGAATCCGTTGCAGAGAATAAGGTCAATGTATATAGGCACATTAGCAATTTCTGTAATCAATGAGATAATGTACAAAAACTAAGTACCGGCATCAGGTGAAGATTTTTTGCTTAATGTTTTTCAACAGGCCATGCATATTCTTAGTAACCTAATACAATCAGGTGGTTTACATCAAGTAGATGAAGGGTGAGGTAATTTCTAAATGTGCATTTCTTATCTGTCCATATTTAGATAAGGGTATAGCGCGTTATTTAGGATAGACGTCTTTTCATTGATTATACTGATATATTAGTCAGTTTGTTTAAACACGTGAGCAACCATGTTTAGCCAACATCAGCAGAAAGTACCATTTGGTGCCAGTCAGGCTGGGGATTTTAACTGTACCTCCATCAGGGGGTTTTCCCATCAGAAAATAGCAGGTGCAGAGGTACGTCGGTTTGCCTTAGACCTGTGATTGGTCCATAACAAATTAAATGGACCAATAGAGAAACAGTTGGTCTCACAGGTCGGGAGAAGAGGATGCCTGGTCAGGCATTCTGACTGGAGAGGTTTCAGTGAGCGGTTGCTCTTGGTTTTTCATGAATTTAACAGCGAGACTCCACGAGACACTCCAATCGATGACCAGCTGCGAGGGACGTCGCTGTGTTGCTGAGACCCCAGTCTGGTAACCAAAATCGCATGTTTCATGGTTGCGTAGAGCACTTGGTATAAATTCGTTTCCCGGGCCTAGTTTGCCACAACATACCTGAGATTTTCATAACTGGCTAGTCGGAGGCAAAATTTTATAATTGTACATATTTATATCTTTAATAAATTAGCTAAGTATGGAAAGGGCTGTTGTTTTCCAAAAGTTACTTCCTCCTACCGCAGGTAAGCCGTTCTAGGAATTGGACCGTCGGAGACATTCTACGGCTGGTAGCGAACGGAGTGCCACAAGGGTCTTCAAAATGAAGCTAACTGTGTGGAGAGTATTTTTTGCCCCTTTTCTTAACTCAATCTTACTATTTTTTAAGTCAACCTTATTTTGTTGTAGAATGTCTTTTTTATCAGTACAATTAAGAAAAATGTATTTGTTTACTTGAAAATTGACATTTATTATCATTTCAACATTTAAATTTAATCAGCATAACATTAAATCAAATCAGTTGTTTCTAGTCCGAGTATGAAGTACATGTATCTAATCACTCTAGGTCACTAGACATTCTTTTACACAAAAGCCTTAAGTGCCCTTCCATTACTAGCTAAGTTAAATAATAGTGAACTAGAATAAAAATATATATAAATTATAAGCATTCTATGTGATTTAGTGATCCATATAAAATGGTCATTTTCAGTTACCAGGAGAAATTAACAGAGTTCTTGAGAGTATTTATTGGATTCCGCGGCAATTGTAGAGTAATCCTAAATATATCTGCTCTTCAAGTATACATTCCAGTCTTTAAACTTGGACCATTATTATAGTTGTCTTGAAGTCTGGCATATATTTCTAGATCATCTACACAACCAAAAGGACTTAACAGAAAGGTAATTTTCGATTTTCATTATTACACATACAAATTAGACATTACATTTAATTTAACAATTCAAATTGAAAATTATATTTTTCTGTTAATTTTTTTTATTTACTCACCCATAAAAAATATTTATTACAGATACCATAAATCATTAATCCAGTTTTATGGAAACTTCAATTCAAATACAATCAATCAGAACTGAAAATTCCCATGACAAGACATTGGATGATGATGTCAGTATTTTTTGTCCAGTCATTTGACTTATGCGATTCCGGAACGTGTTTTACTCTAAAGTAGGTTTCAAGGGCAGCAATAAATTCGCAAGGGTTCCTTGTGTCACGCTCTCCGTACCTCGGTAACAGAAGGTCAATCCCCACTTCCGAAATAGTTTGCGATACGCCCGAACTTTCGATAGTTCCTACACGTTTCGCAATATGTTCAATTCGGTCTGTAATTTCTTTGTATTTACACGCCGTTTCTTTTTGGACACCCCCGACAGTCTCCTCCAATGTTTCCTGCTGGCGAGTAATATTAGCAAATTTACTTTCTACAGCAGCGTTATCTTTTTCGACATTTGTTTGCCATTTCTGCTAACTTCGCCTCGGTTGTGGTATGTTGTGTCTGCATAGTTTCATGAATATTGGCTATATGCCGATTAACGTTCTGTTCTATCTGTTTCCCCAAACTCAAACTTCTTTCCCTCGCAGATTCCCTTTCCTTTTTAAATTTGCTGTGTACTACTCCTTCTAACCTTTCGTAATCCGACCGGCACGACTCCCTTATTTCTTAACATTGCTGCTCCAATCTCCGTTCAATTTATCCCATTTTTCATCTACCTTCTGCAACTTTTCGTCCATTATCTTATTACTGTTTTCTATTACCGATTGCAATCGCTCAGCGAATTTCGCGTCCCTTGCCCTATGTTGTTCTTTTAATTTCTCATCCTGTTCCAAGTTCCTTTGCCTTCTGCTTAAATTGTTGCTCGCGAAGTATCAATATCTTGGCCACTTCTATACCAGTCCTGGGTTATGAAATATCTGGGTGGCTCTCTTCCCTGTCTAGACCCTGGGAATTTCCCGATAAACTACTTCCTGTAGGCTGACCACGGATTAGGTTTTGTCTCTATGACTTCCCCATTCAAGTATTCATTTATATCCATTAGATTCTGATTTTGTAAGTCTAAATCCACCGGATTTTCGCTCAATGGACAGAGTTTAACTATTCTGAAATCTTCTGCAATCATACAACAACCCTTTAAATCAACGGTACAGTCAACAATAACACCTCAACATTCATAAATTATGCACATCCAAATATAACTGCGTCTCGTTCTACATTAAACTTAAAATACACATCAGAAATTAACTAAAGAATTATCCAAGAAACACCTATATAACATAAAAATAATACTTTACCCTAACGAATTCACAAAACGACCGAAAAAAAACGAAAGAAAGACAATGTTAAGATTATTATGAAAATAATACAAGAAAACAAAACTTTATGGCTAAACACGAATATAATTATTTGGCATCCCCCCTGATTCCATTCGTCTAGCAATCATTGATCAACTGGTAGACTTTTCCCAAGCACACGCGCATACATGTTCTACAGCCAACACAATTTAGATGTCACAAATTGCTTCTCCCAACTCAAACTTGCCCCACGGATTGGCGCGCCATTTTTGTAATACCTGTTTCCTTATATTATTGAAGATAGGTTTAAAAGAATTAATAACATATATCTGCAATATAATTATTTATTACACTCCTCCACAAGTGATTTTGAAACAATCTCAGGGCGAGATTAAAAACTTTTCCTCAGGGTTGATAATTTACAATTTCGTTTTTAAAGGAAATCTCTCTCTCAGGGGGTCACAGGCAAGCTGTGCGAAACAAAATGTGGCCCTCACAAAATCGCGTTATAGATGCTTGATTCGCAAATACGAATATGGTGAATATGGCTCGTAGTTCGTCACACCACCCTCTCACTCTTTCTTCGGCGGAAAGGGGAGGAGGAGGAGGCAGCGTCCTGGTCACGTGACCTTAACAGCAATCCTTTCCTCAGCCGTGCCCAAAATAGTCAAAATAACTGTCCCCAAGTCGAGGAAAATTCCTAGTCATACTCACCAAGCCCCCCTTACGACCAACGAAACGTCTGAGAGCAAAGGCGCGCGCTACACTTGCTGGGTAGTGCTTCATCTCTGATCCACTAGGGCACAGTTGTGAACAGTAGAATTTCGACTGGTATATAATTTACCGACGTCTACTGCCAAGAACAACGTACTTAAATTCGTGGTGGAAAATAAGCAGAGTACTCTCATACTTCTTGATATTGTAGAAATAGTTAATTAGGCCATTAATTGTTTTGAATTGTTTAGCGAATAGTTTGTATTTAGCGAGAGCGATCCGAGCGACAATGAGTGGTGAGCTCTGTTCCTATTATTGAGAGCGCGGAATGGCGTTTACGCGCGCTAAAGCATAGTCAGTTGGTCGTTGTGGTCTGGATTGTACAGAGGTCAGACATCGTCGAGCATAGTATAATAAAGTTGGTGAATCATTGGAGAATAGAAGCGGCCGACAGTGAAAACGTTGCAGAGAACGGTCTTTGTAAAATTGAGCAGAGTAAAACATTCACCGATATATTGCAACGCGAATATTGTAAAGTAATACCAGTTTCGTCAAAATAGAACTTTGTACAATCTTCGAGGAGGAATTGTTGCGGAATAACATTGGTAAATTATTGTGGAGCGGAGCAATCAACGGAATACAGCCAATCTTGCCAAATTTTAAAGTGAAGTGTAGAATCAGTGATAACCATGGCCTGATATCAAATAATTAAAGAGTGTAAAAGTGTCCGAACGAGGTAAAATTGATTGTTCTGGTACCAGACCGACGGTCCGTAAGTAACATAATTTTGAATAATATTGTAAACGCAAATTAAATGATAAAGTCAGATTTCGTTCTCTTTTAAATTGTCAATCAGAGTTAATTTCTTTACTTTTTAATTTCTTTCACTCTATCGACATATTGTTTAGGTAAATTGTAAACTGTTTTGTTAATAAGATTTTAAACCTTTTTTTTGTGTTCATTATCAAACCCAGTAGAGGCCGTGAGAGAACAAATCTCAAATTTTGTTTGTAATTATCTTTTATTGCCACAAAATAAAATAAATATTTTATTTGTTAATTGTTTAAACTTTTCATTTAATAAAAGCCATCCATCTGTTTATTACAATATATTTTATAGTATAACATTTTTTCTCAAGAATGAAACCTGAAGCAGTGCTTCCTAGCAAACTGCACAGAAAAATTACAAAGCAGCGCGTATGCAATCAATAACAGATATGTTGCCTTCGAAATGCTGATGGAATTACCAGAAACGTATGAACCCTTCATTCCCAACCTTGAACAAAACGAAAAAGCGCCATCAACAAAGATGGCTTTGTGGCTCAGAAATCACGTCAATGATATTGCAGACAACAGGGGAGCTGTCACATTGTCCGAACGGCAAGTAATATCTGGTCGCAACTAATATTGACGTAAAATATTTTTCCTATCTGAGAAAGTAGAAGCAAAAATTTTGAAATTCGACTATATCCGCTTAGAATAAAATAAAACTGACATCCTCATCCAGATCGAGAGGTAGAAACGAAATTCAGTGTCTGAATAAGGGGGGAGGGGGGTCGGTTAATGCGTTAAAGTATTAGTAATAATTCCTTCCCATGTAGTATGAAACACTGTCACTTAGCTCAAAATGATAGATCAAAGCATCCTAACCATTTTGCTGAAGCAGTAGTAAAACCGTAATAAAAACAGATATTTGTTGAAACATTAGTTTCAGAACAGTTCAGATGAAACATTTATTATGTAATCTACAAGTTCATGTTATAAAGTATCCTTGTTGTTTTCACATATATTATTTTGAGCAACAGGACCACATTCCTCGATGGCCATCATCGTCGAAGAAATCAAGAAGTGCCAGAAAACTATACAAGGAAATCTGTGAACATTATACACTAGATTTCAAGATTAATTCTGAATCGACAAACCTTTTCCACACATGTTCATATCTGTTGTGAATTATATCGCTTGTACAGAACAAACCGTAATTTGATCATGCGCTTATGAATGTTCGCGCCATTAAAATGTAATGTAGCCTCTGATCTAGATTTTGTGTCGAAGGAAGCTGCGAGAGAATTATCTCGCAGGTGAACCTTTCCAGAGAGCTCTGGCGGAGGCTACCTTTGGGGATGCCTTCACATCTCTCTGTTTTTGTTTTAAACTAAGGTTCCCACATACCGAGGCACCTCGGTCTGTTTTGAGAGGTGTATGTTCCGGGGTCACAGACCTTGGGCAAACGGTAAGAGTTGTTCGCTGTTCCCATTGGAACAGTCGGCCAGCTACCTCCTAAACTGGTAGAGGCACGGAGAAGGGAATGCTGCGTCCCCACAGAAAACCATGTCAGAAAGAATACATTAGTCAAAATCTCCTTTTTCAGAAGACTGATTAAACATACTATAGTTAGCCAATTGAACACTGTCAAATTCAAAATTGGACAGGGCTGGCTGTTATCAACAAACCTAATCCAACAAAGCCATTAATCTGTTACACAGCACTAGCATTTGTTCCTAACATTGCATGTCTTTTTATGGCCTCATCCTATCCAGATGTGTTCTTTCAAACACATTCTTAGCTAGATATCCCTTTCTAGAATGTCAGCCATGATAAGAATATCCTTGTAGGCTTTGCTGATGAATTTCACCATCGTCTGTGCTATATTTTGAGTCAATTTCATTTTATAGTTCTTTGCATATTTCCTCATTGAATACCATTCCATAAATATTTTGAATTTAACCGAAACCACAAGACTCTACATCATTGAAAACTTTTTCCCAGGCCTCCTCCATAAATTGATTGCAGTTTATTAGTCAACCCACCACCAAACTAGCATACACCAGATTTCAACCAAATCTGGAAATAATAAAGATCATGTTCAATTCTAAAATCCATATACCCATCTAACTTCACTAACATTATTTTCCACATTTTCAGACCCCACACTTCCACACTCCACCCACCGAAATCACCATAATTGTCAAAGGAATACTTAAATGTCTGCCCTATCCTTCATAACCATCTACAACCAATCACAAAAAAATATAGAATTTGTTGTGGTTCAGTACATAAGCTTCATGTTCCAGTAATAGTTTTCAATGTTTTTGGGAAGAGAACTTTGGACCAGGTAGAATAGAAGGCAGCGTTTGCAGTTTATTAGCTAAATGATGTGCAAGGAGATGTTCTAGTTCTGTAAATTGAATTTACTTTGAAGATGGTTATGAAATAATATGTCTAAAACTCATAGGTAAAACTGATATAGTCAAATTAATTAACTCAATTGGATGGGAAATAGAGACGATGGAGGCCTTCGAGGGCTATTCTCTCGCAGGCAGTACCTGCGAGGGATGTTCTCTCACAGGTAAAACCTTATAGGAGAGACACGAAGGGAGCTACCTTTGGCAATGCCTTTTCCTCTCCATTTTTGAACTAAGGTTCCCACAAGCCGAGGCACCTTGGCCTGTTCTGAGAGGTGTATGTTCCGGGTCACAGACCTTGGGCATACGGTAGGAGTTGTCCGCTATTCCCATTGGAATAGTCGGCCAGCTGCCTCATAAATTAGTCAAGGCACGGAGATGGAAATGCTGTCCCCACAGCAAACTCCTCTCCCGCTATCGTAAGGGCGTGGGACAAGTACCCAGTGCCCGACCTACCTGATGCAGGTTTTTCTAGGGTTTTCCCTGCATTACTTTTAGGCGAATTGCCAGGTAGGATCCTTAAACCACAGCCCAGGGGCCCTAGTTAACCCTGGCTAACTTCCTCTACCTTTCCGCATCCCCCCTTTCAAATCCCTTCCTCTGCTATTAAAGGGGAGTTGCCACCATGTAGCCTGTTACCCTAAAAAAAATAGATTTTGTGCTTACATTCGCTACTTCTCCCTTCAAGTAGGTCTACCAACTTGTCACCAGAAGGATGGATAGTCGGTCTTGAAGATAATCGGTTTGTATCAAACTTTCTACTCATCTCTTCTAGCCATAATATTTGCGCAACTATTTGATGCGTTTAATTTTAAAAAAAATAAAGAAATAAGCTTTCATTGCAACTGTTAGATCCATTCAACAGTGCCATTACCTTTTAGGCTACATTAATTAAAATGTTAGTCTGAAAGTTACCCGCTGCTGTGCCGTGCACACACTTCCAGCACTTCCTTTCTGCTGTGTTTTATGCCTTGTTATTTAGACGCAAAAGAGATGTACAAAACAATTGTGTACATCATTAGATGGCTTTATAGACAGGAAATTTTGGAAATTATTTGATAATGGAAAAATACCCAATTATATTAATTTTAAGTGCTTTCGTAGAAGTGAGGAATGTTTTGACTAACATTTGGAGCAGAGTCTCACAAGATATGTCGTCATGTCTTCATCTTCCTTCTTCTTGGTGTTGAAGAAATCCCGCATTAGATGCATTTCAAGCAAAAGACCAATACTGTCAATGCAACTCTTTCAACGTTTTCCAAGCTTTGTTTGCCCCTGACACATGTATCGATGTCATCGGAGTCATAACGTGTCATACGTGATTAGTTGTCCACTGTCCTGTAATTGTATAGGGGAAGGCCGTAGCTAACTTTAACACAAACCTTTGTTACGGCAACTTGGTAATGAAACAACAATTTTGAAAACATTTACGCAAGGAAACATTGTGTTGAGTTCGGCATATGTTTATTTAAACTCAGCCATATAGGCCACGAAATGTTTTTAATTAATGGATCAGTAAAAAATTCGACCGGACCGGGAATCGAACTCCGGTATCCCGGTTGGTACACGGCCGCATCGACTCCAGGACCGGGGCGAGATTTCTCCATCCTTTAATAAAAAACAATGTACGTAAAATTAAAGAGATTTTGGCGTTCTATCTGTGGTCATATTGACTCTCAATGCACAGTGAGTATTTTTGGTCGTCTTAGGGAACCTAGACTATTTTTGATAATATTTGTCACCGGGAATATTTATGCTTCTCTAAGGGCACTGATTGTATCTTTGACTCTCTTAGGGTGCTGACAGTATTTTTTTGTATCTTAAGGCACCGCCAGTATTGTTGTCTCTATTAGGATACCGGCAGTATTTGCGATGGTATTAGTATATCTGAATTATTTTTGACTATTTCTAAGATACCTGGAGAATTTTTCTCTTTTCATGTAGAGGATTATTTTTGATTCTGTTAACATACTGGAAATAATTTTTACGCACTTGGGCGACCAGTATTATTTTACACTTTTGTAAGATATTGGAAATAATTTTGACTCTCTTTCTGGGAGTATTTTTGGTTGTCTAAAGGTACTGGGAGTATTTTTGACTTACAATGCCAGAAATATTTATTATTCTATTGGGATATTGAGAGTATTCTCGACTTTCAAATTCCCGGCAGTGTAGTCCCTGAAGTATTGTTTACTTTTTTAAAGTACGTGGATTATTTATGACTTTTTAAGGTACCGGGAGTATTCCTAACTTCTTATGGTACTGAGCATATTTTATAACTGTATTAGATAACAGAGAGCGTTTTAGGTGATTTAAGTGTAATGGAAGTATATTGTACTTTCTTAGGATAGTTTTTGACCTGCTGAAAACTCATCCCAGGTTTTATATTCATTGTCACAGCAGAGTATATTCTATGAGAAATGAACTTTGATACATAGACAAAAGGCTGTACTTTCAGTAATATGCCGATGCTGCTCGGCACATCAGTCAGATTCATTATGCAGGAACGTGTTCTAATTAACAATTAGCCTGGTTGATAAACTTAGAGTATTTTATTATGATAAGATAATGTGTATCTCTGTTTTTTGTGGCATATATTATTATCTAATACCATATTATACCAAATGAAGAAAGTTCAACTCAAGTAATTATATTTATTTAATGTGAAAAACAGTATCATGCATATTAAATTGTAAATTTTAATTAGTTTATTATAAAATTTCAGACTGAGGACTGTAACTAATTTCTGAAGTAGCACAGATTGCATTCAAATCCCTTAGTAAATCAAGAGACACAAAAAATTCAATTATAAGATCATAAAAATCCAATATAATAATCATTCAAACATTGACTATATTTGTTAAAGAATTTTGAATTCAAAAGTCACACTTTCAAGAAAATGAAGTGATCAGTCTTCAGAATATAGTTATTAATATATTCATTGCTGTATCAGAAGTTTCAATTATATTGTATGATGTAGATGAATAATTTTGAATATCTCTCTACAGAAAATACTGTGCACTCAGTAGAATATATAATATTTACACAAAAATGTTTTCATTCTAACCACACAATGTAATAAAATAATTTGGAAATCTAAAATGTATTATATACTTGAACTAATTTAACTTTTTAAAATACATTTTTGGTGCTTCTCTAGAACTCAATGCCTGTTTGCAAGAGGAATATATAATTCAACAGAGAAAGTAAAATTACTAACAACAAATTCAACTTCTGAAATAAGTTTTAGGCTTAGACTATGCAGTCATTTGAAGAAATATAAAAATCTATGTCATAATATTTACTGCCAAAATGTTTGTCTGCTGACCACAAACTGAAACAAAATAATATTTTAGAACAACTTAAATGTCGTATATAATGTTATTTTAATACTACTATCCATCTGTCATAAACAGAACTTCCTTCAGTCTAAACAAACGGAATACAAGAATACCAGCTTGCAAACATAAAATATAATTTGTAGTGGCCACCTTCTGAGATAGTTTCATATTCTGCAACTTACTAATTAAATATTTGACATTTTAAGATTTAATACTTTAAATTATAGTCAAATTATACATTTGATAATATTAATATTCATTTCTATTTCTCTCTTCACAGATTTAATCTAGGTTAAACATGGTGACAACTAATTTTTAACTGAAGAAGTAGAAGCTAAGTTTGTGTATACATATATTACCTAATCATTCTACATCTTGTTTGTTATGAATCAGTGTTGAAACCGGAGTGTGACCACTCTAAGTCCTTCCCTTTCCAAGCAAACCTCAGCTTCAACGAGAGGGTCTTATTCTTCAGGTCATGCAAAAGTTTTGACAAAAAACAGTAAACAAACTACTGTTTGTTAATTAAGTAGAGTGCTGAAGATATTATTTCAAAAGAAGAATGCATGGCATGTTGTCATAGAGAAATATTTCCAAGATTCTCAAAAATAATAGAGTTCTGCACAGCTAAATAAGCTGTTTATTAACATGAAAGAGTCAAATACTAAATAAAAGTGACCAGAAGGAAAGATGAAATAAACCAATGAAATTGTCAAAGGGATTCATTAGTATTGGTCCCCCAGGAAGATAATGCATGTTTATAGAAAATTCCCAGAATTATTTCAATTGGTGTTAAGCATGAATCAAAAGTTGTTAATAGTGATAGTAATGAAAATTAGAGTAAAATGTCATCTGAAACTTTCATGTACTTGATACTCTCAATACATTTTAATTGCATTTCTTATTTGTTGCTTATTGTATAACTGAGCACTAAAAAGGACGTAAATAAATTTTCCAGTCACTTCTGCTCACCATGAAGTTAGTCATATTGATTTCTAAGGGTCTATCAATGGGCTAATATTCTTCATCACTAACATTTACATCCTCAAATTCTTCTCTGTAATCACACTGCAATTAATCATACAAGGGTTTACGGGTTTTTTTTCAGCACAAGGAGTGTCTCTAAACACGCAGTTACAAATCAGAAACATCTGTTTCAATTAATCAAAGGTTCTTTCCACTATCATTCTTTCTCTGGCATCATTCAAATTGAAATGGTGCTGGTCAGCATTTGTTGGTGGCTTAAGTGGCAAGAACCACCATGAAGATATGCCAAACTCTGAAACAAGTAAGAAACCATCCCCATTGTAACGAGAAATTATATTCCTATTTGGCCAAGTCTCTATATTTTAGCCTAACACACACTACCAGGTAAACCTGCTCTTATGTTTGTAAATTTCTTGCTACCATTTGTGGTTAACTACACATTAATACTGCCATAACCTTTCTGATTGATGGAATATCACTTTACTTAATTTATATTTGGATGAAATCAGTCCCTATAATGGTTAGCAGCCAAAAATGTTTCTGCCACTGTACCTTAGCATATTAATTTTTTGAAATTTGGAAGGTAATAGTCCAGTTTTAAGCTTTCAATATAACATAGTTAACCAACCAGTTTACAAAACTGTAATTTAGTCGACTCCTAAATACTCAGCCACATTAGTCTGGAATCCAAGATCATCCATATAATGAAGAAGTACCTATACTCAATTTCATGAAGTCAAAGCAACTGCATGTCTATTGTAACTGACTGGTAAAAACTCTGCAGTCACTTTCAAATTGAGACAAGTCTTTATATCTTTTAACACATCTCCAAACCTGATAAATTTCTAGTATCTCACCAGCAAAAAACATCAACATTATGCAAAAGTGATGTATGTTGCTAGTAATTATTTCCAGAATCCCACATTTCACACATATTTTCTTTTGTTGTAACCTTTCCTTGAAAGAGAATTGTTGGCATTGTCATGTGTCAATTAGTGGCTAACAGCTGGACTGCTGGTGTTTGAATTCAATGCTGTGGCCTGCCAGTACACAATACATATCACTCCTGAGGAAAGAGGACACTTATGAACATTTGAAATCCTCCTTCACCAGTCCTCAGTTTGAAGTAAACTCATGTTTTGAATAGAAATCCATGTCTGGCAACAACCATTTCAAAATGGCTGTGTCATTGGGCCATACATTCTTCTACCCAAGTTAATGGGTTCCATGTACTTGATATTCCTACATCAAGGGCATGTTGTCAAGACATGTGGTTTTAGCCTGATGGTGCTGCCCCTCTCTCTTCACATAATGTTTGGAAACAGCTTTACTAATGATAGGAGCAAAGATGGATAGGTTGATGCGATCCAATCGTGTGGCCTCCACAATAATTGGTTTGCTTCCATTGACTTATTTTTGTGGAATCCAGTGCTTAATTTCTAAAACATACCCATTAATTTTTCTCACTTTTTAGCCACACTTCACTCACCTCCCACCCCCGGAAAAGCCATGTTCATACTTGGCTCTGCAATGCTGTTTATATATGTAACAGTTTTTTGATTACTTGTTGCTGTTCAAGAATTGCTGGTGTTACTCTGTCTAGTATTTGTTTCAGACTGTGCTTGTACACCCTGAAGTATTTTATTATATCATGAGAACTATTACTTTTAAATCTTTCACATAATTGAAAAACCAGCTTTTCAGCTTGGAGAAGAGGAAAAGATAGAATACCATAAATTTGACAAAACTGACAAACAACATTTTTTTGAAGTTGTTGAAAGATATCATTTCACAATACCACAATTTTTGGTACAGTCCATGAGATAATTCGTCACTGAAAATAGGACGAACCCAGTACTGTCTGCCTTTGTTTCCGCAGTTTATAACTGATAGGCAATCCAAAGTCATCTAATTTCTTCAAATTCAATGGCTGAAATAAAGTGAGATAACTTATCACATAAAATCTAGAAATCCAGCACTGCCTCCCCTGGCCACTACACATACACACTGTACCGTGGTGACAAATTACAGTTATGCTACATGTGAACTATTTTAAATCTCTCTTGTGGACAATGTTCATCCACTAAGTTCCCATACCTTACTCTATTAGACACAGTTTAATCAAAAACACCATGGGGAAAAAATTCTTGCGGGACATGGGATCGTTCCTACCAAAATTAAGCACTTGTGGAGTCGTAAGAAGAGTTTGATTTATCAGACATTTGTAGAAACAAAGAAAGATCTGCAGTCACAAGTTGTGGTCACTGAAAAACAGGTTGAGCATACCATGTGTGATGGAGAAAATTTATCAGAACATTATTTGTAGGAACAATGTGTGCAAGGACATTGCAATGGATCAGAATGATAACTGCCCTACGAAGAAAACATTGTTATGTTTAACTGCAAAAAGAAGTATTTGTTAAAAATGATTAGTTTCTTTGATATTAACACGTAATGAGTATAATTGAAAAAAAGGTGATCAACTGAGTCTCTCCTAACGTTTATATTACTTAAAAAAAGAGGGCATGTTAAAAGTCTGTTTAGGATATTGTCATATGGAAAAAGTATGTTTCTTGAAATGCGTTCCGATTTAAAAGTGATCTACTCAATTCCTTCTACTACTTCTAAAAGTTTGTAAAGGTAACGTGAAAAAGGGCAGTGTCGCACAACTCCTCGATCTCCTCTCCCGAAGATAAATGCTGGCCCTCCACTGGCCGCTTCAGCGAGGACGAAATTGCTGTATTGCCCCCTCCCAGTGCCAACCGTCTCCCAGCGGCAGTTATTCGGAAAATTTGTTGTGACTAGCTCGTCAGCGATTGCGGTCGTTTACGAATTGGAGTTAACGGACACTCTGAGTTTTAAAGTCAGAATGACGCTGTTAGCAGAAAAAATGGAAAGCATTTGCCGATAGAAGTTGTGTTATAAGATGGGACAATATTATCTGGCTCTTTTATCAAAGCGAAATGCTTTCATGGCCAGCCAACAGTAAGTTTTCCTGTTAGACACAATTGAATGTTAGCGTACTTTCACAAACTCCGACACAAGGTTACAGAAAATATGTTGAAGGAGACGGAAGAACAACATTCCAGTACCTAGAAATAAAGACAGCTACAGGCAAGTTGTCCGACGGAATCCGTAAGCGAATAAGTCTGTACGAAGGCAGTGGAGTCTGCCATACAGCGACTACATCACATAAATTAATTTAGGAACAATTAATTTTTCTTCATAATAATTATTTTAACATTGTGAATTTGTGCTTCGATATTGAAGCGCACTCGATCCAGCTAATGCAGCCAACTGGCCATGTCTGTGCTGTAGCACACGATCTTTTAAATTATAAATACGCAGTATTCCCTTTTATCCCCTTTCACCACTCTCTCTTTATTGTGCTGCGGGCCAGACAGCGCATACAGAGCCGTGCCGTACAATGACACAGGGGTCGGCTGAATCTGACAGCATAAACAACGAGATCAAAATAAATTTGAACCATTCAGTACTTACAAATATTTTTTTAAAGTAATTAATATTTTCAGAACAAAAATTCGTACATTTTGGGCAATACTTTAAAATAGAAAAAAAAAATAAGAGACATCACAGTGCGAAAATCTATCACACGACTCTGCATATAATACTGCCATCTTGCGTGGCTTTTCCAAAAATTAACTTTATTTAAAATATGTACGATGAAAAACTACTTTCGTTTTAGAAAAGTTTTAAAATTATTTTGCTTCAATTTAGACAGTATTGAAAATTATGTAGACGGAATCATAAATGTATCATAGTACGTGTCGGGACAGAGTAACACTTTAGCTATTATTATTTTACATAGTTATCCTCGTAAAAAAAATGGTTTCTTGTGGAATTTGGGAAACTCATGAATAGTGGAGGGAATATACTGAGAAAGTTGTGCAATAACAAATTCCCGATATACAAACAGAAGGCGCAACAATATTTGCTCTCACAAATATATGCATGTATTTCTCGGATATGAAGAGTAGATGAGCAAACGCCGTCCTTTGATGCATGCACGGAGTTTCTCTTAACACATTTCACTTCGATTTCGTTTTACTTGAATAGTAAGATAAATGTTCAATTTTATAAATGGTAACTGTTGGCTACTGCTTCTAAATACCAAGTATTTTCATTTTCAAATTTTTAGGAGTTGAAGAGGGGACTGAGTAGATTATGTTTCTAACCCGGAAACCAAGTATTAGGTATGTTGTTGCTGTTCCATTGAATGTCCGTCAAAAGTGTGGTTTCAACACAATGCAACCTCTCACTTTTCACTTGATGTTCGGAAACATACGAACCTACGATTCGAACAAAGATGGTGGTGGTAACAAAGCCGTGAATTTGTTTATTTATAATTATGATTTATTTAATTACATTATTACTATGCAAACCATGGGTCCCTTATACCAAAACACTCGGAACGAATTCCTGAACAACCTTTGAAAGTATGTCGGTGGAGATCTGGTTAACGCTGTATATGGACAGGAACGAACATATAAAATATTTGGGGTGTTAGCCCATCTTCAAATGTGTGCTGCATGATCACCAACCGCAGTTTAATTCTAATTGTCATTGTGTCATCCTTAATTGCATGTCAAAACATGTTCTGTCTTGAGGAAGGAGGTTTACTCCCTCAATAATAGGGCGTTAATTACTACCTAGCGCGGGTACATCATATATCGATTTAAGGGAAATCAGCCGCTGTCTGTCCCTTTTTCCTGTCCAGATGAATAGATAACAATAGATAGATAATTAATATTAAGAGGAAAGGGGAAGTGGGTGGCTTACCTGAAATTGAGGGTTGGTGTCATCAAAGTAGAAAGTTCAAATTATATCTAATTCAAAACTAATTATCCAACTTCAAAACCTTGCACATTTGACATTAAAAGTTTCTTTTTATATAAAGTATAACTGACCCACAAACAAAGTGGTTAGTGTTTGTTATAATGCATATGACAACATCTGAATTATTATTGAGGCTGAAAGTTTAAATTCCCATATTATTATGACTTTAATATTCGATTAGTGGGCAAAAAAGTCATTGCCAATATGTTATCAACATTTTATTCCACATAAGAAATTGACTTTCTGGTTGTTGACTACTGTTCAAGTCTCACATCATAAGTACATCCTGAAAGCAGATTTTTATTTATAATCTTCATTCATTCCATTCCATGTTCCAGTTTTGAGCCACAGACTGGTTCAATCAAATCCAATATCATTTGCAGAAATGTGTCTACTCACATGTTTATATCACAGTTCACTTTCCTTGCATTTATTCAAAATGATTATTACTATTATAAGTATTTGTAATGAGGCTGAATATATTTGCTTGTATATTGCATTACCACAATTTTAATTTTAAATGAGCTGCTTCTCATGTGTTAAATTGCATTTTTGTAGTAATGGTTTCATTATAAACAAAATCAATATAATTATGATCATAAAAACTTTTGAACTCAACTAACCAAGTCATGTTCCACATAACATTCTTGGAGTTCTTAAATCCATTGCTTATTTAACACAATACCATTTAGGCTATTCATTGTCCCATTTATATGTTTTAAATATATTTTAATAATTTTGTCCAATTATTGTTATATCTTGAAAGAAATATTTCTTCATCACATTCTTATTCATGAGAATATCTTGGTACTTATCAATAAAAGTTTAAATAAAAAATTTGATAAAACTCACTCCTACAATTTTCAGACAATTTGTTTTTAAAAAAAACTGAAATATTTGTCTCTGAATGACAAAAATGTAGAAACAAAGAAAAGTTTTGTAATATTACACACACTTAACAACACAATATGTAATTATATTTCTTTTGAAATTCAAAGTTCTAAACAACTTGTGTTCTATTTGAACTGATTCATTTAAATTAAAATCATAAACTGCACTAAACTTTTTTTAAAGAAATTCTCAATAAACATTCAGTTGCACCAATAAAAAAAACACTGTCACTTGAATACACACTATTTTTTCACAATTATTTCCCATTACTTGCTCTCATTCCAACATTCAAATTCTGAAATTTAGAATATGAAACTCTTAAACAAATATCTTCTGAGCACATGCTTGACTGATTAAATGAGTTTTTACTTCACCATTCGTTACAATGTCTTGCCCAATTAATTGAATCATAATTATAGAATTGTAAAAAATGCATTCTTGCATTAATATGATGAATTTATATTTCAGTCATTTTCTACAAATTGTTAAGTATTTTATCTTTATATTCTATTTCACCAAAATAAATTTATTTCCTCCTATTTTAGTGAGTTAAGCAAGCCAAGGAAATTATTCGAGGCACTAATAAAATTTTCATCACACACAAATCATGTTATTTCAGACTAAGCATAAGGTATTCATTTAAAGTTTTATGACTTTTAGAGTGAATGATAAAATATACATTAAACACAAAATGCCAAAACACCACCACTATAGCTAAACTGTTACTATTGTGCTCACCAGGGTTGATGCTGTATTTCGATTCAAAACTTTCTATAGCACAATCGACTTTAATTTCTATTATTTATGGAACCATATCCATTCCAAAAATAGTTATTCAGAACCAGTATAGAAATTATTTTATAAGAGCTATATATTTGTGTAATTGGTTGTTACACAATTTCTGATCCCATTTTACTTTCTTAAAAAGCCACTTAAGTGTAAAGTAAAGCTTCTATGCTTATTGAAAATAAAAAAGGTATTTATAAATTCAACATTTGATTTACTACTACTTTTCACAAGCTATATACATAATTTTATAAAAAGAGATGAGGTAGCAATTAGCATCAAGATTCCAAGAAATATTTGTTAATTTTCAACTTAAGTGTTACAAAATAATAGTAACATGACAAACTACTAACTTTAAATGTTTTGAAGTATCAATTATGATTTTAGTGAGGCTTTATTGTTCTTGTAAAAGATGCCTTTGCAACTTGGGAAAAAATCTCTGAGAAACCTACAATGACCATTGTTTACAGTTGAATATGACAGTCCCTGAAATATCTGTAAGGTAAAGATTTTTTTCTACGAGGAAATCTGTACATGTCTATTTAACACCCAACAAACATTAATCAAACCTGACACTTTCATTCTTATAATGTCAATTTTAATTTTATTTTCAACAAAAATAACAATTTATTTTATACATGAAAATGACTACATTGTTTAACTACCTAACATGATTCGTATTCAATGAGATTGAAAATAATCCCAATATTTCAATTACAAGCTGGATGGTTTATAAAGTGTTTAATGTATTAGAAAATTAATCAAGGGATAAGTGATGTTAATCCTTAACCCAAGCTCAGCAGGAGAATATGCATACACCAACCCCGTATCATTCAACCATACTATTTGTCTCATAGAAGTATCTCACATTATCAGCTTTTTTTATCTTTCTTATGAATCGTTTTTTGTTAGTTTTTTTGTTTTACTTTTTATATCAGGAGCATTTTACTGATTCTAAATTTGCTTAGGAGTTTAATTATTTTATATCAAAGAAATATAATACTAACAGGAAGTAACATATTTTTCATTACTTTTCCATCATATTAAACTGTGGCAGATTTAACTCATCAAAATTTACTGAATAAATGATGGTGTGTATCAAATACCCACAACTTCAGTAATTAGTCATTTGTTTTGTTTCTCAGAGTTATTTGAGTCATATCCATATTTAAATTGATTTTAATATGTATTTCAATTGAGGGTGTGCCAATTTTCTTTTTTTACATTATTGTGAAAAAGTATTTCGTATATGTATAGAGAAGAAATGGGTGTTATTTCTTTGAAGGAAATTATGTTGATGCATATTTTCTCCAACAAGAATGAAGTAAACCACATAACAAATATATTAAAAGCAAAAGGTTGATAAAGTTTACAAATACTCTACTTAGTAGCTTAAACAATAATACCCCTACCTCACAATTTTATACCAGAGAAAATAAAATCATCATTAATACACATACACAATTCCAAAACACAAATTCTTCACTATTTATTGTTTAGGGGTGAATGAACAAAACAATAACAGAATGGATTATGATTTCCGATTTGCCCCAGTTTAAAACCTATTCAGTAAATTTCTTTAAAATATCTTTACAAAGAGATGAAAAAGATAACTTCCAGACAAACTTGCAATATTTTGAACATTACATTCCAGAATAGTTTTTAAGTTTTTATTCACAATTAATAATTGTATCTAATCTTCTCACAAGGTAAGAAATTGTCAGCACACAAAACTTGAACGTAGCACAAACATAACTTATCACTTGCGCACCGCTAATCCTCATCCGAAAGAGGTTCATACTGGTCAGAAAGTAGAGGTGCTGGCTCTACAGTTCTAGGAGCACTTTCTGGGGCAGGAGACCCAGGAGTCGACTGCTTATTTGAAGGTGGAGGCTGTCCAGGATTTGGAGACATCACATTAAGTGCTGAGAATGGATAATATGTCGTTGTAGGAGGTGGAACAAATGATGAAGCATTAGGTACAGATGGGGGTGGAGATGACGTTGATGCTTTTCCTTCATCTATCACCATTTCACCAGGGCTTTCTCTATCACGACCTTTTTCATCTTCAGACGTTCGCATAACTTCAACAATACGATTTTTAACATAGTCAAGTGGAGAGAGGTGGGATGGTTTTTGCTCTGCATAATAACGATTCCAACACTCGGGTGACTTGGGAGCTGCAACACGGATAACTTGACGCTCCTCTTTATCCCGCACTTGAGCAACTGCTGCTTCTTGTTGTTGTAAAGCATACCGAAGTTTCAAACTATGTTGTTGTTGTTGTTGCTGCTGCTGTGGTTGCTGTTGAGAGTCTATCACATCTTGTTGTTGAAATAACCTTTGTTGAGCTGCCTGACTAAAATCCTTGGTTATTATTGAGTCTATATGTTCTGCCAATGTAATGGCTTTACCACCCTGCTCAGGAACAGCTTGTTGAGCTTGTGTTGGCATGGGACTATGAGCAGCAGAAGGCTTTAGAGGAGATGCTTTCCCATTTGATTCATGTGGAGGTGCTGTTGGTGGTGGTGCTTGCTCACGGTGGAAGCCCTGGCCCAGAAATAAAACAATGTTAAGGTTTTATTACAATTTCTAAAACAAGTAAAATTATATTGATTTTCGTTACTCCTCTCCAATGTACAAAATGTGTTAATGTTATATTTGGAAATGATTTCCAGACATGGTTTTGAATTGTGGCACTTATGCATGTTAAATAATCCCTGTTCATTTTCAAAACCTGGATAGTATTAAACTGAAATCTTCACAAATTATAAACAACATTTTGCAACACATTTTACTTATACCACTTTCAATATGGCACAGAATGATAATTCAAACAGTGAATCACTTTCTTTCGTTCTTCATAAAAGCTGAAGGGTATTAATAAAATGTACATTTAAAATAATGTATTAAGTGAAAATTGATGAAACTCGTAGTGTTCCTATTTTTAAAACAGTTACAAAATTGTGTTTATGTTATATGGTGCTGCAACTCCTCTAACTATTCCTGAGGCAATACCAGAACACAGTCCATTGAACTGTCAAAATAAAAATAATGGTTTAAATAATAAGAATAACACTATTTCATCTTTATATATTTTGAAATTATACTACTGTTAAAAAGTCAAGTTCATTCAACCATTGATGTCTAATACTGCTTATTGCCTTCTATTTTTATGTGCAATAGAAAGTTATTTAATATATAAAAATAATTGAACACTAGGGAAAAATCATTAATTTGAAGTAGATTTGAAATAACCAATGCAAGGAAACTTCACAAGAGAATATAGTCATAATTCTAATTCAACATGTTAAAATAGTTAAACCATAGGCAAAAACAAAGTTTTATTGGACAGGCCACCATCAATTTTTTTAAAAAACCTTTGAATATTTTAAATTGTATGAGAAATTACCAATAATAATAATAATAATATTGGTAAAAATATGTATTAGGAGGCAGTCAATTAACATTATGTTGAACAGACTCCTTACCTCTTCCTTCAATCCCCAACAGCATGTCAAAATGACATTCATATATATATGTAAAACATATACATACTCCATATAATGTTACAATTTTAATAATTATTTGACAAAAAAGTAACATTGTGCAAGAAATCATCCAATAACAAGCAAAAAATTAATTTTAGTATAATTATGCCTCCTATAGTCATAATAAATATTTTTATTGAGTTTTCTTATATTCTTTACCCGTAATAAGTAATAATCTACAACAAAAATAGAAATCTTATTGAATATGTCCCATATTTTCATTTCCTGAAAACTCTCTCAAGTGCTATTTATATTTTATTTATATTGACATAGAAATATTATGAAACACTGGAAATAGCAGAAACAGAGACAAGCTGATCTGCATAACGTAATAAAATATGATAAAACAATAAAATTACATAATAACTAAATTCAATAATCATTCTTGTTTTGATACAGCAGTCAATTGAGAATATTCTTTCATCTCATCAGATTTAAAAAATCAGAAGGTAGGAAAGCTCATATCAATAATTTTTCAAATTTTCTATAAAAGATTCTACTGCAAGAGTGTGATAATCTCTTTTATAATATACAGCAAATTAATTCACACTCAGATAAACAGCTAAAATAATAGGAGCAGCACACAAAAGATTTTTGAAAAACAAAACTTTATTTAGTTAGGACCAATGAAATACTATGAAGTTATCAATGAAGTAATTACAAATTCATTCATTCATTCTTTATAAACATTCTGTATTTTTCATAAGAAATAATACTGTTTGAATGGTAGATCTATTTAATTACAGTTGCATATAAAAAGAGGGCAGTAAATTAATAAAATATTTCCTTATTCAATTGAATACCCAACCTGGAATAGTCTGTCTCCAGGCCTTGTAGGACCTTGTCCAGCAGACCCTGAACTTGGTCCATTATCTGTTGAGCTCTGGTTGATTTGATGGGTTATTATGGCATCAATAAGACTCGCAGCTGTGAGTGTTGGGGCAGCAGTCTCAGTTACTCGACCAGATGGTGTTCTTGCCCTAGTTGACTCTGGAACTGAAAACGGATTATTCAAATCTGGGACTGTGAAAAATATTTGTGTATAAAAATTAATTTTTGAAAAGATATAAAATATTATGAATTAATTCTATCAATCTTAAATTTATGAAGAATGAAACATAGGATTATTTAATCTAATTCTTTAATTATGAGTTTTCATGCCATAACAATAAGATAATAGGATATAGTTCCTATTACTTACTTGATTGTTGCTCCCCTCTGTATCACTGAAAATATTTACACTTGTCACTAACATAATAAAAACTAACTTTGGGAACACCAATGCTAAGTTTAATTACAAAAATATTTAAATTGATTTAGTGAATAGGATGAACTATCTAACTATAATAACTTATATTAACAGTTATTTAATGATTTAATATTTCAATAGCTCAACATCTGTTCAATTAGGAAAATTGCACAAACTTCCATGTTCAGGTAAAGCACATTATCCATTTCTGTCCTAACCCTTTAATTTATTAACATGAAGCATGTCAGATATACTCTCTACCTCTACTAATACCATCACCCCTGACTCATTTCTCATTTCTCTATTCTATGAGCCAAAAGCCAACCAAAAATTTTCAAATGTGTTCTATTTTTCAGGGCCTGCCTGTTCACATATATGTATGAAGCTTGTTAACCATCATCAACTTTTTCTCTATTTATAGGACTTCCTTGAGAGGCAAGTCATTGGCTTTGTTTCTTGGGGGTGATTCATACAAATTATGTTTCATTCTTGTTATGGATTCTGTCATGTACAGTTCAGTTTGAAGTCTGAACATAAGTCAAACTCCCCCCAAAAATTAACACACTTTCATATTCTGATTAACCACAGTCTCTCATATCCATCCAATATCTAATTATAATATATAATAGCATTAAGAAAAACAGATTCAAAGAATCAGAGAAATTTACATGTTATTTCCCAAATTTAGCAATTAACAGGCAACATGCTCCTGTTAACTGTACAGTATACAGCTTGTGTGTGTGTACATATACGATACATAATGCATGTATGTTTGCATATACATATATGTAACGAGTATATTTCTCTCTCTCTCCTGTTAATACTAATTTTGTATGTGTGCACACTTGTGATTATATAAGAGATATCTTAGCTTACTTGAGAATGAAAGTTATGCAGTACATAATTAGTGAAAACTAGTATAAATGTTTTATAATGTTACTCTATATTTCATCACAAAAGAGGCCCAAGAAGTAGTTTCACTTCAAAGATTTTAAGGGGAACTGATAAAACATATATAATGAATTCATGAAATATGTAAATTATCATAAATCCTAGGTAGTTGTTACATAGTGATATATATATATATATAAATTTTTTTTTTTAAAAAAAGTTAAAGGTTTCCATATCTTGTAAGCATACCACACTCTTACCAGACTGTTGTGGAGGTTGCCTATTTGCTGGTATTTGATTTGGACTTGTGCCAGCATCTCGTGGAAAGCTACCCACCAACATTCGTGTTGCTTCTAATTGTTGTTGCTGTTGCTCTCTGAAAGCAACCGTCATCTGATGGTGCCGTTGTTCAATTCTTTGACGCAGTTGCTGCTGCTGTTGTTGTTGTTGTTGTTGTTGCTGTTGCTGCTGCTGTTGCATCTGTAATTGCTGCATCTCTCTTTGATGTCTTGGTTGATCATAACGATATCTATGCTCATGTTCTAGGACAGCTTTGCCTAAACCCTCAGGCTTTTCCTCTTTAGGCACTGGAAGACTTGGCTGTTGAACAGCTACATCAACAAGTGATGAGAGTGCTTCATGGCCAGGGGGATAATGTGGATGATGGGGATGGTGATAAGAACGTTGTTGCTGCTGCTGTGGTGAAGGAGGCTTGGGTCTTGCTGCATTATGGCGCTGTATTACACCCTGGCGGGCTTGAGGAGGAGGAGGAGGAGGTGTTCCTGTTGTAGGATGTTCAGCTGAAGGAGGTCTGCTGGAGGGGTATTGTCCTCCTTGATAATATTCTTTTTCTGGCAACCTTCTGGGAGGTCCATGCATTTGCTGAGAGGTAATATAGTCATTCATTATTATCTGTCGTGAACTCATTTGCTGTTCTGTGGGGTAAGCTGGTCGAGGATATGTAAATCCTGAAGAAGGTGGCCCACCTTGATATGGAGGTGGCACATAAGCACCAGCACCAGTGTTACTATTACCACTTGGAGATAAACGTTTATAATATTCATACACAGCACCAGCACGTTTGTCATGTGGATAAAGATGATGCAAAACTGGAGTGCCCTGAGTAATTGATCCTCCTTCTTTGTGTGGAGGTTGTTGAGGTGGAGTCATTTGACGTAAAAGACCTCCACTATCATAACGTTGTTGTTGACCAGATGCTGAAACAGGTGTTCCATGTGTTATGGATCCTCCTTTCGTTGATGCAGCAGGTGGTAACTTTGGAGATGACAAGGTAGTCACCTATGAGGAAAATACTGACATTATAAAAGAAGAACATAACTAAATGAAGAAAGCATCAAAACATACTTTCACAATAGAAATTCGAAATAATTTAAACACAAAAATTATGTAGTATAAATTGTCACTTGCTTTTGGAATTTTAGCAGTAGGGGCAGTAGGTCTGGGCTGTTGATTCATCACAAGATGTGGTGTTGGTCCTCTGTTTTCTGGTACAGTGGACACATAAACTGAGGGAGACTTTGTAACACTTCGGGATTCTGTGGAGACAACAACCTGAAAAAAATATTTTATTACTGTAGATACTTTTTACAAACTATTATTAGTGAATGTAAATTTTCCTGGTGAATCTGATGAATGTAGAATTCTACGATTCAACCCAAGTTATGTCTTGCATGGAACACGTTTTGACACCTGGTTCCGCCATCATCATCTGACAACGGTGGAGTTAGCTGCCTAAATAAAAGACACAAGCCAGGTTGAATCCCAAGAATTATACTTTCTTCAGCTATTATAATAATCACAAAATAGTTTACATACGTGCAGTTAATTTTAAGTAACAAGTTTTTTAATTTTTAATAAATTAACTAATAAGCAATCCTGACTGCAAATTCAAAAAATATAATTGCTGTATAGCCATGAGGTAAAATTGTTTGGAACCAGAGAGTAAGCAACATTTTTAATAGCAACTCTGCTGTTCAAACTCTAAATATTATATACGAGTATATAATCCATATTTCATGCTGCAGCCTTCGTTAAAACACAAATGAGGTGATGAACTCACTACCAACAAGGATTGCAGAAACATTTGCTATTTATTTATCTAATTAGTATTCTTTAAACAATGACATTTTTTATTTCATAATTTAAATAAAATAATACAAGTGACTGTGAACAGTTGTTTTTACCACATAAACTATCAGACAAATCAACTAATGTCAAGTCATGTCAGTTATATTGCAAATAATACTTATACTTAGAACTAAGGATCTAAATCAACTATTAATTATTGTAATTATATTGCTTTACTTACCGGATGTGAATAGAACTGTTCACCTGCTCGACTGTATGATTGACCTGATGGATGATGTAACTGATGCTTGTTATGAGCAGAATGTGCTGGTGGTGGTGGTAAATTATAGGGTGAAATAGGAGAAGGTCCTCGTGATATAGATTGTGTCAATGGACTAGGGCTACATTCACGATGTTTCTTCAAACTCAAATCCAATGTTACACCTTCAGGTTCTGAACGATTTTCTCGCATTGCTTGCTGCACCTGCATCCAAATAGAACAAAATTTATTCAGAATAGATCTGTAATAATGCATATGGAAGTTATGATAGTATGCCAATTATTTGGTATAATTAAATGAAAATATAATCAACATTATTTAATATTTTGTAATATGACCCAGAAATTAGTTCTCTTGCTTCTTGTTTAGTAATAATCTGAATGAAAAAGATTTTTGATTACTATAATTTTGTTTTTGAAAATGCACTATGAATGACAAATAACAAGTAAATCTAAAAAATTTACTATATATATATATTTGTGTGTGTGTGTGTATGTATTTCCAATATTGGTATGGAAAGGAAAGAGAGAAGATAGCTTGTGGCTTACCTGAAAGTGAAGTAGAGTGTAGCCATAGGGAACCGAAGGTTGTTCTTCAAATTCAGGTAAGTCACAAACTATCTCTTTTTCCTTTTCCATACCAATACCGCAATTATTTTTGACAATGTCATATGTTTACTAATATATATATATATATATATATATATATATATATATATATATATATATCCAGGAATAATAAGTAATTTTATAAATAATTTTACATTAGTATATTACCTGACCAACCACCAAGCCTTCCTTAGGTAATTCCACCAGTGTAACAGTTGCTTGAGTATGCTGCAATAATGTAGGGGTAGGTGGGGGTAAATGCTGATGCGAGCTGACTACAGATAAAGTAGCTAACTGCTTATTAGAAAACTCTCTGACAAAAGTAACATCAGGCTGCGGCTGCCTATGGTTATCGACACCACCTAAAATTGATGATATTGTCGGTGCTACACTGGTTCCTGGTGGCGCACAAGCATTTGGTCCACTACCACTGTGGCTTCTCATTAGTTGCATTTCTATAACGCCAAGCATTAGATCTTTCACTGATCGAACAGAATTTGATGGTGACGAACTCTCGCGCCCATTTGTAGGACCATTTTCTGTGGGAACTGGAGGTTGTGGTGGTATATAGCCTTTTGCTGGTGACTGTCTTGAGGTTGAAGCACCTGACTCACCCTCTGCTCCCCCTTGGCCTTCGTCAGCAGTTTCCTACAGAATGATTATGAGAATGTTTATCAAGATAGTAACAGTCACAACAATAACTATAATCAGGAAAAAATAATCTAATTAAGATTAATAAGAGATACAATACTGAAAATTAAATTTTCTAACAAATATAAAATATTACTTTACGAAAAAGAGGCAAAATACAACTCTCATCTATAACTAATGACTGAAATACTAATTAGTTAATCAGTAAAAAATCAAAATTAAGTTCTAAAACAAATATTTGTGCAATCCTTGTTGATGATTCAAAATTGCAAGACACAATGATGACAACACAGACTAGGTGACAAACTTTTGGCTTCTGATTTCGTCAGATTGTTTGTGCGGTATGTCATTCCCTTGTGATTATCTCTTGCAATTATTATTCACCTGCTAAAACTCAACAAGAATTGCAGAAATGTGTGGTATTTATTAAAGCACTGAATTGTTTCTGTTGATTGACTACTTATTTATCCAATTAATCTAACACAGACATTTTATATCCTCAATTAATGAATAAAGTCAGTGGATCTTATGTTGAAGCACTAAAGTAAGAATATCAAAGGGTGACAGCAACCAAAGTATTTAAATAATATAATTAATTATGTGGAAGATATAGGAAGGCTTATTATGTAAAGTAATTAGTTCATGTGATGTTCACAATATTTGTAACAAACTAGACTAATATTTTAAAAATACAGCCAATTACTGAAGTACACATGAAGTTTAAATGTTTTGTCATACACATGGTCTGCCTGCACCCAGGAGATCAGAAAAACTAGTCAATATAGGAAAAACTGATCAATCCTTAGTGTGTTCAAATAAAAAAAATTGATTGCATTCACCAAAATAAAAGGATTGGTTTCAACATTCACTAAACACCGTCAAAAAATTAGCTGATAATATCATTCTTTTCAGATACTGAACAAATTTCAACTAATTCTCAAAAAAGGTGGAATATAATTTTTTCTTAACCAACTAGATGAAATTTTCATAAAAAAATATGGTACCAATATTGCAATTATTTTTGGCAATAATATTTGACTAATATTATATATATGGACACCTATTGATTTCAGGGTAAGTTGACTTCGCTGTGTCTCTTTCCTATCTAAGTGAGTTAATTAATTTAAACTTGCCACTTATAAATAAACAACAGCCAATTTGAAGTCAGAAAAATATATTTATTTATGGAAAATTATACGGTTTCATTGCTAACTTTATTTCAGCTGTGGCAGTCAGCTGACTATCTAAATTTTGATTAACTTCAAGCTGAAGAGGTCACAAAGTTAGCAACGAAGCATAGTTTAATTGTTCATAAATAAATATCTTTTTTCTGACTTCAAATTGGCCATTGTTTATTTATCAATAGTCAGAATATATACATATCATTATTAACCTCCTCACATTTTCCTCAAGTGTTATATGTACATACGCAAATGCTAAGGATTTTAATTATTAAGTCAATGTCACATTTAATAATTGGATAGTGAGGAAAGATACAGAATAAAGGTTAGGAAATAGACTCTGATGAAAGAATATGCTTTAGGTGTATTAATACGTTCAAAGGAAGGATATGTTCAAGGCGTAGAGAGGAAAGGAAGAAGAAATACCAGGAATTGAATCCAGGTACTATTTCTCTGTACGCAACCGCTCTACTAACCTTCCCTTTCCCCAGTCCTAGAAAATATAGCCAGTTGTATTAGGTGTAGATATATACACACACACAACCCACACACAAAGAATATATAAAGGTAAAGTGTAAAGATAATTACTTCAATGATATTATTAGCAGAGAAAGAGATACATCAGTGTACTGTTTTTTGTACACTTGTTTCAAGTGTACCTCTTCTCTGGATGTGAACAGTTTTCATTGGTGTCAAACCATTGTAATAATTTATATTTTTCCTTCATTCTATTGTGGAATACCAAATAACAGTTGCAATCAATGTAACATTAATTAATGTCAACTTTATAGAGTTTGCGATTTGAAATACTGCTATAAAAAATGTATTTTAATTGAATAAATTACATAAACAAACATACCGTAGCAGAACTATCATAATCCTCTTTACAGGGGGCTGGTGGCGGTTGTGCACTAGTTTCTTCTCCACTTCGTGAAACAGAGTTTGCTGCTGTAGTAACAGGAGCTTTAGCTTTGATTTTTGAAGGCTGATCATTTGAAGGAGTAGCTGCAGTTACAACTTTTTCTTCAACTGCAAAAAAATTATCTTGTGCTTTGACAATATGTTTTGGAGTTGGATATAAATCAAATTATTTATTTCTTTAAATATTGCCATTAAAGTAAGCTGAACATTGAGCTTTCAAATTCCAAAAATTATTGAAATTGCTCTCTAAAATAGTAACACAATGAATTAATGGTTTCATGATAACATTTTAATTAATCTAATATTACAATATGTAGAAAGCTTAATGCATACTTCTACATTTTTATTTTTAGTCAAATCAACAATGGACATTAGCAACTTTGTACACTTTCTGCATTTCACTAGTTGGGGAATTAATTTTTGTGGGTGTTCTTGGTATGGTAACACAGACAACATCCATGCCATTGCTATAATTCAAACCCAGGACCTCTGTGATGTGAGGTGTGAAGCTGACCACTTCACCACAGGAGTGTATCAGCTGACACTATATAAATTGACGTACATGGCTTCTGTATTATGCAGGTTAAACTTACGGTCGTTAATAAATAAGATTGATATTTCGAAAACTAAAATCAATTTCATGGCTTTAATGATTATTTATGGTTGTAAATTCTAGTTTTTACATCACTTGTTGTGTATCCAATAGATGTTTTATTTCAATTAGAACATAGAATTTTGTAAACCAAGTTTATATTGGCATTATTCTAAATATTAATTTTGTCTTTAAATATTAAAAAATATATATTGTAGATGGGCTAAGAAGAAAGAATGTCGAGCTTATAGAAACTAGAATCAGTAATTTATTGTTTTTAATTTATCAGTGGTGGTGTTGATTTCACCCTTTTGAGATTAGATTATATCAAAAACAAATTGAATTTGAGATACCTAGCTATATTTGTCCTAAATACTGCCAGTTGTGTTATAGGAGTACCTGTAACATAACTGGAGAAACATATACCTAATGCTGTGTATGTGAGGAAAAATTATATTGAAATAGCAGCAAGAAAATTATCTTTAAATTTTATTTACAATTATATGTTCATCAAAAAGACATTATCTATTATTTATAACTTAAATTATTTGCCACATTTTTAATCTGAGATTTAACGTAATTAGAGAATAAATGGAGTGTTGAGTTCATGCAATTGGTTTAATAAATAATAATAATTTATTGTTATTCATCATTATGGCCATATCAATATAATTATTACTATCATTAACTTTGGTTTCCTAAATATTTTAATGTGAAATGTTTTCACTGAGTAGTAGGTCCATCTTATATAAAATTAAAAAGTTAGCTAAATATAATACAGAAAGCAAAAATACTTATCCATAAATACCATTAAAAGTCCATATATATGGAATCATTAAGGCACAAAACAAATAATGTTATGAGGTCCATCAATGATAGAATAGAGTTAAACTATAAATTGTCTAAATTTACAATTTGTCATTAAATAATTTCAATATGGTTCAGAAAGAACAGAAGAAGATTCAATCAAAGCTCAGTCATGTAGGCCATGAAATTGAATTAAGTATCAGGATGGAAAAATTTTGACCAGACCAGGAATAGAACCCTGCTCTCCTGCTTAGTATGTAGGTACTTTACCAACTAAACCACTGGAGTTGACGCCAGGTCTGGTATGAGACTTTTTCATCCATTGTACAGCTTGAGCCTGTGTGTTTCCTACATTATATTTTAACAATGTGCAACTTCATTTTCTGGCAAGCAAAAATAATTTTCCTTCTAAATTTTGTCGAAGCACGCAGGCAAGTTGCATATTTGAGGGTGGTCAGTTAGTTATGGTCTGGTCTCCTATTGTATTTTGAAGGGAGCTACCAGATGTCTGAAAAGGGAGGACAAAGAGCCTCAGCAGTCCGGGAGAAGTCTGGCAGAACAAGATCTTGGAAGAAGTTATCTCCGCACATTTACATTCAAAATTTTCAATAACCATATTTGAGTAACAAAAGGAGTTGCTAGGTCAAGTCTAGCCACCTCAGAGGAACAGGATCAGTGTGCCAACCAGCGGTAAAGCTGACTACGACAACTTCAGTTTTCGTCTCTACAACCATCCAGCATTGGTTCCGAACACATTCCAGAGGGATCCACGAAAAAATTACTACAGCAGGCAACAGGAGAGACACCTCATTCTACAAGCACTTCCAACATTTCCATGTTGCAGAACACCATTCTCGTTTAAGCGCGATAGTTTATTTTTATATTTTATTTACTTTCAATTTTTTATGACCGTGTTCTTTGTGACTAGCCTTTTGATGCTACGTAAGAAAATTCTTTCTGCTCTCCAGAGTTAAGCCAGTTTATTTCGATCCATTTTTTTCAATACTAAAATTATAATTTGAGTTATTTTGTAAATAAATTATTCAAAAATCTTATTTTTTATTAAATTCCATAAAATACAAGTGGCCAGTAAGAAACCACACCTGGCTTCACCTTCAATTCACTAGATGACATTACTCGCGGCCTAACATTATGACTCTGGCTAAACAATGGATGGGGAAGTTTCATACGAGATCTGGAGTTGACTCTGATGGTTTAGTTGGTAAAGCAACTGTGTACTAAATAGAAGACCCGGTTGGATTCCTAGTCCAATCGACATTTTTTTCATCCCGATACTTTAATTTAATATGATGTAAAATACACTATAGACACACGTTAAACATATTAACAATGAAATTGATTTTGAAAGAATATTAGTCATGTATAGAAATAAATAGTTCAAACTGCATAATATAAACATAATGTACATCAATGAATGTAAGTTTTCCCAGTTTAAGCAGAACACCAAAGGCATCTCAAACTCAAGTAGCCAAATCAGTCAGCAGTGGCAGAACATGTCATAGAAACCGGTCACTACATAAAGTTCAGTGAAACCAGTGGAAATTGTTAATAAATTTTTTCATGGTTGAGCACTAGGTTCAGATTGCTCAACGTTGACGTGGTCATTCTCTACAGCTGTTATAGTCTGAAGACTAATATACATCAATTTATATAGGGACAAATTAATAAATAATAGGAAAGAAGGAGCTGAAATTGAGACCCATTATGTGAAATTCATAAGTTACAAATAATAATAATAGAAATAAAATAACCTGACAATTGTGTTTAATTAAAATGTAGAAAATATTAAGGGTTTAACTAATAATGATAAACTAAATATTTGCATACATATTATATTAATTTCTCTACAGATTGTATATTACATGGTCATCTAATATTTCATTAATTAAAATGTAGTTAGAGGTACAAAATGTGAGCAAGTATGTAAATAAGAAATATATTTTTGGTACAAAATATATGGATTTCTTATATATAGACTGAGTAAAATAATGGACAAGCACAGAGTTATTGTCACTAAACACAACATAACTAGACAATGTGACCCCATGCATGTGTAAAATCAACAACACAGCTGGCAGTTAATTGAATGTAATAGGAATGAGATGAGGAATGAAGTTAACAGTGTGTTAATCATGGGTTTCTTTATTGCTAGAGAATTAAAAATATTCTTGTTCTTCAGCACATGAAAGCTCTCTAGTAAGTTTTATTATAAAATGTGCTTTACCTGTAGGTGAAGTTGCACTGTCAGTGTCACTGTTAATGGGTGGGCCAACAAACTCTTCACATGATGATGTACTTGATCCCGATTCTTCTTCATCGGTGACAGTTGGTTTTCTTTCCTCTCCCAAGTGGTTCTGTTAATATGAATAGATTTAAAAATATTATATGGCATACTGACTTATTTTTTAATATAATTTTAGGACACGACTCAAAATCTTTAAAGCAAATTATCAATATTGCTTCAAATGTGACATTTGTTCACCAAATAAAATATTTATGGAAAGTTTAAGAAAATGTGCTATTTAATTTTTTTACCAACTTCAAAATTCGGAAATAAAACAATAATACAAGCAAAAATGGGTAGCAAAATATATTCTGTTGGGTGTTTAATAAGTGTACCAAGCAAATTAATGGATTTAAGTAAATATAATTAGTGGAAATTGGGCAAGTCAGAATTTATTTAAAACAATATATTTTTGCAATTTTGAATGTTTAAAAAATTCAGTTACAACAATATAAGCTTTGTGAAGTGTTTGATTGGCATTGTTTACTTTCATTTCAGCCATGGAAGTTGATGGAGGATCTCTAATTTTTCAGTTAAATTGTTGTGTTCAAATTTACATCATATTTTAATTGTAAGTAACCATTTTATACTTAATTAATTTGTGTTTGGGGTTCAATCTAGTATTTGTTTCTTATATTATATTGCTTAACAAAGGGAAGAATGTAAATTAGTTGAATTTTAAATTTTAATGTTTACAAATAAATTATGACTTGGCCAATTTTTATTAATTATATTTAATATGAGGGTTTAAGTAAACTTAGAGGCTACATGTTTAAAACAACAGCAAATAAAAATTTCTTAAATATTTTTATATTAAAAATATTATTTCATTTCATTTGTTGTACGTTACTTCAATGTGTAAATAGCATTACTTAAAGTAATATGGTTGTTGTCTTATAAAAAGTTAAATGCAGCTTTGGAACACATATTATAAGATAATCAATTCCTATGTAATTTTGCAAAAAATAAAGTCAGTAAGTTTATTAATTTCAAAAACACCAGATACATTACAATCGATCACTGAACTTCTAATGCTTCTTCTTACACAAAGAAGTAGACAAGTCAAGCAGTAAAGTATACTTGGAACAGATTTGTTTGCTTTTTAATTTGAGGTGAATTAACAACTCCATACATTATCAAAGATTGAAGACTTTCCCGGTGTAATTGTTGGATAAAATGTTCTGAGGTCTACAGCATACTGTGTAAAAAATTACATCATCCAAACTATTCACACGTTACTGGATAGATGCACAAAACACAAAAAGCGTCTCAAACTCAAGTAGCCAAATCAGTCAGTGGTGGCAGAACATGCCACAGAAACCGGCCATTACATTAAGTTCAGTGAAACCAAAATCTTGGACCGTGTCAATGGTTTCTGGAACAGTATAATCAAAGATGCCATACATATTAGGACACAAAAAAACTGATCAACCGGGACACTGGGTTTCAATTAGCAAGACTTGGGACCCAGCAATAACAATAAGACGAGGAGTCCGGAACGGAACTCTACTGTGGCCGGGGCTGCTGCAGGTAATGTACCTTGATGAGTGGCCGGTCTCTTAACTGATGCTGACATGGCTGAGGCCGGCTGTTTACTGAGCACTTATTGGCTTTGCAGGGGGGTATATATAACATGAAATGTGATGTCCTGGCAATTCGCCTAGAAGATGCTGACAGGGAATTCAGTCATTGAAACTTCACATTTTAATTGCTGTTGGCACCTGTGTGAATACCGAGAACTATTTATCCAACTCCATACATTGACCAGAAATATGGTAGTCATGTGATGAAACATAACAGCTGTATGCAGTATGATTTTACACTATAAAACCCACTTCCACAAGCGTTCGAATTGTGTGTTAAATAGTAATTGGTGGGTAATGTGCCTTATGCTAGTTACTTTTGAACCTATCTTGTGCAACCTGAACAAAACTATAATTAATTTGTAAATGGTTTGTTACTTTCCGATGATTACTTATTGACTCTGCTGAATTATGGTATTGGCGTTTCGAATGCTAATAAAGACAGATAATCTTCATCTCACACTAGTCTAATGTTGGAATTTCTTAATAAATTTATAGACCTTTTGAAAACTACACCAATATTGAAAGTCTATGGGTTTCAGCTTCTGGTATAACTTCACCCCACAAATTAACACACCGTTTTTTTATCAAATCAAGTGATGCAATCACTATATTTTGCCACAATATAAGCAAAAGGGGATGGTGATTTAAATTGCCACAATCATTCAAATTGCAGTGGTCAACTTATATACATGGAAACACAATTGAAGATGCATTGACTTATATAACTGAAGCCCATAATGTGCTAAAAGAAACAAAGATAATTAGTAATACCTTATTGTACTCTTGTACAAGCAAATCCAGTCCAAGCTTTTTTCGATAATTAAAATAGAAATTTCGGCACTGCTGACTGCTCCTAGTAGGCCCCACCTGCTCTGCCACTTTACTCCAACTGAGACCAAATTCACGTAGCCCTCTTCGCAATCCTTCGGTTTCTTCTTCAGTCCAACGTTGATTTCCACAGTCACCTTCTTCTTGAGGAGATAACCGTCGAGAGATACGGTTGAAACAAGCAGAGCAGCATTTTGTTACAGTGGGTGGAATTTCTATAAATCAAAGAACCATTGACAATTGTGATGGCACAGAGTAGTAAATTATATTTAGCACAGCTTAAGTTTCTATACAAAAACATTGTCAAAACCAATTGTGGCTGCTTAAAAATTTCTGCAAGTAAAAACTTTTTAATACCAAGAATCTTAGTAATGCAGCCAATAAACAAACATCATTAATATCTCCAAACTCATAAAGTAAGCAAGCTTCAGTATAAAATGAAGACCGACATGATGAAAGATTTATTGTTTGGCCTAATGCAGAAAAAATTGAGTCAAAAGGAACGTGCGATAATAAAATTAGAAAGATAATATAATGTAAATTCTATCTTAAGTATATTAATCATTTGTATCCAACCCAGCTGATATGGGTGTTAAAGACAAAATGTATGAGATACATATGACTTACGGAACTCCGTAATTATTGGAGCTCGAACTTCGGGTGGCAATTCCGCCCACCTCCCTGGCAGCGGACGAAGTCTCTTCACCCTACCACGGGCATTGGGACAAGTTGGTAAAGGACACTGTGTGTAACGACTTCTCACTGCTTTACAACGACACGAGTTGCAGACCCTAGCACCAGACGCTACTTCTTCCTCTCTCAAGCCATACTGAGCAGCGTGTGACCTTGGGAGAGGACGTGACTGAAGGAATTGATCCAACTGTGAACGGCATACTGCACAAGGATGGACTCCTCCTTTCTCTGTAATAAAACAGGATTAAATGATCCAGAATCAATTCAGTATCCACAAACATCAACATATTTTCAAAATTAAAATGAAAAAATTTACGTCTGATTGAAAATAATAGTTTTTTTGCAGTTGTGTCGCTCTCGGCTCTTCTTCGCAACTGACGCAAGGTACAAGGATCCCAGAAATGTTGTGTGGTATTTATTTTTGTCTGAATTGGCTAACTTTCTTATTCAATATTTTCAAAATTCCCCACCTCTCAATTCGAAGATTGCAGTCTATCTACAATTTTATTTTCAATGTGCAAAACCACTTGATTTCTAACAAAAATAGTAAAATTTTACTTCATAATTGTGCGTATTGATTTTTAAGTAGAGCTCTTTCCCAAAATCTCTATTTTCCTTTCTGTTGAATTTAATTATGTTGAATAAAAGTATCATTATCATTTCTGTACGTATGCCTGAAACACTGGGTTTTAACTGTGATTTGAAAAATTATAGAAGTAACGTCTAGACGAGTCTAGCTGGTAGAAGAATTGCAAAGATAACGCAGCATGTCTGCATAATCAGAAGCCGGCAAATCGAATGACTTGTAAACAGCGTGAATTAATGCAATTACGAGATATTTTAGGCGTGGCTTTTAATAATTGGCAGCCTTCGCTCCCGGCTGGTCACAGGGAATAACGAAACAGACAAACATCAGGGGACCACTAAGTTAATTTGGCACGTGCAGCGAGTTTCATATCAAATGTCCGTACGCTCGCGCACGTTTCTGAATTATAGATGGAAGCCCGCTAGTCATAACTCAGCGTGGCAACACGTCAATCAGAAGAGATATCTCCTGCAGTGTGCACCGTGCGGTGACATATTAGCGAAACAAATGCCACACTCGTGTTCCACTTTACCACGGCGCAGCAGATTTAGAGAAAAATGGCCAACAAGGCGAAAGGGGGAAGGTTCGTTAGCAGCAGTGTATCGGCTCCCGAAATTACTATTGCGGCTTCGATTAGTGATAAAAGTTTAGAAATTTCGAGAGATCACAGTTCCGCCTATGCCTAATTAGTTAAAGTACACATATGAACGTGTTGGGTTTCGATAGTTTTCTTCCTACGTTTCTTTGGGCGATTGCAACTTCCTCCATTAGAAAGGCGAATTTCCGTTTACGGCGCCAATGAGGAGTTTAGTGGCTTTGTAATTCTAATCCTATCTTTGCAAATGAAAATAAACTAACTGCTCACAGTAAAGATTGGATTGTAAAAAGCCATAAAGGATGAAAAATCTATCTCTCGCAGGCAGTACCTGCGAGGGATATTCTCTCGCAGGTGGAACCTTGTAGGAGAGATACGAAGGGGTTACCTTTGGGTATGCCTTTTCCTCTCCGTTTATGAACTAAGGTTTCCACAAGCCGAGGCACCTCGGCCTGTTCTGAGAGGTGTATGTTCCGTGGTCACAGACCTTGGGCATATGGTAAGAGTTGTCCGCTATTCCCATTGGAATAGTCGGCCAGCTGCCTCCTAAACTGGTCGAGGCACGGAGAAGGGAATGCTGCGTCCCCACAGAAAACTCCTCTCCCGCTATCGGAAGGGCGTGGGACAAGTACCCAATGCCCGACCTACCCGATGCAGGTTTTCTAGGGTTTGTCCTGCATTTCTTTTAGGCGAACGCCAGGTAGGATCCTTAAACCATAGCCCGGGGGCCCTAGTTACCCTTGGCTACCTTCCTCCACCCTTCCGCATCCCCCCTTTCAAATCCCTTTCCTATGCTATAAGAGGGGAGTTGCCACTATGTGGATTACCCTATACATAGCCTGTCTACACCCCCCAAAAAAATACACTAAAAGTTCATATAGAATCAAAAAATACAAGTGTATATATATATATATACTTCCAAGGGGAATATATACAACAATTTTACGAGAATAGGGAATATTTTTAATGATTAATAGAAAGTAAAAATAATAATAAAATAATATCGAAATAAATAAATCAACTATTGGGTTACAGAACTAAAATAAATATTTGCATCAAAAACTATGAGAGGATGTATGGGAAATGCAGACGCCACGGCACTACCACTTGAAAACTCCCATTTATCTATAAAAACGATACGTTCTATGAAAGCACAGGCTGAAGTGGTGTTCAAATAATTGGGCGACGCGTTAGTGTTTGATAGAAACATTGCGAGAACATATAAACTAATATAACAGAAGTATGCATGTAAAATACGAACTACGTGAAAGACCACCATCTGCCTGTGTCTACATGCAGTTAAAAATAAATACGCCTACTCATAACCTCACACGCCATCAACGAAGATGGTAAATGAAAATGAGGTGATTAAGAAAATCTCAATTAGGTCTGTAGTAGGAAACCGCGACAGTGGTGAGAATGCTTTAATTGAAGTTTTTAGACTTGCACACAATGTAAAATCGTAGTCAGGATTGGAAACCAAACTGAATTATACAGAATCCTTCTCATCGAGGATCAAAGAGAGAAATATTTTATAATTTATGGTTTCTGATAAGTTATTTTCGTATAGCAGTTGGATCCTTTTACAATAAAACCGCGTGACAATTTTCGGCAAGAAAGCAACAAATCTTTATTGCAGGGCAGATGGATATTCGAACCCATGATCCTCCTTGTTCTTCCGATGTAATAAGCACATGAATGAGAGATGAGCCCGCGGCACCCAGGTGGTCATCTCTGCAGACTGACGGATGACGAGTTCTGATTAATTGCTTACTCCCGCGCACAGCTGCGTTGGGACCGTGAAGGAAGATCGTTGTTCATCGTGCTTCATCACCGGATATTTTTTTTGTATCAGTACGAGCGATTGTGAAGTCGTAACAAACTCTTTGTGTTACGAATCCACTGATTATCAGCGGGGTGTCGCTCCAAGGGTTTTACTTAACACTGCTGTTTGTAAGAGCATTAAAGTCACCGATCTAAGCATGGCATAAATAATCACACACCTGTATATTTTCTATAATTTTTAGCTACAACGTAAATGTTAAGAAATAATCAAGAAAACATCTGTTGAGTTTGAGTGAGAGTTCGAAACTTCAATTGATACTGACATACATAAGAAAGCAAACCATGCATGATAAACAGCAACCTACACTTCCTATATCTGAAAGTGAAAGGAACTATGGTATTTTATTATTAGTGTGTGCTTCATGCGGTCACCTGTACAAAATTTAATATTTAGAAAAGCAGTTGTCGATAATCAGTTCTCTTCGAAGATAGGTCCACAGTCCGGACCGCGAAAATGTGCTTATTCGGAGAAAAAGCCACGCGTGCACATCTGTAATTGGCACGCAAACACTCGTAGCTGAGCTTGCAGCCGATAGCCGGATTTTTGCCCTCCCTACCCCGCAGAGAGCGCAAACACTACATAATTGAGCGCAACCCTTGCAGCCGCTTAGCAGTAAACAAAGCCCATTGTCACTCGGTAAAAGCCAGTCAAAGGAGCGCAGGGCACAGCTACACCTGCCAGCAATTTATTCCAATTGTCTCTGAATAATTGATACTTTCATCACGAGCACAAACAATTAAGTCCGGCCTGGGTGAGCTTTGCGTGATATGCGGCGCGTAATGCCGATTCGCATGCACAAACAACAATAGGGCAGCTTTGCTTCGACCCGCAACGCAGATGCCATCATCAAAGTGCGGACCAAGTGACCGCTTTTTGCGACCCCGCGCACGTCATTAAGACGAAAGCTTTACCCGACTAATTTTCATTTAAGTAAGTAGGAACAGGTGACGAACAGTTTCCGCCACGAAGAGGCCTTGCCAGTTGTCGATCGGTGTACACGAACTAATTTCGAATTTTACTAATTGTGAATAGGAAATTATTGACTTCGACGTAAATATGGACACTTTCACGTAATATGTACTCCAGACATCACTCGGATTATTCACCTCCATCAGTTAGTATATCTAAATTTTTCCAAATCAGAAAAATTACCAACTCAGTGTGTCAACAACGAGAACAGTTCTACAAACTACAAAAATAGACATCCATTTTATAAGACAATTTTTTGCCAACAGATGACTATCATCGTATATGATTCTTCTTCAGGTTCAATATTACAGTAAAACGTTATACAGACCCGTCGACCGTTACAGGTAGCGAAATGTCAATTTTCGAATTATGGAACTTTTGCGACGAACACTATTCCGATTAATAAGTCGTATATTTGTCTTCCAAGATACTGTCGAAGAGGTTATCTAGTCCTGTACACAACGTTTTCGTTAAGTAACAACAAATTTAAATACCTGCCACAAATGAGCGTTGTGGCGATACTAACTTTCGGGCACTAGCCCGTAGTACTCACTTACCTATATTTCCACTATAATAGACAAGGAAAATTGTAATTTAACTAAATGGTGTTAATTATAATTATGTGAACTCTTAAAATAAACGTTAAAAACACAAGCCTATTAGAAAAAATTATTATCAAATTTAAAACATAATAATTTTTTTCTGAATAATAGCCTGGTGTTCATAATTAAATTGGGTTTAAGTTCGATTTGTACAACAGTTAGGCAAATTTGGTCGTGTGTGAGTGAGACAGAATTTAAGAAATCAAATTAAATAAAAATCCTCACTTTATAGGAATCATGTTGGGGCCTAAGATAAATTTCTACGCTATATGAGGGAATGACCGCAACTGCACGTTGCTGTTTCTTCGAAGGGAAATGGGGAGCACAGCTAGGCTTAATTCGCCGCTGTGTTAAATATGTAAACGCAGCAGGCCCTTTTCTGCGAGTAATCATACAAATTTGCTCCTTTGCATTATTAACAGAGGCTCTGACCAGGTCTGGCCGCGCTTCTAGGTGCCACACAATGAGATGGTGAGCCTCACATTGCATTCGCGTCATATATACGGTAGGTTATGATCTACATATGACATTTGCTCGTCTACCACAGCTTTGAAAACTGGGTATCAAAATTATCAATTAAGCACCACCACATCCTTATAAACATAGAAACATTACTTTCCAACTAAAATAAGTTTAGATTCTAAAATATATAAAAAGTATTAAAAGACATACTGCAGCAAGGTAAAATACATTATGGAATTTCATGAGTAACGTGTAATGTTTAAGAATAACGAAAATAATTTTCCGAACCGTGATACAGATCTCAATTACATTGGACATCACTTTTACTTGCAATTTCTTTGTGTTATATTAATAACCTACAGTAAAATAACTGAAAACTAAAATTTTTCATACTATAAAATAAGTATACCCATTTATAAGCAACACATCGTGAATATTGAAAGTTTTCAAGTTTCCGACCTTGGAATCGGGAATAAATGCACGTTTCAATCTAATTTTCATTTTATCAACCTGGCGGAATTAAAATGGGATGCAATTATATTTCAGTTAAGAAGTGAACGATTATAGTCAACGGGAGCAACAAAAATCATATCCTTTTACGTCAGTCACAACAGTCCACAAGCTACGGCTTCCCAACCACGACCCAGGAGATTTGCCATTTTCAACTAAATTATATCTCCCTTCCCTGCTTCCAGGTAGAAATGTTTGCTACACATTTCGCGTCCACATGTTGTTTGATATTCATGAAGCGCATTACTTAACTTACATAAAGGTCTGCGCGTTGTTTAACGCTGCTGCTTTCTTGTTTATCTTCGCTATTAGATTACCTATATGGAAAATTGCTGTTTCCTAAATGCTTCCCCCCACCGCCGTATTTTTGCTCTGTAACAAAGAAGTGAATTTCTGCTGCTGGCTCAGATTTACTCCAATGTTACGAGCTGTTAGGGATTATATTTCTGTATGGCGCAATTTGAGAACGATTTCTCTTACAAGCGACAAATAATTAAGATAGATGGAAAATGCTTTGAAAAGAAACACACAAACGATGGAATCAAGTTTGTTGGTTACGGTGAATCTGATCAATGTAACAATTCATGACCTTTTAATGTTGCGACATGAAACAACATCACTGCTGATCAAGTCGTTCTCACCGGCTTCATAAAAGGCACAATCGCGCAGGTAATTTATATTTTGAATGTATTACAATTATTACACCACCATCCCTCTCTCTACGGAATCCTCGCAGCTTATTCGATCAAAGTTATTGTCTCCAAATATAACACAGAAAAAAATATCTCAAGCTGAGTTCACAAGAGTATAGAGCCATGGATTTAACATTAGTACCAACTGCCTAAGCACAGCGTATTCCCATTTAATCAAATAGAGAGTGGAACACTGTATAGATGCCAAAGATTGTATCGTAACATCGATTTGGCCTCGGGCAAACAGATTTATAATTCATAAGTAATATATAGTTTTCACATGCGACGGCAATATCTTTAACGCCCGCTTTGAGCCGCGTGACGCGATAATCCCTCCGCCGACAATCCGGCAATCACGATAAAAATGCAATCATAGTTGTCTTTTATTTATTCATTTGGTAATAGACTGCAGTTGAGCCGTTTCTTGGCATTACAGACGGGGATTACAGTTAATGGATTGAAGATAGGTTGAACGATGCGAAGGCGAACAATCATCAACGCAATCACACACATGATGATCGTAAGAACACGCAATAATGTCTGTCAGAATAAATGGTTACAGACGAATGTGTGACCGATGAAACATATTACAATAAACTAAGATTGTGTCCAGTTTAAAAGCGCGAATAATTTCACTGTTTCAGAAAAAAACATCGCATAGTTCTTTTCGTTCGTTGAACAGTAAGCAGTTCACAGTCAATAGAAACCAGATCTGTCATGACTCCTTCTTATACTTCACTTATTTTCCTTATGTACAAATAAAAAAAAAGTGTAATGCAAATGGTGAATGTTATTAAAGGTAATGATATTTAGGCAGTTTGCCTCTAGTACGAAACTATTTAACATTTGGATAATTTCTACGAACAACAGTAACCACACCGCAGACGAGGAAGTTCTCGAAGAACATTTACTTCATATACTAGTATAAACGGTGATCTAAAATTAATCACAGTTAATAGGAAGTAAAAATAAATATCGCTTAAAGTGCAGTATAAGCATATTTTCTACTTTAATTACAATTCAGAGAAATAATCTAAATTACCGCGTGCAAATATTTATCATCACTGCGAATATGTAACTAATATAGCAATCCCATACTCCACTTCTACATATTACAGAGATTTCAAATTAGGATATAACTCACAAGTACGGAAGAAGTGTAAACCTCAGTTTACGACATAGAACTATATTTCTGCATTTATGTCAAATGTATAACAGAATTCTTTTTATATAAACACAAGCTAATTGGAGTACTGTGCATTATTTGTCGTTAATTCCTAAATATAAAATGTAATGAAATTAGCTCCTAACGGACTCCTCAATTTTTATTCACACACGAAACTACGAAATAAAAAGCATTAGATATTTGTTTGTCAAAATAAGATGTCTGGTACTTCTACGCTTTCAGGATTCTGAACTTTCGAAGTATAGGAGTGAGTGTTATAGAATCTCCGCAAAAATGAATACGAAATTATGCGATTCTTGCAATAACGAAAAGACGTTAATGTTTGTAAGAGACAAGACAGTCGAGCAGATAAAGGCAGTAAAAGGCTCAAACTATAGCCGTTTCGTTACTCGAACAGATCAAAACGGGATTTCTTGTATTTGGCCGGAGAATATTTCTTCCTGCACTAAAGCTTTTTTCCCCTCAACCGTCTTCGCTTTCGATGGGTCACCGAATAGTACAAAAACTTTTAAGCGTGATGCGTAAAATTGAAAAACATCAACAAATTCCGACCGAAGCAAGGAAGAGATATTTGGTCAGGCTCCCCGAGCTCCAGGTAATTGCCTTGTATCGAGCAGAGTAAAAGTCAACAGCTCAGAAATGTATGGCGGCGGCCACATCCTCCATACATTTTTCAGCCGCTGTATATATTTCGCCGGAGTCTATTACTCGCTGTTTGCACAGCCTGAGATGGCTTATGTAGCGAGAGCACACAAGCGCCAGACCGCTTCTATTAAATTGCACGCAAAGAGAATAACATAATGTAATATTTCTTTTTTTAGCGAGCATAAAGAAGAGGGAAACGAGAGGACGTAGTAGCGGTTTTTCTGCTCCATTTAGACAAAAGGTTAGCGAGGCAATTTCTGCCCGCGGCTACTTCAGCATATTGGACGAACCGTTTTATCGTCGGTACGCCGATCCGGGCCGATAAGCTTCGACTGCGATACAATCTCGGCCGAAATAAAATATGCAGGTGTCGAATCGCATTAGCCGGTGGGAGTACGCGAAGACGACCGCGACGCCGGCGTCAGCGTCGGCATGGTTTACGCACGCGCAAGTCTCTGTATCTTGCCCGGCAGATTTAATCATCTCCTCTAATTAGCGGCGAGCAAACAGCGCTCTGTGTGTTTGCTCTGCGCCGCTAACAAGGACCCGGGAATCTGCTAGATTAGCGCTTACACTCTTCTCTGCCGCCAATTACGGCCTTACTCAAACTAATCTCAATCAATAGAGACTCCTACACAGGTCAGACGAGCTCCTGCATGTGCTTTACGGACTTCAGGCCGTCCACCAAACTCGACAGCCTCTAGTTCGGTGCCCTGACCCTGAAAGGAACGTCGTTGCACTCGTGCATCTGTCAAGTGTCCAGGGCGAAACGTAAATCGAACTACGTCCGAAACAACAGTTTTCCGAATAAGGATTTATTCTGCCGAAAATAAAATTGAAGATGGAACTAACATTCGGACCGACCTTTGTTCCTCGTCTTTACGTTATCTTTCATCTAACCTTTTCTTCGTGGATCTACAAATCAAAGAATATGTTTAAGGAACTGAATATGCTGTTTTGCGTCCTAAGTTGAAAGTTCATCATTTTGTCATTATAAATCCGTTTGATAAAGCTCAGAAGCTTGTAATGGACGGAAAGTTAAATCGAAACATATTCGATCTATTTATTATGAAAAGTAAACAAAGCAAGCATTACAGACAGGAATTTAGACATCGGTTACCAGTTCCTAAATATATGAAATATAAAAATATACTAATACCATTCAATTCTAAGCATTGTACACAAAAAGAGTATTTCATTTATATAGAATATCAGACCGGACACCACACTCATTCTACCAATTATAGCGGAACGATGAGTATTTAATAAATGATTAGATAATTCTAAGTTCGGTCTAAGTAATTAGCGTTGATTTTCAAAAAAAACAGAACGTAGTGAGACTGGTAAAAGTGGGCCAGGTCACAGCTGAAGTGATCGAAATCAGTATGACGGGTACGTACGTGTGCGGCGGTCACAAAGCTAAGCCACAGCGCCCTGCACTAGGTTAGAAACCATACATTAAACAGCGACGCTCATTGCAGAATGCTCATATGGTATTCCGTTAACGCTGACACTCGTACAGCCGCGGCTAACAAATTACGCCTCTTCTATCAGACCAGCAATAACCGTAATCGCCTCACTCCGACAATACGCCTGTAAAAGCCACTCACGTGCCTACTAAACGCACGCAAAAAAAACCCTTAACATTATTTTTAGAAAAAAAAAACTAAAATATATACAACGTAATTCTTGCTAATGGTAGAAAAACTGTTGAATTTGTGAACAATGTAATAATTAAACTTCTGGTACGTTCGAATTATTATTAAAGTTAAAATTATTATTTCTTAACTACCATTACTATCTGTCAATATATATTAATTGTCATACAATTTTAAGTTTAATAAAATGGTCAGCTATTCCCTTGACTATTAAAAATAAATTTTGTTGTAGCGTAAGGCAGTAGCTCAATATAGACAGACCTATTGGTAGCATAATGTGTTATTTACTTTTGATAAAAAGAGTTAACATCTATCGGTAAGCAAACCAAGGTCACTATTTTGAAATCTTTACTCCTTAACGAAAAATAAAGCCACTGTTGAGCTCCAGTAGTTTGTCAAAACTTTAAATTTAAGACCTAACTGCAAAGTAATCCTACTATTTTATTTTGTTTCGTTTTTACATTGATAACGTTTTGAAGCCACTAACTTTCTTTTAACCAAATGTGGGACTCAGGTAAACTTTGGTATTATAAACAATACTACTGAAATTTATAAATATTTTTAATATTTATAAATTTCAGTAGTATTGTTTATTTACCCAGTTATTATGCATAATGTTTGACGTTATATTCCATAAAGAATGACACTATTTGGAATTTATATCAAACATGAAGACGAAAATGTAGCTAACTGAATTTTCACAATGAATTACAGTAACACAAACAGTGAGAAAAAGGCTTCATAATCGCTACAACGGATCGCATGAGAAATAACAGGATATGAAATAGAAAAATTGGCATATAAATTCTTGGGTATTCAATGCACGCAGATATTTATTTTACAAAAAGAAATTTTGATATATTCACCATAATTTACTCCGGTGACAAGTGTGGAGACAGTAACTAAATAGTTGGCATAGAGATGACAGATGAATTGGGCTGGGTGAAAGAATGTGTGTTTCAAAATGCATCAAAATCTTTCTCGTGAATTCGAGTATAACTTTTGAATCTGAAATTTGTTCGTTGGACGCGACTTTACTTCCCTTGTATTCTTCTTTTGGGCACACAGATACCACGTTTAAATGATTAGATACCATTTCTAAGCTGAAAATAAAAAGTGCGTGCATTCTGTTAATTGAAAATAGAACATACATTACTTCAAAAATAATCCCACTTTGAGGTCTACAGAATCGATGCTTTTTTATTTTGTGCATACTTTCACAAATTTCGTAACACAAAAACAAAAACATACATATATTACAAGTGTATATATATATATATATATATATATATATATATATATATATATATAAAATATATACACAAAATATTCTCGTTGGAAAATTGAATATTGTGCTTTCTGTCGCGTTATGTTCCCGAGTATTGATCGACGTCAGTAAAGTTTTCTCTTGATCTTCATTTCCAGCATATGAATGGCTTTAAACCCTATGCTGTGGGCTCAAGTTCGGTAAGAGGATAGATACATTTCTACGTTGTGGATTTCATATTGAATTTAAAAGCCACGGGAACAATATTGCATAATAGATATTAACGAACCTATATAAATAATTTCTATGTAAGTATAACAACTAACGACGAAATAAGCTCTGAATCTCATGGGCATTAATGTGCAATATATATATATATAAATGAATTACTAAAGAAGTTAATTTTTTTGATTGAGCTAAAAAGTCATAATAAGAACTATTTCGAGTAAAACATGGCATAAATTGAGGTAATTGAACACACGCCACTGTAGATGGTTCCCCCATCGCTAGTCAGGGGGAGCCTTTGGATCCCAAGAGTGAGTTCAGCACACAAACTCGTCGTCCCTGTTATTGCTCTTGCAATAAAAGTAATTGAAAGTGTGCTGGATAACTACGAATCCCAAGTGAGTTCAACCAAGACCGACGGCAATCGGCAATTAGGCGAGGGGTAGCAAGTCAAATCTACAATCGGAAAAAAGATATTGCGAACGACAGAATAAATGTACATACGAAAACGAATTTAATATTCGAGAAACGACCAGAAAAAAACGAACGTCATCAAAAGTGATGGATTCGGTGTTCTTCGGTTCGAATCAGGCGTTTTGTCGCAGTTCCGATTATACTTTCATGCAACTTCGCACATTACTCCAAATCCTTCAATTTGAAGTTTTTACTCGATGTTTAACAAAAAATGGAAATGTCTGTGTAAATTTGGAGCTTAAATCAGTTTTCCGACTTTCACTATTGTTATGGCAAATACTGGTCAGCAATGGTCGTCATAGCAATGCGTTCGTGGAAAGAAATTTTGCGCAGCAAACGCCAAGCGACATTTATTCAAAAATGAAAGGTCACGCACGCCTAATAACATTGATTAAACAAATATAGAACATGATTTATTCAAAATAATTAAGCATTTATTAAACGAGATTTTTTATATATAAGAATATCATAAAATAAACGCGAAACTTTTGATACGCACAAATACGCGTAAACGATTAAATCGTTCGAAAATGGCGCAGCAATGGCTGCTGCATTTTATAGAAAAGAAAGACGTTACGTATTCGAAAGCGGAGTCGACAGGGGACGCCACAATTAGCACTGAAAAGAAACACTGCGCTTTGCCGTGACGTAACAACGAGAACAGATGAAAGAAACGCCCAGGGATAACAGCGAGCAAAGAAACGGACACTAATTATTAACAAGCGCGCCCGATTCTTTGTAAACAGAGCAGTCGATTAATTAAATTTTTAAATTAAAACTGCCCCCGCCCATACGCAGTTTTTTCGTAGCATACATCAAATACTGAGGGTGTAATTACGCAATCCATCTGTAAGGGGAAGAGAGTTTGCTCAGCACACGACGAAAAAGAGCGAGCCCCTCTGCAGCACACGATTCCTAACAACGGAAGGAACGAAGATACAATAGTTTATAATCGTCCGCAACAATGAAAATGAACTACTTCGACGGAGATTTAGCCAATTTTGTTCATCAAAGGTCCGTAAATGACTTTCACTAATCCCTTGCGAGGAGGTGAGCCCCGCAAAATCGGCACGGGTTGCAGATTAAGCAATCTGTAATGAAACGGGCGGGCGATAGTTCTGCTGGGATTCAGAGCGATTATTTACAGAGACAAATATAATAAAACCAAATCACGACGTAACGATATTTCGTAAAATAATATTTAAATAACCTAAACGTATATCATCCGTGTATACTTGGAAACTTACCAGATACACTTCAAGATACACTTCTAACGAATGGGGGCGTCAAAGTGTTATTATTCAGTAACTTGGATGAAAGTATTACTAATTCGTAGCCATAACACATGCTCCACTTTGTAAGCACTCAAGTTGTGGTATCACGTTACCTTCTCCGTTCAGCTAAGAACTATATGATTATACAACAAATCGCGCAGTTTAATATAGAACAGTAATCCAGAAGTATTTCACTTCCTGGTACTTTTGTAAGGTCGTGTTCATCCATATTACTACTTTTGAAGTAAACATAGGTGCACACACACGAGGCGACGAGTGCAGGCGAGTCACTTTGGCAGGTAACTTCTACGTGACAACTACGAGTCCGCGACAATTCTCACCTTGGGAGGTAACGAGGAACCCTTTCTCTAATATTGGATTCCGAATTTGCTTTCAAATGCTAAAGAAAGTCGTTCTTCAGACGGAATATATAGCGGCATAATTGTATCTTGAAAATATATTGAAGGGATCAACAGGCTGAAGCAATCTTTCAAAGATTTATGCGCTTATTCATTATCAAAAAAATCTTTGGAATCAATTTCTTATGAAGCATATAAAATTTATTGGCTATTAATCGGTCATACCAAAGTGGAAAACCCAGTAATTTCCTGCCTTTTTCCTTTTTTCCCTCGAAGAAAAAGAGCACGTAAAACTGAAACCTCGTCGAAATTCATTTTTAAACTACCTCCAAAGTGTTTAAAAAGTCGCCGCGACAGTCGCCATCCTCGTGTGAACAGCTTCATTGTGTCAAGCAACTGTGCCCAAAACCACCCGTGTGGGGCGGAGAATGCGGGGTGCTAATTTTTTATGTGATAGGATTACGATTCCGGGAGTCAAGCATGTAAAGGAACCCAGAAGATTTGTTACATTTCAAGATTTTGATAGCTCGGTACAAGTATGGGCAAATGTTTTGCGTTTATCGGCAGTAAATGTTAGGCAGGCACGATCGCTGGAGCACAAGTCGCTTTCAAGTCAAATTGGCCGCCACTTTGGCCGCATATAAAAGCCGTACAGCACAAACACGTGCTTCTCCCGAGGGACAGACGCATCTTTTCAGTGGCTCGTCCCCGCAATTTGATGGGAAGCCCAGTCCCAGTCCCCAGCGACCTGTCCGCGGCTTTGTCCCAGAACAAGCATCGCAACCGTTCCAACCGTGCCTAGAATTCACAAGCGACTAAGAATTGCTTTACAACAGCACTTGTAGGATCAATCGCGTCGCGACACACAATCAAGCATTACTATTCGACCAGCGGCGCGAAATTCTGTCGAGTTAATTTTCTGAGACGATTGATTGAGAGCATTCTCGAGACGCGACGAAAACAACAATACGGCCCTGCCGTTCTGAGTTTTATCGTCTCATCGTATGACTTGACGCAGAATTTTTTTAAAATTTGTTCCTTCAGGAGTTGAGCACAATCAATTACGCGAATCGCAAACCAAAAAAATATAAAAATATGTGAATTGTAACATTCATTAAGTAAATTAAGTTAAATCTTACCCGTTATACTAATGGTTGGAATGGTTTTCGTAAAAAAAATGTAATATGTTGACAGTATCAATTGTTTCTTTTATTTCAGTCATTAGAAATATTGATAGTATTTAACATCACGTGAAAAATCCCGTTCATATCCCTAAACATGATAATTATAAGCTAAATCTATAAAAATCGTGGCACGCTGAATAAAATCGTCCTCGACACGAAAGCAGGCATTTTATATTGAATTCCTAAATTGTTAAGCCGTAAAATTTTTAAAATATATGTAAACATCCCACTATTCAAGGAACGTCACTCTCTTTTGATCGTATAAGACACGATGGCTGTACTCCAAGAATAAATACTAAAATAATTCGTTGTCAAATGTGACGCTCTTACTTCATTTAAATTGGTCTCTATATTAATTCATTGTCAATTATATATTAAATATAGTCTACATACTCTGTATACGACTTAGCACGGAGATTATCATGAATGTTGAATATAATACACGAGAACGCATACACATGCACTATATATGAGCTAAAATTAATATTAGGCCTATTGTTTTGTAATAAGACAAATTACGTTCTATTGTAAACGAGAACGTATTTGTCCGTTATTCGCAAGTAGTAAGTAGCGAGCGTTAGAAATGACCGAAGTATGTTCACTCAACAATTTGGTGAGAAAAGCGCACTTCGAATCATTCATATAAGTTAAACACTGTACGAATTCAGAAATATCTTGCAAAAAAAATAGGACACAGGTTTAGTATGCATGTTCATTAAAAAATAATGCAGTTAGTTCTATAGTCGATAATTTCAACACTACGTTGGCAGTCAGAGCGAAGTAAAATAAAATAAATTAGAATGTTGGCCACAGTACGTAAAATGTGTCCACTCATTTGTTCCCGGAGAGAAATTGTCGAGTGAAAATTTAAAAGGTTTTGAGTCTTGTTTAATTTCGCGTGACTTTCAAAAACATCTCCGCTAACGCAATCTGAAATAGACCCTAATAAAAAAGAGAGAGATGGAGTCGTCAGTTTTGAGTAATGAAATTAAAAATAAGCCCTTTCCAGGTTGTTTTCCGAGAGTACCAAGCCAAAGACGCTAGTTTAATTAAATGAACTGTAAAGTAAACACAATTGCACAAAAAGGCAACATCTTGCCTGGCGGGAGCAATCGGGCTCTCAGATCGAGTCCGAGGCGGTTAATTAACGGGGAGAGAGTAATTACACCGAGTTGACGAAGCTGCGTGACTCCAATCTCTCGCACAATTATTCGCCGAAATAAATTCTTTCCACGTGCTCGCGGAGGCAAGATCAAATGCATAGCCGCACCGCCATCCAGCAATTCAGACAAGTGTCGACGGTTTCGTCCGAAAGTTTATCTAAAAAGCGAGATATATCACACAATAAACCAGCACTTTTCATTCTAAATGCGATATTTTGAATACTATATTCGTTCAATTCTATTTATTCACGAATTCAACTTGCAGGCTTTTCAAAGCCGTGAAAACGGATATACAATCCAAAACTGTTATTCGAATTATTTCCCAGCATTTAATATTTTAAAATAAAAATATAACGAATTGTGTTCGTGGGCCAGTAAATGCTAACACCTGAGTAGGTTCCCAACAGACCTAAAATGAAAACTTAAAACATGATTTTGAAGCTCAGACAACGGAACTCTTCTATCTGTAAAATGTCTTATTTTTGAGTTTACAAAATTTACAAATCCAAAAATGAAAAAATCAGATAAAATACAACAAAAATACGACTGAGGCGTGAAAATAAGAAGAATACTACTGTAATAACGACAAATAGTATCCAGACATACATATTCCTTTTCATCCTCCATTTCTTGAAGACGTCTACGATACGGAGTTGAAAATTGGTGTGCGCGTTGTGAAGCTCCGCCCCCAGCCAATGGCGCTGCCGTGCCCCCCACCACGCCGCCGCCCTAACAGACTCCCACGCCTTCAACTATCTTCACTCGGTGTTGGAAAACCGGACAATCATGTACTCTCTTTATCGCGCTTGGTTAATGCGGGATGCCGTCGCCGCCTCCCTGGCGACCCCAGCGGACGTGGTGGTCAACGTAGGAGGCGCGGGGGCGGCATCGCGACCGCAACAGTTCGCGGCCCATCGCGCCGTCCTCGCCGCTCACAGTGGTTACCTGAAAGCTCTCCTGGCAGCCGCCCCGGAGGCGGTGACGGTACCGAGTGTCGGAGGAGACGCTTTCGCACCGTTGCTAACGTTCATGTACACGGGATTTTTGGATTTGACGGCTGAAAATATATACTCCGTGCTGTTGGCTACGCACTTGCTCCACATGCCACGAGCTTTAGATTTGTGTCGAGCGTATCTACAGCAAGCACCCCCGCCTCCGCCGCCGCCACCACCACTGGTCAAACCAATACCCAGCAGAAAATTGCCGCCTCATGCGCTTCTCGGGCTTCCGCCGGCACCGACTTCGACTTCGTTCTGGCCTGCGCCGCCTCCTCTCCTACTTCCGACGGCCCACGCGTCGCCCTTCAGATGCGTAATGCCGTCCACGAGTCACGCCGAGGATCTGCAACTACAGCCACCAGCGTCTCCACTGGCGGGTCCGTCTACGACCACCAAACGATCTTCTCCATCTCCGGCGCCCAGCAGCCTGTCGCCTTGCCTATCTGCTTCGTCGAGATCTTCCTCGGCGGACGATCGCCACGTCATGAGTTCACCACCACCCCCCGCCCCGCCTCAACGAAAGGTGAAGCCTCCTTCACTACAGCGCAAGGCTGATGAAGCATCTTCTGGAAAAGTCATCATAGACGTCGCCTGCTGTGACGGCCCAGTACGCTTCCACAGAGTTCTCAACGATAATTACGGACTCGTGCCCGACGATACGAAAACGCCACCCCTGGAGCCCAAGATCCCTTCGCCGTCTTTGATGGCTCCGATAATAATTTCGGAAAGAAACGACCCGGACTGTGGAAACGGTCGCGGCAGTAGAGAGGCTGCGGTCAGCAGTAGCAGCAGCGGTAGTGGCAGTGGAATCGGTACCGTCACTGGAGGTGCTGGAGGCGAACCCGGAGGCGACGGCGTCTACACCTGCGTGTACTGCAACCACACGTTCAAAAGCCACTACTGTTACCAGAAACATGCGAGGCGCCACATAAACCCCGTAACGTCGTTGCAAATTGCGAAGAAACAACGGCAGGCCACGTCGACGGCGGCACCTCGGCGAGAAGTTCGTCTTTTGGATATGAACGTCCAGTACTACCCTTGCAAGACTTGCGGTTGCAAGTTTCCCAGCTACTACTTCGTCCACAAACACCGTAAGCTCTGCCACGCCACGGAGGACAGCGACTCGGCCGTCGGAGGAAGTGACGAGTCACGCTCCCAAACGGCAGTAGCGTCGGTGTAAGCGCGACTGTCCCCGGGAGCTACTCACAAGTACCTGTGACCATATGCTAGTGTTTTTCCAAATTAAAACTTTCGATCTATCACTTTTAAATGTGGAACTTTTCGCCTAAACGAGGAGTGCCAGATTCCTTCAGGAGGCGAAGAACACGGCCGTTTCTAGTACTACTTACGAAAGATACTCAGTGCTGCGATTAAACAGGGCTGAAAAAAATTATTGATTTTTTTCTTCTCGTAAAGTTCCTCACCGGGTAACTTGTTCGAGACGTCAGTGTTCTACAGTTGCATCCATGTGAGTGATGAGTGACTTGAAATTTCAAACGATATAGACGAATCGAAAATTTTCAATTTCTTGCATATAAATTACGATAATTGTACTTTAAAGTGATGAATTACTATGTAGGATAAAAATTAAAATACATTACATATATTTCCCTTAATGTGTCTATTTTATAAAAATGGTCCTTCTTAAAGAAAACTACAAATTTCCTTTCTCATCCATAAATTTTAAATTTTTATAGGAAAAAACGTCATAATATTGGTGATGAAAGCATTGAATTACGAAAGTGTTACAGAAAATATTGTTTTGACTTACCTTGGGAATCGGGACACTCCTCGTCACTTGTTTCCAGATCATCTTTCTTCTTTTTGTCCTCTTTTCTTCTTTCCTTCTTTTTGTTCTCCACTTTGTTATTATCACTGGAAGAAAAAATTTGTTCACAATTATGTATGTTTAAAACGTTCGTCGGTAGAAAATATAACATTTGACAGTTCCTAAGCAAGTGTTGGTCACAGAATGTCTTGCTTCCTGTCACGTCGATTGTTACAAACGTACAATTTCGTCTACCTTTTTTTTAATACGAAAATGCTATAATATAAAAGTTTGCCGCGGCCCATATGTAAATCTGTCAATATTGAATTAAGGGTATTGAATAAACCCAAAGTCAATATTAATCATGGAATACATTCATCCCCACACTCTGCTCATGCTCGTACACACTAGTAATTATTAAATTGAAAATATGTCGACAAATATTTCTATGGTATAATTAATTACCGCTTGCGTTTGTGTGTGTTTGTTTACAACCAAAATAGCAACTGTGCTGCTCTAATCCCGTACAGTTTGAATTTTAAATATTTACTCTCTAAACAAAATGATAGAAATTTGTCATCAATATTTTACATTTTCTGGACCGAAGGGTTAAGTTTAATAATTTTATAAAAATATATGCAGAATACTATTCTGCTATCCAAAACTTCCAAGGATACAGAGTAAAGTTTAGAAGTAATCGTTTAAATTCACATTAAATTATCAATGAAGAGCAAATAATTATACGATAACGTGTTGGCCAAATCACATTGTGATAAATACAATAAACAAGTGATTATAGAGATTAAATGATTGACAGATACACGAACATTTCAATTTAAGATTATATGTGCTGAAAGTAAATCAATTAGGGATAAAGCACCGGCAGGAACAGCAAACCTCCATTAATTTGCATTCCAATTCATAAAGTGATCTAACAAGGGCAAACCATTGTTTGAGTATGCAAATTGTGAACTACACAGACCAGACCGATCATTCATATTTATATTTAAAGTACGAAATGTACCCTTCTTCAAAATTAAATGTTCCTCTGCATCAATTTTCACACAAGACCATTAGAATTCTTAAAAGATATAATAAATTACATAAAACACGTCATTAATAAAATTAGGAATCTGAAACAGAAATGGAACTTACAACACAAACCAAATTAGGGAGACAGATTTCATTCAAGTCGCATACTATAAAAAAATTAATAGCACAAAAGGGCAATGCTTACATCTTGTATTAATGTTTAAATCATGACCTATGTATCTAATACAATTATTTAAGAATTATAATGACAGTCAAAAACCCCTTCTCAGAACGCCCCCCACATTACGCAAGAAAGCTTGATGGAATACGCAGTCACTCATATTGCCGACTCGCAAGTTTCAACGAGAAAATAGGTAAGGATGTGTGCGATTCACTGGCGTTTTATGATGATATTTTAGCCTGATTTGAGAATAGTTTATGTAAGTGATATAAAATGAGACTGTGTCTGAGGTTCAACCGACACATACAGCTCAATGCGACAATGGTTAAGTTATTCTACACCATCACATATGACATGGATATATGTGACGTCACCGGCCAGGACTCTTCTGACCCCTGGCAAGGCAAATATTATTTGAGTAACGGTAAAAGGTTTCCTTAGTCTCTTCGAAATGGATGGTACGAAGGTACGTTCCAAAAACCGACCTCTCGTCTGAATCTTTTCGTACAGACAAGGAAAAATATTACAGTTTGCTTATGGAACTACTGCCAGAGAAAAATTATATCAATACACGATATTTAATTCAGTCGTAGAGATCCACAAACGAAACCATACGATCTGCATATAATTAAATCAAATTCGCCCCCAACCGCCACCCACAAAAAGCTGAAAACATAATGTCTTCCAACCCATCCACAATATATTATGCGAATTGAAAAAAGACTTCATATAATGGAATTAGCATTCTAATGCTCAATTTGAACCTACCCCAATACCATTTATTCCGTAATAAGAAGTTCAGCGAAGCTTTCAGCACGTCCGATTAAACAATTAAGAAATTTCTATTTTTAAATATTAATTAATATAAATTGTGAAAGAGCAGATCATTTAAATTGCTGCTTATTAAAGAACAGTTGTTAATTGTAGGTACTTGTCATTTTACATACTATGTATTATAAAAATAAGCGTTTGTAAAGCATAACACTATGCCTGCAATGTTTAGGGTTGCAACTGGGATTATTGAAATATTTCATTATACTATGCCAGGGAAGTAGGGAATATAAAATGCTAGCAGACTAAATTTTAATATGCATAAAGATTCACACAAGATAAGAACATTTGAGAACGCAATAAAAAATATATTAATGAAAAAGTAATGTATCAAAATGGAAAGAAATTATTGAAAAAAAATAATTAATTTGGATTTAGGAGAAGAAATAAATTGTGACCTTTTTTAAAAATAATAGTGCCAAATTAAAAAGAATATAACAGGCTTATTGCTTTTGTGGACCAGGATAGAGTTTAATATTCTACAGATAATATTATCTGAATTAAAACAAACTGGTCTTAAAAACATAGAACAAAGTTATTAGAAATGATAAGATGCAAGCATGCATAGTTAACCACAACTATGATTAATTTATATGTTAAAGCAACAAAGAAAACAAAAACAACTTCCAACAATAATCAAAATAAAGGAGAGGAATGTCATTTAAGAATTTGGAATGGGGAAGATTTCTAAAGATATATGTGTAAAAATCCAGGATAATGATAGGTGAGTTCTTCTCTATTGAAAACTGCAAAATTGAAAAACTCAAGGTTTTAGAAATTAGTGGTATATTGGAAAATAAAATGAACACACTCAATCAGAAATAAAAATATTTAGAATAAGTATTAAAGACCAGAAGTTTCTGGAGTATCCTCTAAAATCATATATGTACCGACCATCCACAATGTGTGAATATTGTAATAGAGACTAAGAGGGAGTTAAAACCAGAGTAGAAGTATAGGCATAAATCATATAATTAATTATGAGAGAAGTAGAAAAAGGGGGTTCGCACTGGTAAGATCAAGATGGAAGACCACATCAAATAAATCGTATGATTATCAATTTGCTATTTTCATATAAGAAAAACAATAATTATCTTATACCTCAAAATTATATACTTAGAATAGATCCAATATATATAAATTGATGAAAGTATCATTCCCCTATCAGGTACACATTTTTAGTAGTATGCACAATATAAATTGTTTATATAAGAATATTCTCATTAATTAATGACAAGAAAATAGGTGAAAATTTTAGAATAAATAAGATATTAAGATTCAATTTGGTGCACGTAAAACATACAACATACAACATAGTAACCAATGTGGTGATCAAGTTTCAAATCTTGAAGTATACATCACATAGTAAGGGCAGCAATGAGCTAAAATACTATTCATAGATTAGTAACAAAGGTGAAAAACATACAAAATCTACAACTGAATAGTTCATAATTAACTCTGTACAAAATCTGCAACTGAATTGTTTCTAACAGGAATTTCTCATGTCTTCATGTAGCAGAATGAAAATATATAGCCATACTAAGAATAGATTAATTGTGCAAGAATAAATCTAAGTCCACTATCATAATAAACAATTGTTTTAGGTTATACACTCATCCTAAATAAATAAATAAATAAATAAATTTATATATATATATATATATATATATATATATATATATATATTTATATATATATTTATATATATGTAGTTTAAAATTTGTGACAGTCTGTGTACTAAATCACACACCCGACTTGAACATATAGTTTCTATTTAATTAAAACAAATTATTTCAAATTCACAAAAACAATTTGAAAAACATCACCTGAACAGAATCTCAAATTTTAAATAATCTTTGAATAACATACATGTTTATGTCACTATACTAACTCATTCCCATAATATTAGACTTTTATTAAAACTTGCCATTTTAACTGTCCTCTGGTGATAATATTCTTTAAAAGTTTAGTAACTTTAATTTTAATAAACCAAAACATATTAACCAAATTATTCTCACTAAAGTATTTTTGTAACAATTAACAAATACATGTTTATTTACTTAATAGAGATAAATGTTCTCTTAGAGCTGTAGAATTGTTATCAAAAGACAGAATGGGCAGTTATAAGTATTTAATTGAAATGAAATAAATGACTACAAATTAAATAATTCCTCCTAATAATTATTCATTTGACAAAAACTCACAAAAGAACACCAAAATTGTCAACGAATGTGCTAGTCAGATTAGAGACATTTCAAATGGGTAAAATGTAGTATCAAAGTAATTCAAGTAACAATTCATACAAGAATAAAGGAATAGCTCATTGGTTTCACACTCCAAAGAAAGGTGTACTGTATTAAATGTTGATTTAAGGCATTGCATCCAATCCATAACTCTTTAATGTATATTTATGAACTTTTGATTACACTATTCTAGTTGAATTGGGTATTTTCAGCATGTCCTAATATAATCGAAGAGAGGTGAGATCAACCAACATGAAACAAAATATGCCATTATAAAATGGGAATAATTATGAAAACCAACTTGTAATAATGATCTAAAAAACATTTCTGAAAAAGGATCAGCATTCTCAAAATAAAATTTCCACTCTCTGCAGCTACAGTATTATGTGGGTAGAAGTGCAATAATCATTATCTTCAGGCATCACAACAAAGATTTGATATTCTAATTGTACTGAATAAATAGGTAAATCCAGATCTTACAAAGAGGGAAAACTTTCTTGAAACGAGTCTCACGCTTTGTGTACCTACCTGTCACCACAAAATTTATCGTGCAAGAATGTTTCACAGACACCAGCAATCTGTAGTTGAACATGCATCAAAGCGTTTTGTTTTAAATCTTTAGAGACTTTTTCACCCAATGAAATTAACCAAGAAGAAAGCATCCACCTCACTGAACTGTAAAAAAACTATAAATTTTTCCATAATGCAATGAGTTCACTGGCATATCCTTTGATTTTCTTTCTTCATCCCATCATTTATATGTAAGGATAACAAGGGCTGATGCTACAAGAACAGTTTTGCTTGATGTTCGAATTAGCAACTTTTCCCACTTTTTAAAAACTTAATTTTATTTATAGTCATATCAACTGATAAGGTCATTAGCGACTTCTATATTTTAAAAATAACTTGAAATCATAAAAAAACATTTATTTATGGAAAATTAAACTATAATTGAATTAAATTTCTACATTGCTGTATATCACTTAGTCGGGGAACTAATTTGTGGGAGTTTCTTGGTATTGAAATGCGCACACACACAACATCCATGCTATTACTGGGGTTCAAACCTGTGACCTCTGTGATGCGAGGATGACCACTACACCACATCGTCCCCAATCGTGGTTAACACTTTGCACCAAATAAATACGGCATAATACCAGAAGTATTCAATCAATTTATTGTCAGGTTGAAAGATAAAAATATTTCAAAGTAAATGAGAAAATCAATACTTCATCAAGGGAATTTACTGCTGCAAGAACGTCATTCAAGAAATGTGTAAATCAACTATTAAAAATCGTGATTAAAAAGTTTGGTATAACTTGTTTGTAAAATATAGTAATTCCTATTTCATGAAAGGCTAATTCACAGATATATTACTTACATAGACTATACAAATGTGACAAGCCCTTATTAAATTAAGTTATCAGCAATGGCATATAAATTAAAGCATCAATAACAAATCTAACGAAGACTTTTCTGGTATATGTAGTTAACATATCTTTGAAATTAAAATACGAAGACACTGAATTGAAAAGTGCTGTATTTAGTTGTTAATTTCAAATAACACATCTAAAAATCTTCACTTATTACTGAAAAGATTAAATTTATAAGCTATATTTAATGGTAACAATACTTATTATAACAATTTTTCCTCTGTGAAAATTGAACTGTATTTTCGAGCCATGAGAAGTGTTTATATTTGTTTATTTTATACACACACTAAATTTTATCTGTTAACATGAATCCACCAGTATATGTGACTGAAAAATTCTGGCTCAAGCACACAAAATATACTGCAGATGAACTTCATTGCAATAGAAGATTAATTCTTGCATCTCACTAATCTCTCTGCTTAAACATTCAATATTTATGGAAACTCAAAATATCCTATTGCTGAACATCATTGCAATAGAAGTGAAGCAGATAACCAAGAGATAGATAAAAATAGAATGAAACATTCTGTGACAATAAGATTCAAGTTGTACCTGAATAGATGTTTAAAAATGAAAGGGAAAATGTAACAAAATATATGTATTAAGAAAGTAGTGGAATGATACAATTAAGACAAGAGAAGTGTAGGTAGTAACTGATATGGACACTAGACAAGTTATTGAACTAAAAAATTTAAGAAAATCTATAATAAAGGGTAATATTTGTATAGAAAAATGTACAATAAATACAAATGTATATTGGCAATGCCAACAAGCTGGTCAACAAATTCATTATCACAGACGTCTGAAGGTGGAATCTTGCTACAGGCATGGAGGTTTGTATTAACTTAGACACACTTATACACACTCACCAATCTCATACAGAACCAGTAGGCCCACCCCCTTTGGAGGCTACACCCTGAAAAACGAGTTGATGTGCACATAATATATAGGGTCACATAATGACATCCTACCAACAACTGTAACATCCTCATTCTTCCTTCCAGGCCCTACTATCACTCCCCCCACTGAGACCATGTTGCCAGTCTTGCAGTAGGAAAAAGTATAACACCGGCCCTATCCTTCATTTTAATGTAACCTTACACAAAATCTACTTAAAAAATAACATTACTTGCACTCCCATGTAGTTTATAATACAGATTACAAACTTCATCTGTAATCTAAAAAAGTTAAACAAAAAGACCTCTTCTAAAATGCATTGGCACAGTAAAAATGATTGACAGCTTTTAGGGGAAGTGAGCCCATGAAGAATGGCGATGCTGGAAACTTCAGAATAGCTGATGGGTGAAAAGACTAGAATGATTGGAAGACCAAGGAAAGACTGTTATCCTGTTGAAAACAACAAGATACAACCTCTGAAAATTAAAAGGAACTAACAGTTCAACTTGACCGCTGAAATAATAGTTTCTCTGATAAGTTCAACAGGAAGCCCTTGACTAGAGAATGTGAATCTTGTTGCAGTAACAAAAAGACCTTAAATAGGAGAGAATTTGTCATTTTGAACAACAAGTTTAACATTTTGGAGATGAATACATAGGAGTTAAGGAATAACAGAATAATTAAAATTTCCCTATATAATGTTTTAAACAGGAAACTTTGTATAGTACTGGTACTGTAAAAATAATTTCCTAATGAGATGCAAGATTTCTATATGACAAAGGTTTCATGTTCATTCAGAGTGATTGATAACCTCATGGCACATTTGGAGACCATTGAATTACTAACATGTTGCTTCGAAATGCTTGGTTGTCATGATCTCACTCCTTGATTTCAGGTTGTAGGGCTACCTGAATGACAGGGTTTATAAGGGAACATCTGCACATGTGCAGATCTAAAGAGAAGCATAAGCATAAAAGAGAGGTATCAAACAAACCCATCAAATAATTTGTTTAGTTATGCCGCATACCAACCCATGTTTTCAGGTTATCATATAATGCAGCAACACATTAAAAGTGTTTAAATGGAATAGATGTTCACATTACATTTCACGTATGTGCTATCACTCAGTTTGCACAAAGATATAGTTAAATAGGGAAAGTTAAATTATAACCACCCAGGACACATAAACACAAATATATATATATAAGGAAGCAACACAAGAAATGAAACTGCAGAAAGAAGAAGTCAAAATAATTATTTTTCTACTTGAATGATTCAGCAAAGTGACATTTTCTTTCTTCCAAAACACGGGAAATTATAATTTCAGAAACAGACTATTATTGTATTAAAATACTATCAAAAAGATGTCAATTTTTAAGTTTATTAATTTGAACAATAAATTTAAGTACAATAGAGTATTCAGTTTACTAATCTTCCCCATTTTGTTGTATGTTTTAACACTAAGGCGTCTGCATCAATGTGCATCGTACTGTGTATTTAATTAAAAAAAAATACTTTTCATTAAAACAATGACAAAATTTTGTGTTTATTACCAGAAACTAGAAGAGTATTTTGTGAAATTTGCATATTTTTGAATCAGTCCTTTATGAGATTGACCATTTTGTGAATCGTTAACTTTGGACAAATTGCAATATTTGAAGGCCTGTAAAACCTAAAGAAAACATTTAAAATGTATCAAATTTTTAAAGTCTTGTCCGCTATTATATTTTTAAGGGGGAAAAACATTAAATTTGTGTTGTCATCCCTTCTTTTGGGGGGGGGGGGAATTCCCTAAATTCTTCATTTTTTCTAATTGAAACACATGTAAGAAAACGTGTAAAGTTATTTCCTTAAGCTTAACACATTTTTGATCGTAACATGATTTATAGATGGTTTCATTTAGAATAATGTGGTTGTTATTTCAAGTTGTTATCTTAATACACAAAAAGTTATTTAACTTATCGCTAACCTCTGAAAACGCCAAAAACGGCTGACCCTGATAAACAAAATGGCTGCTAAAAGCCAAAGTAGTAATAATAAAATAGTAAAAATAATCGTTTTGTACTCCCAGATGTATATGTAACAGACAATGTACTATCAAAAATAAAATTTCTCAGCAACTCCCATTGGTCGATTTAATATGGATTGGCCCCTATGTAAGATACATACAACAATTAGAAATGTCCACAGAAATCATAAGAATATAATTGATAGATCAGAATATTTAACTGATAGGACAGCTAATAGATGCAGCAAGATCCTACATAACATGTCGATCAACATAAAAAAAAAAGGTAGGCTAGACCACAAAACTAATATTCAATTATATTAGATATGTATCTAGTATGTATAGATTAAAATCCTACATGATTATTGAGGTATTTTACAATTGTGTACACACTGTGTTGATACAAGCTGGTAAAGTAGGACAATAAGTGAGCAGAAAACAATGTGAAGAAAAATAGACATTTGAAATGGAATCTGAAAGATCACATGCATCTGTTTAAAATTTAGGACAAATGTTAAGAACCAATCTGGGATTAAATGGGTGAAATTGGAAATGGTAGAAAATGAGTCGGAACAGATATAGAAAAAGCAAATGAAAGAAAAATATGGTTGAAATAATAGAGAAAATAAAACAAAAAAAATGGAAAATATGTATTTATATAGGCTTGAAACTCTAATATATATATATATATATATATTTAAAATGGTTTTGTTATGAGCAGCTGAAAAAACAATATGCTTTACATTAAAATGGAGGGAAAACTCTACCAATATAAATTAAAGCCATAATTATTCAAGATCTCATCTGAGCTGATTGTAACTTAAATTCTGATACATTATAATTTAGAAAAATAACTATATTACATTCAGATAAATTATAATTTAGAAAAAGAGCAATATTAAAGCATTTAACAAACAAAAACTAAACATGCAGTAGAACCTAGTATACAAGATAAATGGGTTTTCTAACTTACATGTTTGTTTTCTCTTTTTCAGGTGCAGGAGGAGTTACTTCTTTCTCAACACTAGGTGGTGGTGTTAAAAGTCTCTCTTTCACTTCTGTTGGTAGAGGACCAGAAGGAGGAGGAGGAGCTGCTTGTGGAGCAGGTGACGATGAAGGAGCAGGAGCAGGTGGGGGAGTAGGTGCTGGCGATGACTGAGGAGGTACCATCTCCTGTTTCTGTTGTTGTTGCTCACGCTGTAGTCTTGTTGTGACACCTGTGGGACCAGCCAAAACATCTGCCAGAGTTGAGCCCTGAGCACCAGCACCAGCACCCGCAGCACCTGGTTTCCCATGAGGATTATTACGACTGGCCCGAGTCCTTTGCCTTGATTTTCGTAATAATTGTTTATAGTTCTCGGTTTTTTTACTAAGGTAATAGTACTGCACACAATCACAGACACTCTTTCGCTCTAAATATGAAGCAATAACTCCAAAATTTTTTGGATGCTGAAGATACTTTTCTTTAAACACTTCTCTCTCAGTTGATGTCCAAACGTTTAATAACTGTCTCTCCTTGTACTCGGCAGTAAAATCTTCTATCTTTCCATTATTATTGGCATATGATATCTTCCGTTGCCTGGCATCAAGTAAAATTGGTGGTATAACTGCATATGAACGCATCTTTTTGTCCTCCATCTGCCAAATCAAGTAAAAAAGATTAATTATAAATTTATATTTATTACAGCAATAGAACAGAGGACTGAATTCGTCAATTCTATGAACCACTATGTGGTTACAATTAAATTACAATAAAATGGAATAATTTTGTTATACCGTTAGCATTATGGGTGGAATAAAGTATACATTTAATATAAAATAGTTTAACAAAGTTTCCACTGAAATCAAACAGCAAGAATAATTATATTTAATACATAATACCAATATGGTATGCTTAAAAAAGATAATCATTAAATAGTACTTATTAGTCTATTCTTAAAATTAATTTAAATCTGTAAATCTCTCTAGTGTGTATAGATTAAAATCCTACATACATCCCCCTACTGACCTCTTTAATCACAAACCGTTATACCAGTCTGGGACTCGATATACAAATTTTTTTTATTGCCTACTGAATTTTCATGGTTAGTTGTAACTTTGTCAAGACAAAGATCTATTTTTTTTCTTTAAGCATCACCAATATGAGTTTTAACATCTCCTCTAACACAGGCAACAAAGTTAATTCTATATACAGAACCTGAGATTTTCTACAATATCACAAACCAAATGTTCCGCATTTCACCCATAAATTTACAAACTTCTCAAATTTGTTTAAAGTCAATAAAACATTGTAATGTATTTTCATTTATATCAACTAATAAAATTCATCACATAATATTGCCCAATTACAATTTTTAATTAATTCACCTTGAAAGATTCTGTAATATCACATCTGTTGTGTGTCAAAACATTGTGTCATGCCATTTAGAAATGCCTAGGAACAAGTTCTAAAGCACATATTTACATCAGTATTTATTAATCACAGAAAGGAACACACAAATAAATAAAAAATAGAAGATTAATAAAAGTAAATTGTGTTACAAGAGTTAGTAAACACGTTATTAGGATTTATATAAAATGATAAAAAAATACATACATAGTTACTCCCAAAAAGAAAAGGCTAATGTTCAAGTACTGTTTTAGTAACATTTCTACAAATAAAGGAAATAAGACTTCTGATGTTAAATGGTGACTACTGTTTGCAGAATGTAGTTTTTTTAAAATTAAGCACAATAACACATCCAACTTTTAACATGGATTATGAGCCCAAAATTATGCTGACATATATTGCTGTTTATTACAAATATGCCACCCATGTAACTAATTTTGTGTAGAACTCCTTAGTGCTCAATCTTTGAGGAAGTCAATTGCGGTGTTGTGGAAACAAACGACAAAATAAACAAATGCTAGTTTTGAAACAAACTAATTATATAACTCAGCAAAATTTTATTGTAATTTTTTACAAATAAAGTTAAACAATATTTTTAAAAAAGAAAATATTTGCAACAAACTCTACAGAAACTACATTTTAGGTACTTTTGCTGTGTGATAACCTAAAATTTGTTTTACTAATTCTGGAATTTGTAAACAAAAAGCCAAAAAAGAACTTAAACTGTACAAACTTAAAGAAAGCATCAGCACCAGTCATTCTACAACTCGTTTCGAGTCTTGGACTCCTGGAGTCACCTCATCCAGGACGCTTTTAACCAATGCTAATTTCCACTATTCTTCTTGTGTCTGTATTGACCTCATGGATCCAGGTCTTCCTCTCCTTCTGCCTCCTATTGGTTTCACTGTTAACGTATTTTAGGTGCCTCTTGAGTGAGTCACCCATTCTTTTAACAAACCTGACCATTGCATTCTTGCAATGCGTATACTCCATGATAATTTTGAGTATAAAATTCACAATTATACCTACTCTTTCAATTTTCTTTTTCCTTAATTGATCAGCATATTCTTCACAATATTTTTCTTTTGAAAATGTCCAACAGGAGTTCATCTGCCTGTGTCAGTGTTGAGCTCTCCTCACCATACATCACTATTGGTTTTACCAATGTTTTATTATGTTGTATTTTGCTTTTCCTGGAGAGCAGTTATGTTTTAAAATGTTTATACAGGCCACCGTAGCTACTGCTAGTTGCATTAAAGTGGTTTCTTATCTCTACGCATATTTGGTTCATGCAGCAAATTTTTGTACCAAGTACATAAATGTCTGGACTTGCCGGAATTTAAATTCCCCTATTATTAATGGCTGGTTTACAGCAGCTCTCAGTTTTTAAGTTACGACCCTGTATTTTGTTTTCGACTCATGGGCTGTTTCGACTCATGGGCTGTTTTGACTCTTAAGCTCATTCATTTCTCCTGTAGCAGATTCTAATGCCATAAACATTCATATAGTGCAGTCTTTGTTCTTGCAATATACAAGTTGTTGGCATATCCTAATATTTGCAATGATTTAGTAAATATAATGGCTGCTACCTATACCCCTGACATTCTAGTAGTGCTTTCCATAACTATATTAAATAATGAACATGTGAGTGCATTTCCTTGCCTTAAACACTTCTTACAGTCAGGAGTTCGGAGAATTGTGATTGCCCTTTTACTAGACATACTTCCTTCCATTGTCATTTTAACCAATCTTATTAGTTTGGGATCCCCACCACTAACAATGCCTGGTAAATTCTTCTGTATGTGGTTTAGCCTTTCAAATAAGAAATTGGAAAAAAAATTATATATGGTGATGAGCAGTGGTTGTTTACAAACTTAAGTACATCTTCCATTCACCTAAATTCCTCTCCTCCTTCCATATTCTGCCTATGATTATGTATAGTATTGGTGCATTATTTTACCTCCATATTTCAGTTGTTCTCCTTCGATGCCAACCTTTCCAGGAACCTTATTTGTTTTCAATTTTTTTGAGTCCAACTTGAAATTTATTATACATTACATCTTCCAATCATCTCCTACCATAGTTTGTTCTATTAATTTCTGCATATTAGGTTGTCATTACATTTAACTTGTTCATCAGTATACTCCCTCCATTGCTTCAACACATCCAATTTATCTATGAGAATTTTGGTGATTTTATCACAGCACACTGTTTGTGATAGTTGAGGCACCCTCTTTGTGTGTCTATAAATCTGTAGAAGAAACATATTTTGTTTCTTTCTCTCATTTCTTCAAATTCCTTAATTTTTGCTATTACTTATTTTCCTTTTGGGGAGTTTTTTTTTTGTTTCATCTCAACAGTTTATACTCTACCCCAGCTGCTCGTTTTTCTTTGGAGTAATGCATAGTAAGCCTTATTCTATAAGTTGGTTTTATCGGCACATTCTTGATCAAACCACTCTCCTCTTGAATGTATTTTATTTTTTCCGAGTACTTCCTTGGGTGCAGTCATAATGCGTCCTTCATTTCTGCCATGCTTCTGCAGTGGTCCCATTGTCTGTTTAAGTTTGTCTGTATTGTATCTTGTTATCTTATTGCCTTCCTCCTTCTTTGCATTAGAGATTCTAGTTTGCAGGTTAGTCAACATTTGCCCTGTGGTGTACTCTCCTGGCAATAAGATTGGAGGAATGTCCTCCATCAAGTAGTATATGGCCAATTTGATTTACTTTCTGGCCATCTGTGAATTTCCAAGTTCCTTTGTGTATTCTCTTATGCACAAATCATGTACCACCTATTACCATTTTTTTGGTTATTGCAATATGGTAGCCATAAATCAATGGTTTTTGTACGGAGGCTATGTTTTCCCACATTTTAATCAAGATCAATATGTTATTCTCTGTGTCAAAGTTCCCAAGAATAATTTATAAATTTGTTTAACTCCTAATTATTAAGTGTAAAAACATCAGGGAATAATATTAATAAATATTTCATGAAAAATTAGGGAAAACCAGTAAAGAAAAAACCTTTAATGACAAAAATACATATTCTGAAAAATATTTTTAAATAATCAACCTCTGAATTATTAGAAACTCTGTAAATAACTATTGAATATCAATAAATTTTGTTAGTTTTCGTAATCTACTTAGTCATTTTTCAAATAATTCTCAGCGACACCCTTGTTAGGTGTGGAGCTTGTTCCAGGTCAAGTTTGCAGAATGGTTATGAAACATGTTGACCGTGTGACCTTCAGTCACAGGGAAATCAAAGTAGGGACTGGATATTGAGTTCACCTTTCATATCTGGAGCTATATTGCTCTTAGAAGATTTGAGCGCAACTTTCATGTTTATTTTCAAGCTGAAGAAAGGACAAACTTAACAAAAAAATTATCTACCCAATTCCCCAATGTGCTAGGATCCAATAAATAAAAATTCCACAAATGTCAAGTTTGCAACTTGTATCAGCAACAATCAATTTTTTTTATCAATTAATTTTTTATCGATTACAACTGGCATTCAAATTTACCCCAAAAATGTTCAATAGGTTCAGGTCAGAACTTTAAAAGACCTATCCAGAAGACTATAATTTTTTCTTTAAAGACAGAATTATCATAGTTGTGACACAGAATAGATTCAATAACAACTGTACCTGCAGTGTATGAAACATACTATTGCTTAAAATATTTTCATAATTATCAAGTACTAGCAAGGTCACTCATAAAATTGCCTCATCTGCCTGCAGACAAATGGATAAGACTAAACTCTTTAAGCAGTGTTACAGATTGGTTCTTGTTATCAAGAATTCTTGGATAGCATGACAACCATGAAACCCAAGTACTAAAGCCTCTAGTTAGATTTTTCTTTCACTAACCTGAAGTGGAAGTTCACTGCATAGCTGACAAAGGTGTCAGACGAACAAATCTTAAATTATGCATTAGAGTTCAACAGTCCCTATCTTTCTTGGCAGGCCTTTTAAATGTGTTTATTACCTTGGCTGTGAGACATTAGTTGTCTTTGATATAAACAGATTGTTAGTATAAAATTTTATATAATGTAAGTGTGTCACTGAAATAAAATAATACCAAATACATGGTGGCAGTGGTAATTGGACCTGGGTAGCAGTAATTGAACTTCTGTAGCAGTAATTGTGCTTTCAAATTGTCTGGACATAATAAACAATGTTTCCATTGATAATGGCCGCAATTCATCATTCTCTGCGTGGACCTGACCAATTTTATTTTTCAAAAGAAAACGATGGGACCAATGGAAAAATAGATTTGAGAGATTTTGAATGGCTACAAAATTGGACAATAAACCTAGGCCAAATCAAGTTAGCATGTTATATATCATGGGTTCTCAAGCGGACAAGCTATTTACATCCTATGGATTGTTGGACGCTGATAAGCAGGACTATATAATAAGGTGATAGCTGCATTTTACAAACAATTCAATGTGAACAAAACTGTACATATGAACACGCGGTGTTTAATCCAACACTTCCAGCAATATAGTGAAACTGTTGAAGAATTTGTTGCAAGTTTGTATACATTAACAGAACACTGTGAGTTTGGTGCACTGAAAGATAAATTTATCTGTGATCGAATAGTCGTGGGTATAAAGGACCAAGAGCTTTCAAAGAGGTTGCAACATCTAACGCTGGACAAGGCAGACTCAACAAACAACTTCATGGAGGTAAGACACAAATCAATGTGACTGTGGAAAAAATTAAATCATTTGCTAACAAAACAACCTTTAAGCATGTTATATATTGCTTTTGGGAAAAAGTATATTAACAAGGAAAGTCATCATCAGCAGAAATGTTTTGTATGTGGCACTGAGAGGGCTTTATTAGCGGGAAAAGTAAGTGAGGATCTCAGCATTGTTAAACATGCTGATGTGGATGTTGCGGCAGAGAAGAAAAGAAAAATGTCTTTTGACTTGGTTAAAAAGTTTTCAAATCTTTTTCAAGGTCTGGGTCATGTTAAGATTCCCTACACTATTAGGCTGCAAGATGATGCAATTCCATTTGTGCTCACAAACCCAAAACATGTCCCTATACCAATGTTGAAGAAAATTAAGAAAGAATTAGATAACATGGTATTGTTAGGAGTAATTGAACATATTGAAGAGCCTACAGATTGGTGAGCTGGTTTAGTGACAGTGCCTAAACCAAATGGTGATATTCGCATGTGTGTATATTATACAAAATTAAGCAAGTTTGCTAAATGGGAAGTACACCCAATGCCAGTAAATGAAAATGTAATTTGCCTTGGGAAAGCAAAGTATTTTACCAAACTTGAGCAAATAGCAGGTTTTTGCAATTTGATCTCGATAAATCATCACCACTTTCATTACCCCATTTGGATGCTATAAATATAAATGATTACCTTTTCAACAGCACCCGAGTCCTTTCAGAAGCGAATTACTCAGATTTTAGAAGGTGCAGAAGGCACTCAGATTAACAGTGATAATATTTTAGAATATGCATAAACAGTTAAAGAACATGATACGCGATTACTAGTTGTCTTGGAGCGTCTAGCCGAAGCTGAAGTCATGTTGAATCTAGAAAAATGTACTTTCTGTGTGACTAGTCAAATATGTAGGCCATATTTTTGATGAAAAAGGGACTCAAATAACGAAGAATGAATTAAAGCAATTCCTCCAGAAAATACTTCAGAAGTTAGAAGTCTAATGGGAAACGTTAATTATTTAGCATGTTTCATTCCCCACTTGGCAACTAAGGTAAAACCGCTTAATGATCTTCTAAGTCCAAAAAAATCACTTTACTTGGGGCTCAAAACAGGATAAGCCTTTTAACGCCATCAATATAGAACTGATAAAGAGTCTAACTTTAGCCTGGTTTTATCGACTAGAGAAACTATAATTACTGCCGATTCTTCATTGTACACTGTAAGAGCAGTATTGAAGCAGAAAGGAGAGGATAATGCTTATCATACTATTGCTTATGCTTTGAAAACCTTAACTAAGGCTCAACAGAACTTGGCACAAATTGATAACATAGGTTTGTGAGATATTTCAAAATTTTAGTATGGGAATAGAAATTATTCTTGAAACTGACCATAAATCGCTAGTTTTCAACTAAACCACTTTGAATTAAGTACAAAACTTCATCAAATGAGATTACGCTTGATGCAGTATCAGATTTCAATTCACCACATTCCAGGAAAAGAGCTGGGAATGGCAGACTTTCTTTCTAGGCATTCTTCACCTGTAACCGGTAAAGTAGAGGAGTTGCAGGAAGAGGTTGAGGCATACGTCAGAGTCGTTATTGATGGTTTACCAGCTACAGATGCTAGACTTGAACAATTTTTTTTAAGCTCAGTGAAATGATTTAACGTGTTGTCAACTTATCAATTATAGTAAGCAAGGATGGCCAGCAAAAAATGATTTATCATCTGCAGTAGCAGATTATTGGCAGTACCGTGCTGAAATTGCTGTTGAGAATGGTGTTCTCATGAAAGCTGCAAGAATTCCTGACTAAATTGTCCTACGACAAAAGAAGGAGAAAAGACAAAATAGACAGAAACAGGATTATGATCATCATGGTGCATGTCACTTAAGAGAACTACAAGCTGGAGAAGATGTTTGGATTATAGATAAGTGGAACACATGCATAATTGTCGGGAAAAAAGTCCTTGTTCATACTTTCTTACTGCACTGAAAGGACAGCTCCAGAAAAACCGGTGGCATCTTAGCCCTATGGGGATCGGCAAGTTGGATGTGGTGCAACCAGAAACTGGCAACAGGACAACACCAGATGAATGTGCCGTTCCCACTAGCGAATCTCCCAAGCCATCCAGTGAAATAATATTACAGTCACCCCAAAAATTATTGACAGTCACTAAAAGTGGTCATGTATCCAAACCACCAGACAGACTGAATATGTGAATAATGTTATTGTATAGACATTATGTGTTGTGTGTGAACATTTGAGTTCAGTTTTATTAATTGTTCTGGGTGTATGTTCTTCCTTGCTCTCTCTTGACTATTAGCTTAAGAGGGGAGGTGTGTTGGCAGGTCTTTTAACTGTTTTTATAACCTTTGCTATGAGGCATTAGTTATTTTTGATATAAACAGATTGTTAGTATAAAATGTTACCTAATGTAATTGAGTCATTGAAATAAAATAATACTAAATACTACACTATCAATTAACATCTTAGATACAGTAAAATGGCTGGGTTGAGCAGTTTCCAAATTTTAAAATGAAAACTTTTTTTAAAAGCCTGTATATATCCTGTAAAAGTTTTTTGTTTGAATGTTTGAACTTTGAACCTTTATAACACACTCCATCGTCTCTGATGACTGATTATGAGAGAAAACAAAGATGTTGACAAAACATATATCCTCAGATACATAGCATGACATCACACTGGGAACATTTAACAAACTATTTGAAGACTGAAATAAGAATATAATGTGTCTGTAATAAGGAACTTCATACCAGTTCAAGTAGGTAATTGTCATTTATGGAAGAGGGATTCAGAAACATTTCTACACCCATCTACAACAGGTCTTTCTCTCTCCTGACACATTAGACTGATAGTCATTCAAAGATCTCTGTTCACCACCCACAAGTCTTTGGAATAAAAATCCTACTTTTAAGTCCACAATCACACCTCACTCCAGCATACATTACATCAACTTAGAAGACAAATACTAACAACAAAGAAATCAGGATAAATTACAAAAACTTTAAATTCATTTTCTATACGAGAGTATACAACTGGAATTATTTTTTCATATTAACCCCATCATTAAAAATGTATTTTAGATTCTGCTGTGTTTTATATAAAACTGAAATAGTACCATAGGCAGTTCATTTCTTCTGCTCAAACACAATCTAAAAAATTGACAATGGGTGGTGTTCAATTTACAGGTAGATAATTTCATAGGTTTCATAAATGTTTAAAGTGTTAAATTTATTTTGGTGTAATTGCCTCTAAACACAAAAGGTCTCAGATTCTAATCTTGGCATGTTTGTATGTGTATACCTCACTTTCAGGATCACCATTAATTAGAACAAGTACAAAACTCCAATTGATATGTTCAAGATTCACGGCAATGAAATCAAAATAAGCATACCAACTATATTCTAAACAAAGAAGATAAAACCTCTGAAAATTAGCATTCTTAATGGTACATCTTCCAGGCTGGAGTAAATTACAAATCTCTCTCAATTTACTTCTGTATAATTTTTTTAAATTGAAAATAAGCTAATGTGGCATAGTCAGAATAATTAATATGGATAGAAAAGAGAATATAATGTTGCATATAATTCAGAATTAAAATTGACCTAGTGCACCCATATATTCCCAGTATCTTTTCAATTGTATAAATTAAATAAAGGACATAGAAGAGAAGCAATCCCATTTATCATACGAAATATTACTTGAATTTAAAAATTTATTTGGAGAACTAAGCAACTGTATGCAGGTAAAATTGTCTAATTGAAAAAAAATTCTTGAAAGTCTCTAATATTCACTTCTTTATACAGAAAAAAGTCATAAATCTGTTACATACCTCTTGTTCTTGCAGACCATCCATTATTTCTTCTAAATCTGCTTCACTTTTAATCCTAGCCCCAACACGATTAAAACGTTCTCTATCTTCGCGTTGTTTTCTAAGTTCTGGAAACACTTTTTCAAAGAACTCTCTGTTTTTACTCTCTTTTGCTTTACGTTTTTGAGATGACTCTACTTTCTCTACCTTCCTTAGCCATTCCTGCATTAATTTTGAATACGTAGCTGTAAGGAACTTTTCTCTTCCTTCTCTATCGACATGCTGCCTCCGGAAATGTTCCACTAAACGTCTCTTCAAAGTCTGATGCCTGAAAACAAAACAAAAAAATGAATATAAAAATAACCCAACAAAGAGGAACCCCTCAGGCTTTAGTATTTCATCATTAATAAGAGAATTATTTCAAAAATATAAATAATTCTATATTTCATACAGCAATTTACAATAAAATACAGGATGGCTTGTAAACATATGTATGTATATTATTGTACTATTTTCCATAAGTAATCTCCGATGAGATCTTATCAAGAATTTTTATCTGAGTTTGCCAACATTAAAGCAGCACTATATTAATCATTCAAACGTTTAATAAAGATATACTGTATTTACAAAAATTTTGTTTTCTGTTAACTATGATAAGTGCATGTTGTGTATGTATTATAATTACTATAATTTTAATAGGAATTAAAACATCATATTTATGCAAATAGCCTACACAAAAAACTAAATATTATAAAATGGAATTGTATCCTAATGTTTTTATTATACATAAACAACATGCACAAAAGACAATTTACAAGTTTTTATGCCAAATAAATGTATTAAAAAACAGGAAAGGAAAATTAAAATTACTTTAAACCAACAAAAAACAATACCATAAACTAACTAGTACACTGAGATAAATTTCCCTGTGCATTAATACTAATTTCCATAATTCAGATTACATGAAGCATTCAAACAGAAAAATTATTTTATCAATAAAGATAATTAACAATCTTTTCAATCACAAGAAACCAATCTTTGATGCTCAACAACTCTCTCCCTTACTTAATTACTGATGCAAAACAGCAATGGGCTAATGCAATGATGGCTAGCCTGAAGACTGTGGCAGAGCTGTTGAAACATTTTGACAGAAACAGCCAGGATTCAACCCATACATACTATACTGTTTAAAATGAAAAAATTTACGTCTGAATGAAACTAATGAATAAGAAAGTTAGCCAATTGGCTAACTTTCTTATTCACTATACTATTTAAATTCTTTATTTTGAGTTCCAGTAGATGTGAATTAAAATTAACATGTTATTTTTGGTAATTATATACGCATTATTGAATTAATTTCTAGTATGAATGTCTATAACACATTCTTGAATTATTTGTAAGTGAATATCCACGACCAATGATCAAATGATATAGAAAATTAATTATACACAAAATTTAGGTCATGTTCTATAAGTAAAAGATACAGCAAGTTAAACAGATTCATAGCAACAATATAACACAAGCCATAAAGTTCACATACTCAAAAAGTTTAAATTCCAAGTGACGAGTACAACATAATTTGTACACTTAGAACTAAGGATATATTACATATTGTTGCATGTTACTACACTTTCATAAGTAGGGAATGCTATGGATTAACTTTATGGCTAATTTTTAAAATAATGACTAACTGAATAACTAAAGTAGTTCACTCTCATTTGCTGAATAACTTGTCCAATAATTCAAACCATTCATCCTTTAATTTTTCAAAAATAAAACTATGACTTACTTAACATAAAGGAAACAAATGAAAAAGTGCTCAATAAAACAATAGGTCATCAAACTGTGTTAAAAATCAATAAATACCTGAATATTGGCATAAACACAAAAAATTGTTCTAGAAACATTTGAGCCATTAATAAGACTGTGGAACTAACTGGGCAAAATTGTACAAATAATTCACCTTTCTGACAAACCAAATTATGATTACTTACATATCAGTATAACTTTAGTTTAAAGACACATATTACTGAAAAAACAAAGCAGCCACTATGATTTCCATAATTCAATATAATGATTTTAAGAAGACAATGCCAAAATATCCGTTTTGAGAATAAGATTGAATTTGGGTTCAAATACTGGCACAGTTAATCTTGATTCAGGTTTTCAAATCATTCAGGCAAATGATGGGTTTGGAACCCTAATACAAGTCTATGGCCACAAAATTGGCAAAGGAAAACTGAGGGAAACACTGATGAGAATCAAAACACTGGTTGCATGTCCACTCAAATCCATAAGGTGTTATTGACAATGACATTATATAATAAGCAAGGTACCTAATAGTTCTGAATTGACTGTATAAATCAAATAATACATAGATAATATGTCAATGGGACAGAATATCTTGAACCATAAACCTGAAAGACTTTTATCAACAGTTTTAAATACAGCTGTTGATCAAAAAATGATACTAAATATAGTGTAGAACATAAAGGCCATTGATAAGTAACTAAATTAAATATCATTGTGGAATATAACAGTCAATCAAGACTGAGTAAAACATTAGGTTGTGACCCTTACACATGCAATATTATTGTACAATATTATCATACAGTAATATTTTGAAGAAAATGTGTATTCCACACATTATATGTAAATATATGTCATTATACCAAATATATTCCCAGGAGATAATTGTCTAGTACAAAACTCCTGACAGACAGTTGCCTGATGCACGTTTTCTGGAAGGCCAGAATTTTAATATGCCATCCCCCTCCAAGTAAGTGATGCTAGAGTTGTCTTAAATTTGTGGTATTGTAAGTAACACAACAATAAAGTTTGGTGGAAGTTGTTCCACACATTACTTAATAACTTCACTTACAAGAACAATCATGAATATTTCTAACAAATTAAGGGTTCTATTAATGTTATACTTTCTTTTGAAAAAAACACACATTTCAGGGAAATGATTCATTGGGATATTAACCTATAGGGCAAACATCAATCAGGATAATGACCTATAGAAAAATGTCAAGCGGGGTATAATTGTCAGGAAAACATGAATCAGAGAAGTGTTTGTTGGACCAGATCCCAATGAGATGTAAATTAAAATTTTAATAACATTTAAATAAAATTACTAACATTAAATTGAAAAAATGGAATAATAATTAATCTCTGATTACATATATAGAGCAAGTTTATACAGCTTGTGGCTGTATTGTGCATTCTCTTCCCCAAGCATCAATATCTCTCCATTTTTCATTTTCCAATCTTTTTTCTTCTATATTAATTTGGGCTTGTTTCAACCAATCTTCCTGTGATCTTCCTTTTTCTTCTTCTTGTGTGTGGCTTCCATTCTATTATTTGGTTTGGCCATCTATGGCCTGTCACCTTTATACATGTCCATACCATTTCCAATCATTGTTCCTCTATTACCTCTGTGACTGTACTCTCTATCTTCATTTTTTCTTCTTATCTCTTCATTCCTAACTTTCCCTAGTTTTGAATTCCATTACAACAACTTTTGAGTTTCTGTCTATTTTTGGTATTTCCCATGTGTCTGCTCCATAAAGAAGTATGCTTTGAATAATCAGTATAGATATTGGATGCTTTGTTTTGTTTTAGATATTTTTTTGGCCATAATATGTCATTTAATTTAATTATGGAAATTTTTGCTTCATATATTCTTGGTTACATTTCTCTTTCATTCACACCTAAATATTTATTTTCCTTGCAGACTTCAATAGGTCCTTCTTCAGTTTTTAAATTATTTGTGTTACCATTTCTTCAGTCCTTTAGTTAATATTTTTGACTGAGATATCTCCTTTACAATCTTGATCCTGGTTTCTATACCTTTATATAGATTTTTATTGCTAGAATATAATGATGCTATTATCTAAGATATGGTAGTTGCCATATGCCTTTCCTAGGTCTCAGAAAATTAGATATTTTCCATCTTTCTTGTTCTTTTCCATGAACCACCTATGAACTCTTCAATCTCTTGGAATTTATTTTCCCAAGTTTCACTTTTGAATTTAATCAATGTCCTCTTTACATCCTGTCTTTTTTGTGCATATCTTCCGTATAATTTGTTATCCACTATTTGTCATAGCATTTTCTTTTCTGCTTCACTCAGTCTTCACTGAATCTCGGATAATAAAAAATACTCACATAAATCAAATCTTACACAGTTCTGACAGGCTGGTTTATTTAAAAACTTTGCTGTGTTACCCCCAGTAAGATTAGCAATTTTTATTTGAGGAAATAAATAAGCTTACATGTGAAGTCCTGTAGTATTAGTTTTTAACCTAAACTTACTTAAACATATAACTTACCTTTCCTTTAAATAACATTGCACCACTAAATTAAGCATTGATTCAATTGTAAATAAAAATTATAAATTTTCCACAACTAATCATGCTAATGCATTACACACATGATTTCAACAATATTTCATATTTTATCAAATGTTATATGGTGTAGCATGAACAATAATACTATGATGGGCACAAGTCAAACCTAGAAAAGAATTATTAGATAACCTCTTTATCTGTTTTACTTCCCCAGAAGAAAAGAAGCAAACCATACACAAGTTGAAATAGAAATATTCTGTGGCTGTGTAAAAATATACAAATTATATAAATAAACAGCCAAATAACAGACAAAATAAGAGTTAAATAAATATCATACATTCCCAAAACAAAAGACTTGCGGTATAAATCAGATAGTTACAAAGTATTTGGAAAAAAGGATTATTGTTGTTTAATTACAAATTAGATACCATGTGTTTGGACTTAATCGAACAACTTACAACTATCACAGTAAAAGGAAATATTCATGAAAAGAATGTGAATGATTATATATTAAAGTTTTAAAAAATCTTATGATAAAATAAGCATACCTAATTTTATTTTCATGATAAACTGCAGTATCAGAAGGCTGATTGTAAAGAGGCTAGAACACAAAACAAGTCTCTAATTAATACCATTAACAGTAAACAAATTAAGAAAGCAATTAAAATAAGTACCAAGTAACTCACCAAATCAACTTTTGGTCCTAATTTTTCCAGTAAGCTATGTGCCTCTTGAGCTTTTTTCTGAAAACAATAGATATATTATAACCATCTGCAATAAAATAATGTTAAGAAGATGGAATTATTAAAAACAATTCAAATGTATGAAACACTATACAGTCTAACTGCCTATCTGTTGTGCCTCTAAATAATGACAAAATGAAAGAGAGATGTCCTCATAAATTTGTGTTACACTCTTCAACTTAAGATTAAAAACTCATTTAGAATTAAAAGGAACTATTTTAAGCTCATGAGCCTCTACACACAAAGTGAAAGAAATCATGGAACAAACAAGTAATCTACAAAAAAAAAGTATTACTCATACATATTTAAATCAAGAAATATTTTTTTAGGAAGTACCCCCTACCTCATTATAATATATAGAGCTACATTGATAACATACATGTATTTAATACATTCAATTGTATTCATTCCCACAGCAATGTATACTTTTATGTAAATCCAAACAAATAACAAAATTGAGTATTTTTCAAATTAAAAAATTGTTTGTGATTAAATGTTTTTCATTTTAATAGTACAATAAAGCAAATAACTTTCCTGGAATTAAAATTCATCTATATGGGGTTAATTGAAACAAATTATGATAGTAAGAAAAGTGGATTTAACTCTAGTAAGTATAACATAGAGATGAAATGATAAGGATTTTTTGGTGTTACAAAGTTCTTCATTACTTTCAACTCTATAATTACACTTTACAATAATTTCATTTTTACAACCAACTTCTGATTTATTAAAATATGACAATAATGGGAAACCCAAAAACCACGTAGCAAAATAAATTTTTGCTCTCACTCAGAGTATGTTCTCTGAAAGTATGTATCCTACACAAAAAGTTATTGCTTTCTATTTTAATAAAGATAAAATTCAATGCTTAGCACCAAAAAGGCTATGAAACCCTACAGATTTGAGTGGAAGTTGGCTATCATTACCTTTTCCCAGTCATTACCACCCGCAAAAGCAACTATGCTTGAAATATTTTAATTGTACAAAAAGTTGCAGAGGAGAAAGCAGAATCCACAAAATCAGATTAAAACTCTCAGAATTATGTAATTTTGCTATACCAAATCGTGGAAGAACATTTCATCTTTGTCATGACAATTCTAACAAAGGTGAACCCTGTCCTATATTTGCACAACATATTGATTACCTGCTTCTATAAGCACTGGCCCAGGAAACAAATGAAATTATAATCTAGCTAAAATAAGTTCTTAACATGTAAAAATAATGATCATTTATATTTTTATTTTCTGAGAAAAGGGTTACTATGTGTATACATTAAGTTATCCTGAAATATATATTTTCATTTTATGTCATTTTGAAGGAACTATTGGGCCTTTAATATTAGCTCAAATTAAAGCTAATTAATGAATAGGAAATATAGCCAATTCAGACAAAAAAGTGATAATATAAATACCATACAACGTTTCTAGGATCCTTGTCCCTTTCCTCACGTGTGAAGAAAAACCTAGAGCGACACAACTGCACTTATCAGTTGACAAAACTCAAAAGCAACAAAAGTGCAACAACAATGGGAGAGCTGAAGGGTTAGCATAACAATAAGTGATCATAGCAATTCTTGAGTTTCATAGTGTCTGTTTGTATATTAATATATGTGAAGTTTCCTTTAATGTGCAACATCTCTGAAATGAGTCTGGAATTGTACTTGGTATCAATGTCTAAAATTTTAGCACTTTGTCAATCAAATGAATGTTTAGAATTGATTTTGTTTGGATACTACAGATTGTTTATCAGTGGGAATATTGAATTAGACATATGTTCCTTGATATGTGTATTAAGCGAACGCTTTGTTTATCCTATGTAGCAGGAATTACAATTAGAGCAAGAGATTTTGTAAACAGCACAATGTTTGCTGTAGGTGTCAAGTGGGTCCTTGTGGTTTTTAATCAAGTTGGAAAAGGTATTAGTGGATCTGTAAATGATGGATATTTTATATTCTTTGAATATTTGGATGGATTTGGGATGTAGATATTTGTAATAAATTTTGAAGCTAATTACTTCAAATTCATTAGCTAGGACTTCCTTCTGTTTGGCAAGATACATAACCAAAACCAAGATGTCTCACTAATTGGAAAAAATTAATAGCAATAGCGGTATCTTAGGAAGTTATTGATGTACAGAGCTTTGTTTTGGCTTTTAATTATGTATAATTTTATCTACTTTAAAATAGAAAAGCATAATTTATTGGGTAGGACTCATAATTAAATAGATAGAGTAAATACAGAAATAGGTACAAATAATTTAACTGTTTTTTCTATATAGTAGAGCCCACATAGATCTGGAAAGCTGCAAACTCTGTCCTTACAATAAGCATATTTCTTAACAAAATACTAAAAATTTAGATGCAATGTACAGTTTGATGGGTTGCAAGTGATATAAAGCATACCAGAAATGGTCTATTTTAATATGTTAACTTTGATAAAGAGTACAGTACAGAAGAAAAAAAACACTTTGCCTAAATTTGGATAAACCAACCCAATAAAATAAGAAAGTTAAGTTATAAAACATGGGACCTGTTATAGCGTGTGCTCAAAAATTCACCTAAAAACTATAGTGTGGCTTATAGAGAAATGGAGTACATCATGCTTTGAATAGGAATCTGTGTCTAGAAATATACCAGTTCTGTTCTACAACCATTTCAAAACAAGTTTTTAACATGGCCACTTTTGCTAAAGTAATTTAGAGTGCGCATCACATTTTTGGCAGACCAGTATTGTGTCCTTCATGTTAAAATGTTGTGCTGTGTTTATTACACACAGCCTCTCCTCCCCTCCCTTAATCTGCACCACATGCTGTCGATGCTGGCATGTGTTATAGCTGTGTGTGACTTATTACAATTCCTCTCATTTGGTACTAATACCAAAGTACAAAAATAAATTGTAATAATTTTTCAAACATTTGTGTTAAACTTAATAATCTACTTTTTGTCTTCTTCAAAAGATGGTCTGCACTCTGATCTACTAAAACTCTAGTTTGATGTGACAACCACCAGCATTGCTGCACACACATTGCACTTACTAATAGTGTTCTGGGAAACTCACTTGATCATACACCTGGTGTTTGTTCAATTAATATAATGTTATTTGGAATAGGATATATTTCGAACAGTCTACTACTACATTTAATACTACTATAGGATAATTCATGCAGTGGTGTAATGTTCAGCGTCACCGTCTGCCATCAGGTGTCCAGTTATAATCACAGCGTGGGCATGAATGTTTTTGCTTATGTTAAAAAAAAAATGGAGTTAAGGTTGAAGGACTATCATTACGCTGACCATGTGCCACTCCAAAGAATGGAATTTAGAGTCAAGGATAAAGAAGGAAGTAGGATAATTCAAAACTTACCCTGTTCTCAGCATATATTTTCTGGGCTGGACTTTGGTGTTTTGGTTGAGCTATTTCCTCCTCTTCCTTCTTGCAAGTAGGTTTATTAGCAGCTTCTTCCAGTTCCAGCTGAAAAATATTGTTATAAGATTTTATAAATATATATTACATCACATTAGTTAAACATTGCCATGTGTGATCAATAATTAAATAATTAAAGCTTAATCCACAGAAGATATGCCTTAACTTCACTAGATTGAAAAGATGGTTCAGCAGTGTAGATACACTTTGCAAATTTATTTAGAAACAAGAATGTTATAGAATATGATTGGAGAATAATAGAGGTATAACATTTGAAATGAAATTTCAGGTAAGTCAGCATCACTGTCTCTCTTTCCTAACTTGTTTGTTCTTGGAGCATTATCTACATAAAGCCATATTTCTCCAACTTCCTCATTTGTTCTTGTAATTATCATTATTATTATTATTATTATTATTATGCCAGATATTGAACTAAGTTAGACCTTTTTAGGTGTTGTTATGCCAAGATTTCAGAAATATTTCATTATATGAGTCTTTATTCTTAAATTGTGGGAAGAAAAACCCAAAGGTTAAATATTTTAAATTATTTGGATGAGATCCTTTATCTGATTAACCAATATACCTTCAGACTATTTAGTAAGAAAAACCTTAGGAATGTATACAACACATATTTGAACTGTAATTCTGTAATGAACTTATAAATAAGCTTACAAGAATATGACAATATATATATTTAACATTTGAATCTTACGATTCATGAATTTATGACCTCTTTCCTATCTAATTGTGTTATTTAATTTGACCTCATCAGATTTTACTTAAGTGATATATATATATACTTAAAACATAAAAACGTAAAAATAGCCTACTTGTTTCTTCTTCAGTTTAAGAATCTGTGACTCAGCCTTGGCAATCTCTCTGTCCACCTTCCCAATCTGCTGCAGCAACTCATCTTTTGTCGATCGATAACTTGCATCTTCCTGTAAAGAATCTGTAGGAAGTGTGGGCGAGATTGCTTCCACCTGAGGGTTATACGCTTGTTGCTCCTGAAACAAAATTTTCATTTTTTCTATCATTAATTATTAAAAACATTTGCAAAACATCAAAATTAATTAGAGGATAAATTTGCTCCTAAACTGGAAATGGTCTCCAAAAATTAGTTCTTACAAGCTAAGAAAAATAAATTGTGATATGAGTATTAATAATCCATTTTTAATCACTAATTCAAATAAATAAATGGTTCTCAATTGTCACAAATTATTTAGAATTTGTGTACTAAATTACATGTTAATGCATCAAAATTACACTATAAATAAATGTATATAATAAATAATACAGAACTAGTATACAAAAGAGAACCCATATTTTGTACACTTTTCTGTGACACTTGTCTGTGTGTTACATCACAAAAGACATGGGCTTCACTTGAATGTTGCAGACAAATTTCTACTTGTACAGCAAATTAATGGCAGCATCAAGGACTCATTGTGTGGTGAAAAACAAATTCCTGTGATTACAGGTGTGTTAAGTCACCTTATAAGAATTAAATGATAATTTCTTTAGAAACTTTATACAAATTAAATTAAGACACGTTATTCAAGTAATGAAATAGATTAACAAAATCTGAATTATCATGAACTCTCAATTCAATCTCAAAATATTAGCAGTATTAAAAAAATAATGAATTACAAGTATTATTAGTCAACACTTAACAGTATATAACAAATCTGTTGACATTTAATGTTTTACTTAAACACAGAAATTGGTTTAGTATATTTAGATAAAATAGTTCTTTCATCTCATTTCTTTGCAAATCTGTAAACAGAAATGAGTTGTTTTCTTAGAAAGTTCACAATATGATACCTTATATTGTGCCAATAGTAAATAGGTTATCAGATCATGATACTGAAATATTAACAACAAAAATTCCTTCACATCAAAGAACAAAAAAAAATGTGATCATCAGACAACATGACAAATTTTGAAAGCGAACAAAGAGAAGGTGTGTGGAATGAGACATTCAACCAATCAAACACAAATGACAAATTCAATGCTTTTCTTAATACATTCATTTTGCAGTTTAAAACAAACTTGCCAGTAAAAAACAATGGTAAATTCAGCTTCTAAAATAAATAACAGGATTACAAAGGGAATTAAAACCTCAGTAAAACAAAAGTGAGATTTATTTATAAATGTAAGAAATAGTTAAGATATATATGTATGGAACCATTACAAATTTAATTTTAGTACGGTCATAAAAACAGCAAAAAGCGTGTATTTTATATTAAGTAGAATTGAGAAATTTGAAGAAATAAAATCAATTATCAAGACTGAAACAAACAGAAATAAAAAGTCAGACTGATGATGCTATTTTTGACCAAATATTGCAATATTTTATCAATTGAATTAAAACATTAGGTTTGTTCCTTGTTCCTAACTTGCATTAAATATGATACCACATTAAACATTTGCCCAATACACAAAATAACAGTATAATGAACAATAAAATTTATCATAGTGAACCAAACTGTAATAAATGTTATTTAGGACAAACCAAATGTGCACTGGAAATCAGACTAAAGGAACATAAAAATATTTATAAAACTTTGAACCATTATTTGGTAACTTTGCATAGCCAGGGCAAAAATAATGATTTTGATTAGAAAAATGTAGAAATTTTAGATATAGAACAAACTAGTATAAAAGTTTATCTGAAATGATTCACATAAAAATGACTGAGAACACCATCATCTCACAAAATGATGCAATTAAATGAAGCAACATTTACAATGCCATAATTTGTAAATTCTTATTTGTAATTTTATTTAATATTAGTATTGTACAGTTTCTTTGAAAACTGATAGTTAAGTAATTGCTGATGATAAGAGGCTCGTATGTTGGTTCATGAGAGGGCTCGCAGGGACAATCGTAAATACCTAACAAACTGGACAATCTATTAAGTTCTCTTTAGTTGGGCTGTGAATGCACTAGTGTGTAGCTTTTGAAATAGTGCCTCAAATTTTGTGATTTTTTTAATATGACGTGTAAATAGTTTTTTTTTTTTAACATTTAGAGAAAATTAGGTGAGTGTTTCTCACTTGCATTATGTTAGTAGTATAATATAATTGTTTAGTAACTTCTGAAAATTCAGGACCTTTAAGATAACAACAAATTTGTATTTTACAATTTCTCCACAGGAGAGATGTGATGAAGGTATAAACACATACCAAAACATTGTTTTAATTCAATAGGTAAATATTGACTAATTGATCAAAAAACTGCATTATCTATTTCATATAAACAGACATAAAAATACATGAAACACTCAAATAAGTTCAAGAATTATTTTTGTCTGTATGAGAACCAACACTAAATCATTGTCAGGGGAAATTGAGAAACTCAAAGAGAGTATAACCAACTATGCTAATCACCTAACTTTAAAAATAAAATGTTCGTAGAAGATTAAAAATATCATTTAACCTTTAAACAAAAAACACTGTAGGATACAATTTAATTTCAAGTCACTTAATAAAATATAACAGATGCCGTCTTACCAATTTTAAGCTACCTTTGTAATAATTAAGTTAAAATATGAAACAGTGATTCCATTATTCAATAAAGGCAGATCAGACAATTTTGATATTTATTGTTAAATGTATCTCCTTCCTCTGTTCTCATAAATCTTTGAGAAAGTAATACGCAATACAGCCATCAGTAATTCAAAAAATAATATTTACTTTGGAATTAGAATGGGATATTAAACAGAAAAAAACATACATACTCACGATTGGAAGAAATATAAGAACCAATACCCACACACACATTTTATGAGCACTCTAATGTATGAATTATAACATTCTGTGAGAAGAAATGAAATTCTATATAATTAAACTTCAGAGAGTAAGCAAAGAGTGACACTGAAGAACTCATATTGGCATTTAGTTCATAATGGGGAAATATACAATTTGGAATTCCACAGGACTCTTTTAGGTTCACTATTATTCTACCATATATATATATATAATTTGTGAAAATTAATTAATCCAGACTCTGACACTTATTTTTGCAGATGAAACTAGTATATTAATAAATACAATAATACATTCAATAGTAATACAAATTTGTTTTATAGCTCTGTACTGTGATAAAAATCATACTGTTTTATTTCATTAAATGCAGTAACCTTAGAAATTTATATGGTTGTTCACAATTTCTGGTATTTGACAAGATAATAAACTTAATTGCAAAGAACATATCAATATATTAATAAGTAAACTGTGTTCAGAAACATATGCAGTCAGGGTTATTTCAAATTACACTGACATGAAAAATTCGAAACTAGTACATATGGTGTATTTATATTTCTTAATGTCTTGTGGAATTATATTCAGGGATAAATCCACAGATAAAAATAAAGTATTTCTAATCCAAAAGTGTGTAATTAAGATGTGAGGTAAATTCTAGAGTACTATTCAAGAAATTGGGTATAATTAATGTCTCAGTTGAATCCTTTGGGGGCATTTGTAATAAATAATTGTGATAAAATTACTAACTTCCTAGATAGGCATTTATTTAATACAAGAATTAAAAATATTTTACATAAATTATATGCACAAAAAGTGGTGGAAAATACCATAATATCAATTTAACCAACTTTCTGAAAACATTAATGAATTATAAAACACTCCATTAAAATGTGAGATTCAAAAATTTCTATTCAGCTACTCCTTGTCTGTAAATGCACATCTAAAGCAATTGTATTCATAAATAAAATTGGAATCTTAATGCAATGATGTAAATAGTTAGTGTGAATTCTTAAGTCTTTAATTGAGAATTATTCTGAGTGAAATTATAATAATTATATTGATTTTAGTGTAAAAATTTAATTAATCATCTGATACAGGTAAAATAATTAATAAGTTATCTTATTATACATTATTCTTATGTAAATTAAGTTATTAATTTATAGGCATAATGTAACATGTGTAACTCATTCAACACCTTTGCTTCTCATTAGAATCTAAGAAAAATTACATCTTGTATTCAATCAATGAAGGTTCAAGAATTTATTTTTTAACATTATTTTATGTTATTATAAATGTGACTGAGCCGAACGTCAAGTTGCAATATATATTAAATCTTGAGATTAAGAAGCGTGAATAGACTACAAAATGTACAGTTGCAAGACTTTAAATATGAGTTTGTACGTAATATATATATATATATATATATATATATATATATATATATTATATATATATATATATACACATATACCAACTCGCATCAACCAAAACCGGGGTTATATGAAACGCCTCCGAAAATCGCAATTCCAAAAACCAATACTGTACTGCACTGAAAATTACGAAGTCTTTTAAATGAGTAATTCGAATGATACAAATGTAATACTAAAAATGTAATTTTAACATTAATAAAGAACATAAGTGTAGCCTACCAAGAGATTTTGTGAATTCGTTTTACCTTAAAAACTGTTCAAAAACACGTACTGTAATTACAATATAAAATACTGTAGCATTAGATGTTCATGGCTTATCCGAAACGACTTCACCGCCTTCAGTTCTGTTAACCGGATATATAATTTGGTAAATTCGTTAATCAAACAGGAGTTGCTAATAAAGTTTTGGTAGTTCTTTTGGAATTAAGTTTTATTATCTTTTAACAGTTATTGCTTAGGGCTTCATTAAATATAGTAATACCATCAAAATGGACTTCTTTTCGTTTACTTAATTTACAGATTTTTGCATTTCTGAATAAGTTGCTTTAGTTAATTAAATAGTTATTAAAATTGTGCGGATTGGATATAAATGGCATTAGCGATTTATGTACTGTAAATGGTACAAGTTATGTAGAACCCTTTAACAATATACAAATTACAGAGGAAAATGTTTAATCATATGTTGAACTTCTACAAATTGTAATTCAATGAAAAATCGTTCTGACCAGACGCATTCAGGGAAAATATAGTTTACTAGTGCTGCCACATCGCGGGGGCGTCGGGCAACAATACCTTTGGCGCGAACTTCTCCTTAGGGTCCAAGGACAGGAGAAGCGTCCTTCAACAAACATTACGCTCGCACATTCCTGACTTTACAAACAATGGACTACAACTTGAAATCCTACCATAGTTTGCATACATACCAAAGGGTATTTAATAAAATGTCAAAACAATTATGATGAAAAAGTCTAGGTCACAAGTATTCGTTCAATGAAATCAGACATCTTGCATAAAATTAGGTTAACTACAGATTTTATCAATTTAAAAGAAATGCGCATTAGTAGTTAGTTTTGCGGCTGTTTTGTCATGTACATACATATCAATTTGGCATCAGGTCTATTACTAACCTGTGTATTGAATTATTTTTAAAAAAAGGCAAGATCTGATCATGTAAGACTCTTCCACAGGGTTTACGAGCGGGTGACATAACAAATCGACAGGACTTGCGCGGGTAAAAGATAGCTTTTCTCATCAGAGTTGAAAGGTATTCGAAAATATTTTCATAATACAAACTGATATTTATAACTGTCATAAGGCTTGATATAATTAATGAAACTCAAATGATTCAGGTGCAAAGTATTCCCTTGATATTAATCACCGATAAGCTTCAAGAGGTCTATACGTATCTTCACGTTTACGTACAAATAAAAGAAAAAACGAGTTGTGAGTTAAAGACATTGTTACAAATTTCGTCAACCATTTCTAGTAACATATAGTTTTCTATAATGCTCACCTCCACGGCTGTTTGATTGCACTACATCATTTTTAAGAGTAAAGCGCGGACAGTATCGAGATGATTATAATTTTAACGTGTATCAAAACCATCTCAAACAAACATCACATTATATTTTTAATATATGACTGCTTAACGTCCTATTGTTTAAAATAAGCAAAGGGGAATCGGTAATGTCATTCTGACAAGGTTATTGTGTAAAATAAGGAAGAAAATTTTACCATCAGCAGAAGCACGAACTGTGAAGAGCTTAAGTTTGCATTTCAGCGGGTAACCATAGTTTACTGTTCCGTGGTTATAATTTATTAAAAAGTATCAATTACAGATGTAAGTAAAATAATACAAATTTACAATTTCTTCATTTATTACATTTGTCTTCAATTCATAATTGTTCCACGTATTTGGTTGGAAAGAAAAATAAGTTGTTTATCGACAGAAGATCAGCTGAGCCTTAATTTGCAACGTTGCCACGCAGCACGTTAATGTAGGGTGCCACTGACCTTAGCTGAGCGGAGTAGCGAGAGGAGGGGGAAGTGGAAACGCTCACGCACATGCGTCGTCCAAAATTGCTCAATACAATCAAAAAGAGCCCTATAGTCATAGAACGCATGAAGACATGACAATAAAATATAGAATTAATTAATTTAATTTAAATATAAAATCGCCTGTGTTAAAAGTATACAAATTAGATAAATAAATAGCAAATTACAAGTGCTATACTTTCCTAGTGTATTTAGTTTTATTGGTATGGATGTAACAATATTGGGCACAGTACAAATGAGAACTGCAGCAATTAATCATGTACTATTTGTTTAAACACACACAGTCACTTCTTTTCAACTGTAACACAATTTCAAATATATTTATATCAGAACTCAAAACTTCATAGTTTGTTGTCAGGTTAAGATTTACTTATATTTTCTAAATTTGTAACCAGTTTATACACCACGAATTCAGCCCCATATAATATATAACACACACACACACATATATATATAATATATATATTAGTCCCTCTTTCTTGTCCAAATGAGTTAATTAATTTGGTAACAATGTAAAAATAATTACTATGGATAGATGAGTGATTGTGAATTCATTACTGTACAGTCCGAATCAGGAAAGACGCTACATCTAATTCATAGTGGATAATGGTTTTGTGAGACATGACATATTCCTAAATAACTCTTCAAACCTATTTTCTAGAGGAAATTTGACTAACTCACCCTTGTATCTATCCTGAGTGGTTGTTGAACGTCAGGTTTAGTTTCACCTAGTCTCAGTCTCTTGTATGGGGGACCTACATCATAGTGTACAGTAGGTCCAGAGGCCACTAACGGCATTGCTTCCCTGCACTGATCCGGTCTGAAATGAAAAATAAATAAGAATTTCGTTTTTCCCTTCAGTACATCTCAGTCAACCTAAAAGTTACATTATTTAAAAGCTATTTATCATTTATTTAACAATTGTATAAAATGTAAGATAACAATATTACTCATTAAATTTTAAGGAAAAGTGTCTTTAATTCATAAAGTTAAATGAACTGAACATTGACATTTCCAAGGTTTATTAATTAAAATTATTTAATTTTGAACAAAAAACTAAGACCAAACTATGTATTCATTCTGAAATTGATGTAAAAATTTGAATGAAGGAGCCCATAACAAGAATAAATGTAAAGACTTTTTCTTTGGGGTTATAAATGTTTTTGCTTATTATTTAAAATATATACTTTTAATATAAAAAAATAAAATTCAATTTTTGTGTGTTCAATTTTTAAGATTATGGACTCTTTTATTCAAAGTAAAATTTCGTGGAGATTATTTTTTAAAAACGATTGAGGCAATATAAACAAATTTCTATATTTATGTAGCAGATCATATCTGTTGGTATCGTTTCAGGTGCTTGGTGAAAATGCGTGACTGCTTCTCCGTTTTCCACCTATTTTCTCCAGAACCAGCTTACTGTCCTGATTATTTTCTCACTGGATATTTAAATATGCTCCCATATACACTTTGAACTTCACTGTACTCTGTTCTCACTAAATACACTTTTACTATTCTTTTTAATATCACTTCTCAATTTTTCCATACATTCGTCGCACTATTACTCTCGTTCCGTCGCATTAATTGCCTCCAAATAAAATTATCAGTGCAGACTAGACTATATCCCGAAACCATATGGCCCAAAAATATGTGGCCGCTTACTTCACCAAGTCCCATCGTCGTTTTGTTGCTTATCTGCACTGACTTCCATGTACCGTCCAAGAGCCCAGTAAATTATTCAATTTTGCGATGTATTTATATTTAATATAAATTTTGAACTCCAAAAATTTTGCTCATCACAGTACACCAATTACCTCTGTCTATTGAATGGGAGGGTACTTCAACACATACGATTAGAGTACACACATCGCCTGGAGAGCAGATAGTTTAATATTAAGATTGTTTCCCAATTTGTTTTTACTGTACGAATAAATAATAGGAGATTAATTAAAAGAATTTAGCATATCATTTATTTTTATTTTTTGGTTCAACAATAAAGCTTTTACTTTACTATATTCTATACACCAGTGAATTAGATTATATTGTAAGCGGAAGATCATAATTGCGCGTAGAAAGATTCAACGGCAGACGGGGGCGGAAAATATTCATAGGCAAATTTCAGATTCAAGGATATACAGGGTCATTGAAAAATAATTCCAGGATTTTGAAACCTTTTAAAAAATTACTTGCTAATCGTACGGAAATAATTCTTGTGTTGAAATGTGGAGAGAATTTAATTTTTGCACATCCGCTCACTTGATGAAGTTGCTATTTCTCTCTGCTGTTATTATTCGCCGAGATATGTTGACCGTTCAACAGATAGCACAATTTGTGTTGTGGTATCCAGAATTTAAATCAGTTTTATCAGTGCAACGTAAATCGCGTAGTTACATCACGGAGAAAAAGCTACAGATGATGAAGCTTTGAATCCATGGATGAAACAATTCAGAGAAACTGGAAGCATAGTAAAAGGTGTCTCTTCAGTTTGACCAAGCTCTTCAGAAAAAATGCCGAAAGCATAATGCAATATTTTGTTAAACAAAAATGCACGTGGTTCTCCAAAATTGAATATTTGGTGTGGCCTGCTCTATGATCGCGTAATTCGGCTTTTCTTCTTCACAGAGAACAGCATAAAAAACGATAATCACGATTTCGTGGAAATTTGTGTATTTTAACAAATGATTATTTGGAAGTTTTAACTGCTCGCTATATGTGCGTGAACCCTAGAATGGGAAATGCCCCAACTCATGGAATTGACGAGATGGCCCAATTCCTTATCCTGCAAGAAGCCAAGCCCCGACCTTACGCCTCAGGATTTCTTCTAGGGATATATTAAGAACATTGTCCACAATGAAATAATTACTGACATCAACCCCCTAAAATGTTGAAACATAGCCTCAAGTGACACTTACTCCAGAGATGCTTCACAGAACATAGACTACCATCCGCATGTCTGTGGAGAACCTAATACTGCACATATCGAAATGTATTGAAATGAGTGTAAAAACTTTGTACTTTTTCTTAATATTTTAGTACTAAATTCTGTTCTTATGCGTTTATTTATTTGCGTAATACAAATGTGTAATCCCGGCATTCATTTTAGTCGACCCTGTGTATGTATGTATGTATACTTAGGCAGTCCTGTTCTGCCCTAAGGAAGGTGGCCTAGACCATTGAAATTTTGACATACACTTGCGTAGGTGGCGTAGAGTCACCAACTTTCAATCTAAGGTAAGTCAGCCGATCACTCCCTCTCTCTTTCTTTTTCTTCCCCTCCCACCCTCGCCTTTTAATTATGCTGTTTTCAATTATTTATTATTGATTTAAAGATCAATATTTCACCTACAACATTTTAAAATGTCAAATCTTCTCATTTATTCTTTTCGAAATTATTCAATGTCATCATTTTCTATAGCATTACTTTTCATCGATTTCACATTTCCGCTTCTTCCATTTAGTTGAGATAATGACTGTAATTGATATATGAAATTACTTTAATACATCAACAAATTTTAATGTCAGGTTTATGGATTTTTAAAAATACATTGAATTTGGAATGTAATGCTTCATAAACTTTTGTAATACTGCTTTTTCTTTCACACATCGTTGGAGAAATTTTGCATCTTCTGTAAAGCAAATGTCCACTGAACAGTAACAAAACTTTTAATCTTATCATGATAGATTAATTTTATTTACAACGTACGGTTGCAGTGTGCAACAAATATATACGAATTTTCCTTCATATACAGGTAAACATATCTTTACTATTTTTAAAACTCTCAACACATGAGGGTAAAGTCTGTAGGAGCGCTGCAGGTAAACTGTTCCAGATTGCCATACTTGTATTTTCAAATGATAATTTGCCCACCCCTGTTCTTTTCCCTTTGGTATGAATTTTCCTACAGTGAGCATTTCTCCCCATGTAGGTCGGACCAATTTACCTCGCGTTAAAAATAAAAAACATCAAAGTTGAAAGTATACTAATTCGATTAAGACGTAGTCAATTGACAAAATAAAGTGATAAAATAAATACCATAAAACTTTTATGCGATCCTTGTTACTTTCGTCAGGTGATACTTTTGATTCGCGAGATTTGTGCAGGGTATCGTTCTTGCAGTTTTGAATCACTTGAAGAGAGCAACAAGGATTGTAGACACGTTGTGTGGTATTGATTTTATCTAATTCTTTATCTAATTCGTAACCTCACATTTATTTCTTTCAAGGTCGGATTCACTTTCTTCGTTGAAAATGACAATAGTCTCCCTTGTTCCCATAGAACTTTAATGGTTCCCATTTTGTCCAGTTCTCTTCAGGGTTTTCCTTCATCACGAATTTCATTCAGCAGTGGAAACGATACGTTTTGCTCTGCTTTACATAATATTCACTCAAACCTAATATTTAAATTGGCTCCTCCTGTCTTGTTCCAAATGAAACATATTTAATAAGTACAGCTGACCTAATGTTTTTTTTTTTAAATAAGGTTGATGCACTGTCCATAATATGTAAGAACGTCATGTCAATAAATAGTAATGTAATTTTTAGATGAGGAAATGCAGATATGTATACCTATGTCCCATACTGTTAATTAAAACTGCAATAGGAAAGGGAATTCCAATTGGTTGCCTTGAATCATCATCTTGTAATTGTTCTTAATGACAATTCTGTTTCGCCATGGTCAGTTAGGAATTCATTTTCCGAAAACGTATGAATTAAATTGCAGTGTTAAATGAACACTACTGAATTCGTCACAGGCTGACAAAGGCGAAATGTTACTCTTCCCCTAACCAACATAGAAGTTTTGAGCATTGTAGCCGTATCCGCAATTCGGATATGACCAATTTAGGAAGTCAGTCCAGACTATAATTACACCTGGATTCCACCCATTATAAGGCTGCTGGCGATCGAATACCTCAAATACACAAGTTTGTGCAGTTTAGGTGGCAGTGTGAGCGTCCGAGCTTAGTCATGGTATCAGAACACGTGTCGCACGCTTTCAAAATATTCCCCTGCTGGAGTCCAGAAAATTGTGCCTTTTCCGAATTTCTTCATTCATGTTTTGAGCGCTTTCATTCCTAGCTCCGGTTTCGCTTTCCCCGTTGCAAAGTGATGGTTCAACACTTCGCCTAGCGACCGTTCAACTTCATTGATAATTTATGAGAATAATGAGGAATATATTAACGACGCCTATACTACGCCGCTCTATATCTTGCACCACATAACCTTCAATCGGTTTTTTTATACCCGGATACTATTGGACCACGAAAAGAGGTTCAATTCAGTGTCTTCTTCCCTCTGTTTCATAAAAACTACTAAAAAGCATAACACTAAAACGTCCTGAGAAGACAATGTAACGTCTAATCATAGAACATTAACTAAAGAATACGTATGCTATAAGTATAGAGTAAATTTGGAGATTCACTATCAGGAAAGAAGTGCGGATAATGAATGTTTGGCGTAGATACAATTAGCATTTGCTTTAACTCACGGTTGTAATCGTGTCCCCCGAGGCGGCAGTTGGTTCAGGAACTCTGAAGACGGAAGCAGCGAGATACGATTCCTCAGCTGCGTCGGTGGTGCCTCTCTCAGGTACTCCAGTTGCGCTTGAGGCAGGGACTGCTGTTGCTGTTGGCTCGGAGGCGGAGGTTGAGGGGGCTGTTGTTGGGACGGGGGCGGCGCCGGTTGCTGGGCAGGCTGAGGTGGCGGCGCCTGCGGCTGCTGCGACTGAGGTGGTGCCCGCTCTGACTGCTGGGAGCAGAGAGACTTGTTAGACAGGTCCTCCGGCCGTAGCACCGGCCCCTGTCCCGACCCCGGCACGGGCTCCGAACTCACCGGGGTCCGCACGTTGTAGATGGAGTCGCGGAAGGGCACGGCGTAGCCCGGCTGCTGCACGAAGCGCGTGGCCGGGTACGCTCCGTACGGCGACTGGCGGCTGCTCGGGGACAGCTGCGCCTGGCGGGCGGGCTTGTACGGCGTCGGCCCGTCTTGCTGAGAGGCTCTGAAACACCAATGGCGATTTAGGTTTAAGTAATCTTCGCGATAATCGTGCATGATTAATCTAGGTTCCAGGTAACGTTCATTAGCGTGCCGTGAAAATACAGTATTATAGGCCGGAAATTGAACTCCTCAAAAGTCGGCTACAAAACGAAACCAAAAAAATATACAAAGAAAATTATCAAGAGAAATACAATTGTATTTAACTAACACGCCCCTACGGGAGAAAATGTCCAATCATGTACTCAAATCCAAGAGAAAAAACAATGCGCACTAGGCAGTCAGACAAGATTGCAAGATCAAACCGAATGTATCATTCACAGTATGCATGAATCTTCAAAATCATCATTAATAACAAACTTAATTATATATGTAGTGCTAATGTGAAATAATGTGTTACCAGGATATTCTACAAAGAATTGAGACACTAGGTCTCTTACCAACACATAATCTACAAGAGAAAAATATCGCATTAAAGTTAGCAATACTCTTGTAGATCATCTAATATTCAACGATGATTTAGTCGGTGAATGTAGCCTAATATCTAACCAAGTTTACAACACGTAAAAATCTTAATTACTTTTGTAATGCATGATTTTTCCTCTTTAATTAATATTATTTGTTAATATTTTGCCTTATAATCCAGAAAATTTATTATTTAAATTAATTTTAAGCTATTATTTTTTCTTTCTGATTAATTATTACTGCGCTACATCTGCTTCACAAATCTACTAAGAAATATTTTATATCACAATACTAATACTTTCAAAGATAGAAAAATTATAGTTTATTTCACTGCCTATAGTCGAAGGTTCCTTAAACCTAACGTTTAAAACAGAAATTCCCAACAGGGTGCAGGTTGTCTCTTGGGGTCGATGGAAGTTTGGTCGTTATTCCAAATTCGGGATTTGTAAGGATATTTGCAAAAAAAATTCGTCATATTAACCCATTTCACCTAGTTCTTACTAGTTTGAGGTAAGATTTAACATACCATTACAATTTATTACGAAAATCTGGAAATCTTTAAAAAAACACGGTGATTTAGAATTATTACAAAATAATTTTACCCTTTATTTAAAAAAGTACTATGGAAAAGTATTTAACACAATATTTTTTTAAAAAAATTAAGTCAGTAACGTTGAAAAATTGTTTAATGAAACGTATAATAATAATATTCATAGCGTTAGTTACTCAACATAATACGTGCTTATATTTTTTAATTATAACAAAAATATATGGGGCCAATTTAAAAAATAAGTTGTCAAGGAGGTCGATGAAAAAACGTTGTTAAGCTCAATATGTAATGGGGGAAATATGTCCGAGTACGAAAACTCCTATGCTTATATCCATCTTATGAAACCATCATCTTTAAGAAGAATGCTATCACCTAGAAAACCTAAATTCAGACAACGGAATGAATGAAAAAGCGATTTATAGTTGTTAGTTGGAAACGGGCGGATAAATACCTCTTCATATGCAAAGATCTGTTAATTATAATGAATAGGGATAAATAATCATTCTGAATGATGTTTCGGAATTAATCTTTGAACATAACGAACCATATATAATGTTGAGCAGTGAGAACTTCATAACAATAATTTCCTTATATTACTGGCGATAATGCGTTTATTGATTTGAAATTAGTAACCTAAATTGAATTAAACGTGCAACAGATTTAGTGCCAAATAAACTCGTTTTTTAAAAGATACTTAGGGATTCAGGAGAAAATGTGTTTGCCGCAGACACCATATCAGGATCTTAAACAAAGTAAATTCTAAGAAATCTTACGATGAACAAGAACAATGAGTGAAAATCTATAGTGTAACTAATATATTTAATTTTAATTTCTCCATCAACCGTGAAAACTATGTGAAAACATAGAATATTTCACCCATTGTAACTTAAGAAATCATAGCAATTTACAGATAATGTTACCAAGGTTCAACCCTTAGACTAGAAAAATTTCGAAAACACTTTCAAAATAATTGCAAGATTCCGATAAATCCCATATGTTTGCATATGTTTTGACTACTGAGATCCGTGAATGATACTACACTCCAAATAAACTTCTAAATTGAGTGTACCGCTATTTCTTGGAGCATTTCTTTATATTATAGTTCATTATTGCTTTTTGGTCGAATTATATGTAATTTTGGGTAGTGTGCTTTTAGGATAGGAATTAACTTGTTACTACTATAATGATAGTATTAAGGTGCTAGCAATTAATGCATATGCTGAAATTGTACCAGGTACATTCACTTGCGTTACAAGAACAATGTACACCGGTAGCAAGAAAATCAACGAGGATAATAAACCTGAACCGGAAAATAATGTGCTATTGAATTTATAATGAAAAAAATTGCATCTGATTTGAAATTATTAATAAGAAAGATAGCCAAATACAGACAAAATATGTGATAATATAAATACCACACAACGTTTCTCAAAAGACTTTTGAGTTTTGTCAACTGACGAGTGCAGTTGTGTCGCACTAGGCTCTTCTTAGGAACAAGGATCCCAGAAGCGTTGTGTCGTATTTATCACTTATTTTGTCTGTGTTTGGCTATCTTTCTTGTTAATAGTTTTGTGCTATTGTTACAATTCAAGTAATATCTGACTATACTATTAAAAACTTGAAGCTCACTTGATTGTTTCCTTGTACTACTCATGTAATCAACAATAAGCAATAACTTATAACCAGTTTACAACAATTGCATACAATTGTTGTCAGTGCATGGCATACAATAGCACCATTAATTTAAGAAAAAGTACTGTCACAAGCAGTAAAGTACGTGGAAAAAAGAAATATTGTATGAACAAATTGAGATAAACTGCCATGCAAAAAAAAAAACTGTTCATGTAAATATAAAGTGCATTTAAAGGGAAATGTTGTTTAAATGCATCGTGTGGTCCGCAAATGAATAGAAAATTATATTATATTACATTGAATAATAAATACAATTGAATTAAAAATACTGTTATGTGGCCAGCTCTAGAAATATGTGCAACAACTTTAATATATATATATATATATATATATATATAACTCAAAAGGACTTTGTGATGGTAGCTGGTGCAAACAATGCAGTAAGTAAATGATACAACACTAGAATTTTAAGGGTGAATATCACAGACATGATATTAGGTAGTGTGCACGAGTCAAATATACCTCACAATCTCTTATTGCTTACAAATATTCCCATTGACTCATTAGACAATTGTGTAGCATATAAAATGTAAGATCACAATCCGAAAACCTAATTTTTTTACACAAGTAGTGTTGAATAGGATAATCTCAACACAATTGCCTCTTCAGATAAGAAAAGACAAGTTTTCTATAACCTTAGCAGAATCCCTTAAAAAGAAAAAAATTAGGTCCGATTGATAATTAATAAAAAAAATAGCCAATTCAGACAAAATAAATGATAATATAAATACCACACAATGCTTCTGGGATCCTTGTCCCTTTCCTAACGTGTGAAGAAGAGCATTGCTTAGGTCATAAACTTTTGTGATTTGATATTTCAGCACAAAAATTTATTTATTTCGATTTTGTTAAGTGGAATATCCAGACTTGCAAGTAAGTTATTTTAATGAATGTTATTTTTATGAATGAATGTTTTCCTACATTAGATCCTTCCCATCCTCCATTTGAAAGTATGTTAGCTTGTACAGTTTTATCACACGTTGGAAAAACTTCGCATCCTGATTATTTGAATAAAACACATACCTCCATACAATTTTCAAATGACTGCCACCTACAATGTGGCCAGAATGTGACCTTTACCAACAAACCACGAAATATGGTACCCTTTTCTGTAACTTTCATTTGCTGTTTCCTCTACCAAAGTTTTATAATATACTCCCTCGATATCAAGATCGCCATTTTTAGTATTGTCACGTTGAAAGTAGAGAATTCCAAGCTTAGCCAGATGCATGATTAATTTGCTCCCTCTCACTGTAAATTAGTCATTTGTGCCACTTTCTCCACATTCATACTGTAATACAGTATAAATGGTTTATTGAAGGAATTGGCTTTGCAATTTTTCTGCTTATTTACATTTTCTAAGTTAAGTTGCTCTGCACCTTACTTTTTCGTAATACCATCTCATATGGCTTCTTTGTTATTTTTATCAGTGAAGTATCACTTTAGATTTGATATATCGCGGGTTAATCGTCATTGTATATTATAAATAAAAATTGCACAATTAATTAAATAGCCCATAGTAAAACCAAGTATGTCTCGATATATCTGTTCTGTTTAAATATCTAAAATAAATTCAGTAGCAGTTTAAGTGATATCTAACCATATGTAGTAAGAAAACTTACAAACCTACCCTAATTCCACTAGCAAACTTAATAAATTAATGCATGGCGTTCCTTCCCAAAATCCTTGAAAACAGCGAGCGAGGGTGGTAAATTAGACAAAAATTGTACATATATTTCATTTCATCCTACTTTGAACTGATTGACTAAATTTTATTCAATGTAATTCCAAAATTTATATATATAAATTTAAAATACAAATTACCAGCTATTTCCGTTTTTACAACCGGCTACATTTAGATAATAATAGGAAGGTGTAAGATAAAATTTTGTATTTAGCAAAGACTTTGATAATGTAAAACTCAGAAACCTAATAAATAAGTTAGAAAATTGATTTCAATATTGCGTAAAGCATGTGATCTCCACAAATCATTCCTCACTGATAGTGATCAGTACACAGAAATCAACAATAGTATTAATAAATTTTCTAAAACAAAGGCTGAAAAGTTTTATTTATTATAGGATGTTTTCAGAAAAACGCAAATTCTAAATGCATATATAAGGTTGCTTTGTAACTGAAAAATAAGAATAAGTAAACAGACATCTTTATAATTTCAAAGGGAACTTTAAATTACTTCATGATTAGAACAAAACAAAGTAGTGATACAGATCGTTTTATAAGACGATGTATATATTACTACATGCTTTCATATTATATAAAAGCTTAAATATTGAAATTGTGCATAAAAACTTTGGCTGTAAAACAGTTATACAGTATGGCTGACAATCTTCAAATATGAGTAAAGCATTTATAGAGTTTATGAAATGTACTCTTGCATTCAATTGAATTATACAGTTTGAAACCCCAGAATATTGTTCATAATTCACACCGGGAAAGGCCTGGCTGGATCTCTTATACAGTAATATTTTGTACTACGATAAATAAAAAGTGTATGTTAAGTAAATTTAACGCGTGTATAATGTAGGTAAAATAACTTGTACTTGGCAAGGATTCATAACAATGCATGGAAATAGAAAGATTGAAATAAGTAAAAATAATTCACTAAATGTTTATGAAAAAATATTTACAATAAAAATGTTTTACAAAAAGCTTTTTATTACGAAACCAAATCAAGAATTTAATTTTTTTCGGGAGTAATGCTATGTGAAAACAAAAGGTAAACGGAAGAGATATTTATTTAAATGAATTTTCTTGATTTATTATTGTAATTCATATAGGAGAAATGTATCAATCGAGCCACTAACGTTTCAGATAGCAATTGAAAAAAATCATTAATTGAGCTTATAAAAACTGAATTGTGTAATCTCCGTAACGGGATCGTACTAGTGCGTCAGGACCATGACACTGTCGCACGTATAATTGAACGTCCGCAGAGCTCGACTGTCTGAAACTGAGTGCACTTATGACTCACCCACTCGAATCAACGACAACCAATAGAGAGCGCTTTTCGGTGCGCAGGTCTGAAATTCCGAATCCTATTGGTAGTCAGGACAATACGGAGGGAGCAAGACGACTACACGCATGCGCTGTCGGCAGTCGGTCGCGATGTGAGATAGGAAATGTGAATCAACCAGGATATTGGAGGGCAGACGAGCAGCGTAGCGTGTGTGCGCATGTTAGCAATGATGTATAACTACACGCTCTTCGGATAGTTTAAATTTAAATAAAATTTCATTCATTTCCACAAGCCTCCCGGTGCAAATTCCCACCCACACCTCACTTCCAGGACAGTGCGTTTCTTAAATAAAATGCATTTATGAAAGCGCGGAGTTCACCAAACTATGAGAATCGGAACAAACGGTTCGTCATGTGCGAATGATTAAGCAAATGAAAGAAACTAGACAGGTAACGTAAATAACAACACGTGGCTGTACTCGGCAACAGCGAGTCAAGATTTGGCAGCAGCGCGGAGCTTCCAAGTCTATGGCCTTGGAGGGGCAAGCGAGGGGAATGCAATTACATGGAAGGGGGTATCCAAGATGGCTGTCGTTGCGGGAGTGCTGGCGCTATTTTGGCCCACGAAATTTTATTGGCTAAAAAGAATAACACAGTAACGACGATATATGCAATTCAACTATTCTACAGAATTGAATGTCGAGAATAAAATTGTCAAATAAAACTATGAACAGAATAGTATTTGAGAGCAATTTTTGTCATTTACTTCACGTTAAATCGACGCATTAATCGGGATAATATAATTGTGTAATTTTAAATATTGATGCAAATACAATAGTTGAAGTAAACATAAAATCTTTTTTTCAGAACACCCTTTTTTTCTGAAACATAAAATGCCCAAGCAAATAAAAGTAGTCGAAAATTATGCTCGGACTTGTGAAAAGGAACCTAGTGGTATGAAAATGAGATACACTAACTTTTCGGCATGATAATTTCCTCTAGTGGAAGAATGACAAAGTAGTTTCCAACAAAATTGGACACTTGCCAGAAAGCCGATGCAAATACGGTCACAGACCTTGTAGTTTGTTAATTTTACTCCACAGCGTTCGCTTTCTCTCAATTTTATGTATATTCGCAGATACGAATCGTTCTGTCCCTGGTCATTAGGATTGATTTGCAAACTAACGTTACCTTTCTCGTATAAAAATACGAACGTGCGTGTGCAGATCACACATTTATTATTATAATGGCAAATTGGGTTTCGTTTATGACAATTTTTATAGGTACAGTTAAATTACGAATATGCAATCATTTGTCACTATGAGAGCAAAGCGTATCACAGGTGCTAAGTTTTATTTTATCAATCTAATTACAAGACTATATATAGACAAATTGTTAGCATAACCATTAAACGTTCATCTATATAATTTGAAGATAATTGAAACACAAGTGACTGAAGTACTTACAACATGTATTGGTAAAGGGGGTCAATATAAACAAATATGAGATTTTAAAAAATTGAAAGGGGATAAATGTTGATAAACACTAATAAAGAATTACTATTAGATAATGATAAAAATTTCTTATGTGGCAAGCAACACGATATGAACGATAAACGTATGAAGAGAACAATATTAAAGTGAAAAATTTATGAGATGTAAAAATTGAAGAATTAGATCCACAATAAATGAAAATAACTCATTATGTTAGGTGATTCGGCGTTACTTTTAAAGTCCGTTAAGACAATGTGCGCAGAGAAGGAAATATTGTAATAATTAATTAAAGATATTTCGACTTCGGAAACACTATACATAGTAATTTTTATTGCGTTGTGCATTGAAATGAATTTTCAAATTTTTCTTGAATATGCACCTGCATATAATTATAGATTTACAAATGAAAGAAATATTGCGTTTGATGTTATAAACGTGAAAAGTAACTTAGTAACTACTAAATTAAATTCAAATCCAAATAGATCAATAACTGTTTTACTGGCGAATATTGACAAAGCGTATAATCGATTGTAACGCGAAATTTAAGAGAAAAGCTGGAATGAACATCGGATAACGCATATACACCTGGAAAATGATTTATTTCAAATTTTCAATCTCGTAGTACAACTGAATAGTTTAAAATGTTTAAATAGAAAGCTTGTGGCTGCATCGACAATCCGGCCAACGTCGAGCACATGCCTTGTAATAAATGAAATAACTTAATGGCAAATTTCTTAACAGACGTACAGTTATAAGTACTCAACGAAATCAATTGACTAATAATTCACACATTTTTTGCAATCTATATTGAAGAGTGCCCACTGATTTTTTAGGGTCGCACTGCTAATTATTCAGATCTGCAACTTAATCAACTCTATTATTATTTAGAGGAATGTACACGCTCTAAAAATAAGTCTAATTTATTCTGAATTTTTAAACGCGACACTATGAAAACGACTATAAAAGTTAATACTTCTCTATTACATATTACAATCAATTTTTCACACTTGTGTTCAATGATATAATTTCAAATGTTGCCAAGGTGGCAGTTAAAAGTTCAGACACTCATTATTACACCCTTTACACCTAAGGTGGTCATTATTTACTGTAATCCAGTTTTTGCTTAGTCTTCAGTTTTTTCATTACATTTCTCAAATTTTGTTTTTGAAATAATTAATACCTACTCAATTTCTAAATCCAATGAAACATTTATATTATACCGATGAACAGTTACCAGAGGAATGTGGAATTTAAGGGTTTTTTTTACTAAACTATTAGAGGAAGGGTATATCGTGCCCGCAGACAAATGTTACACAACACGCGTACTACTCAACAAATTCAAAGCAAGAAAGCTTAATTCCCAAGTGAAATATACATGTACCTTGCATTCGACGGCCAGAAGTCCAAGTACGAGTATATGTGGTGATTTTCTAATTGCCGCCGTCCTTGGCACCGAGAATAGGAACACTTCCCTCCAAAAGCAAGGCCGTCGGTGTCGATAGCAACACGTGTACATCTCCACGGCGACTGAGCCATTCATATAGTAAGTACCCTCTGTGTGTGCAATGAGTAACGAACTTTCCCAACTATTGATTTCCACGACCCTTGACCATTGTCGGCGTCGAGAAACGTGTGTAGTTACAGAAAGAACAAGAAGCCGAGTCTATTATAGAAATCAATAAAGTGAACCCAAAAATGAAATACTGCAAAGGAATATAAAAAGAAAAATGATCCTTATGGAGTGTATGAAAATGTGATTCACTGTGGATTGTATTAAGTCGGCTTTGGGGGAGTTGGACACTTTTCGTTCGAGGAAGTTGGTCCCGTATCTTCATTAGTGAAAACCAAATCATGCTGGCCAGACAAAGCCTCACAAATATATTCTGTAATAATCGATTTATTGGAGAAAACTATTTCGGTGTTTATAAAGGCAAAAATATAGTTGAAGGCTAATAATCCAAGGTTTGTAACAGAAATAAGGGCGCTTTTCTCCAGAGGGCACCCACTTGTCTACTGTTCCAAAAGTTGGTTTCTTTCTTTCACAATTATGTTTACTTAATGTCTCAATACTACTTCAAAAACAGGAAAACTCAACGTCATCAGATTTAAAACATTAATACAGCACAGCCTCTTTTAATAAAAAGTTTGTCGGTATTCAATTGTGCGTTGCACAAGGTCCCACGAATGTTATCGGGGCATTGTCCAAAATTAAGGAATAACTCAATGTCGAGTATAACAGACTTGAAAAAAGTAAACGAGTTGTATTCCACTTGGAAAGACTACAGTTCAAGGTAGGTATATCGTGAACGAGTATGGCGGACGAAGGTAGAGCCCGCTCACTGCCGTTTCGCCTAACCTGTTGGCCAGCGCCCAAGCATTCCATTCAGCTGCCCACACGAAATAGAAGACTCTCACAAATAAACTGCACACTCCCGGTAAAAATATCCCCTCTTACTCCACAACTTCACACTAGCAGGTCGTTGCTTCGTTTCTCCACGCGGCTGAGCACATTCGTAGTCCAAGTGCTTTGTACTAACTGGGGAAGAGGAATTTCATACCAACTCGCTTTCAAGTTTCGTAGATACATATGGTTATTAAGCATGTGGACCAAATGCTTATTTGTAAATTCAATTAGTCTGCAAAATAAATATTCTTGGGAGTCCAACGTTCAGCACAAGTCATCAAGTAATTGATTAATTTTGAATTTCGTGTGAGCTTTTGCCAATTTGTCATTGACATCAATAAAGCATATTAGAGACATTTTAAATACATACATTCGTATAATCGGATTTGATTATTCTCCTATCACTTTAAATTTTACAAAATATTTGTACCTAACAAATATTTCGGACAACTCAAAGGTGTGAACTATTGTATTGGCCTTCAGTGATAGTTGAGTGAAATATTTTAAATAGTTATCAACTATTTTATTCATGTATACGTCGAAAATGGATATGAATTTTTATAATATACAACTGTGGTAAATTGCAGAAAGCTCCAACTAAATTCAAAATTATAAATAATTTTAGAGAAATTCATTAAGTTTTTATATATAAATTGGCTACTGATAACAGTTCGGAATAAGGATATAAACATAATACAATTAATATCAGTCATAATTTTTAAAATATCTAGAAGATAAGTAACGATCTTTCAATCTAAATATCAATACATCACAAGTAGAAATGATGAACTGCAAAACAAGTGTTGATTATAACCGTGCCATGTGAGTGGGAGCACTGAAGTAGACCATGTGTGCTTTGAAACCCTACACTCGCCGCCTTTTAGTTCTTCCACTAACGGAGGAAAACAAAGCTGGCCTACCTTAAGTTGTAAGTTCGGAATCACGAATAACATACTCAGAACTGCTCTGTGAATGATTTTATTCAAAAGAAGAATCTCGTGCGGTTATTCTGAGCCGTACCTTAAATCGGTAAGACCAGCAGTTTGAAACTGTTGTAAACGTAACAAATCTGATTCCTTTCTCTCAGATTTCTCATGTTTGTCGACAGCTGAATACTATATAAAATGTTTACCAATTTATCGGAAGATGTGGCAATCATAATCAGATAAAATATATTAATCACTGATTTTTCCATTCACCAAAGAATAAATTGAAAACGCAAATGATGCATGAACATGAAACAGATTTACTGTATTAATCTTAATTTCCACCATAAGTTTAAGTGGAATATGCACTGAGATACCCCTGTTAACACACCTAGCGCTTCCTCGATCAATGTGTGTTTGAATAAAATTTCTGAACGTTGTTTTATTGTCAGGTTCTACAAGTATCTGTGACAACGCAGCACACGAAATTGACCAGTCATGGGCTATTTTTCGGATGCTTCACTGAACAAAATCATAGGTGAGCCATAAAGCAAACGGGTAGCAGCGTTCATTAATCGGAGCGAAAATCACGGGACCAGCCGAGAAAAACATGTTGATCTAAAAAACAAAGCATTTCTTCTCACGGTCATGAAATGAAACTAAGGCGACCGGAACGCAGTAAAGTTAAAAAAAATAGAAAACAGAAACATATTAAAAGGTTATGGTGATAGTGGTAACTGTCGCAAAAGCGAAGCTGATAAGACACGGGGCCGCAGACGACCTTGCATTCCCATGACGTCACACCGGCTCTCGCAGGTTGACTCAGCTGCTCCCACTCTGATTCACTCTTCCTGCACAACAATAAGGAAACTCCCTCAGACCTACTAATCAGCCTCCGCATTTCTCTTCGGGTGGTGGCTACCAGGCAGAAAAAAATAACTTCTCAAATTTTCATGATTCCTACAAAAATGAATTGCCAATATCGATTTCCGTTGAAGGTGCCCACGCCCTCCACTGACGTCACTGTCCACAAAACAAACGCACTGACCCTGCGTGTCAGACACCCTCACGTGACTTCAGGTAATTCCCGCAATTCATAGAGGTAATTTCATCTGTGAGAGTTCAAAAGAAGACACGACAATTACACAGAGTTCGGCAGTATCCTGTATGTCATCTTGGGCGATTTTGGTTGAATGTCAGTAACCAGAAATTTACTATGACTAACTGTGGCTGGAATTGCACATAGTCTGTTACCAAGACTGAAAATCTAAATGAGAATACCCCCGTCCCCCGTCACACACGAGCACATATCCTTACCGTTATCCGAAATGATAGCGTTATAAAATTTATTTGTTAAAAGGATAGCAATCGTTGGAAGGCAGTCATATTCGTTTCTCAACGGAAAATTTCAGAACACATGCCAGATTTTATACTAGTCATCTTCAATTGAAACAACCTCGCCAATTATTTATGCTGAGAGCAACGATCGGATTAATGAGAAAGAACTTGGTGCACCTTCCAAACACCGGAATAATTTCATCAAGCATAAGCAATCTCTAGGTAAATATAATCTGTTTAAGCACGTGCAAGTTTGGTGTTCCTGACTGAGCTATGGTTGTTTCCCTAAAATAATTCCAGCTATATCTATCCTGTTGAAAATGTGCTCAGCTTTCCAAACGGGTGGCGACTCATACCGTCGACATCTTACCGGGAAATTATGGAAATTAGTATTTATTCTCACTGTTTAATATAATTATAAGTATGAATGTATAAGACCACCTGATAAAGTAGTCACCCCATGTTATTGGTAGAGATTTCTTCTCGTTCTCAATTTATTGTGACTGACAGAAAAATCTTTTTAACATATAAAGAAAAGGATATACACTGTAACAGAGTATGGAGACTCTGGTAGAATTATGTAGCAACTGATTTTCCACCATTTTCAACAAACATAACCAGAATTAGTATCGATTACGGGCCGCAACGACGTATAATGTGTCATCCTTTAGAGAAATCCCTTAAAAAATCACAGACAAAATACACACAGATAACGTAAAGCTGCAACCACATACTACAAAGCACTATTACACAAACTGCTTATCCCTATAGGTTCCCTGCAGACTACTGAGTAGCCCACAAAAATTCCTTTGTCACAGAACAAACAATGCCCGGTACCTGTCCTGTGCTATCACCAACCCACCCACGCAACGACCAACTTTCACGCCAAAGCACTCAAAAAATTCTCCAGAACTACGCTTGACTGTCTTTAATTAGACTATTTCAGTTCGTACTCTCACGTCCTACCGGATTCATTAGTTAATCTCAAACACACGTAACAATACTGTTTGCAGTTTGAAACGTTGGGGCCCGTCTTCCTTTCTTAGTTTACGCTCCTCTCACACTTAGTTTTCACTACAGGTCTCGTAAACGGGATACGCAGATTATTTCGTTTCTTATCACAGACTTGCAAACAAACTACTTGCACATATATTTGTGGAATCAAACAGCTTTGGTAATTTTCCATTCCGCATCAAGTATTCACCAGTTTCCTTAGAACAAGGAACAAGGAACATTGTAATGTTAATTGTACGCCTAGACAATTAAACATTTTTAACAAGAGATTGTTTAAAATTAAATACAGTGTATTGAATGATGTGTCCCGTATATACTCATTTAGGTACACTTACATACATAAACAAAAATTTCGCAGAAGTTTCTTTTTTCACTGGACAACCCCTGAGCATCGTAAGGTCCCTCGTTTATAGAGCTTACATTGGAATATTCGAAAGGAAAGGAAACATCGTGTATATTTAAAAGATTGTGTTGCCTAAATTTTCCTAAGGATCGACCAACGAATTTCTGTAAAAACAGCATTTATTTGTTTGTGCTGGCCAACAATCTTATTTTACAGTGAGATATAAGAAAAGCATTGTGGTAACTAACAGTTGATATAAGAAACAAGGATGAAGATAAAGTGTTTTAAATAGTTGCAGTGTGTCTGAAGCAGAGATGAACAGTATCTACAGAATTTTGGTGGCGTGAAAATATTCAATTATTGAGATCTGAGCCAACTGTACACGAGCGCCAAACTTAATTTCTAGTCATTATTGCTCGATAAGGACTCTTCATACCGAATATCTACAGCCACAAAAAACTATTAACTACACTTAAATTTCTTACGCAGATGAGGCGCGATGAATAAAATGAAGAAAAAAAATAAAAGTACTCTATAGCAGGCAGCGTAGAAGATTCTAGGTCAGGATGACAAGCATACAGTACCAAAACCATTAGCAAAGGAATCTTAGACATTTAAAACAGCTTAGTGTGCGAAATGCACCCCATTATGAAGTATAGGGTGTTACAGGAATACGTACAGGCAAATAAAATTAATCAGGCTACACATAATAGGAAAACTGATTCTAAGGCGAGAACATTACAGAAAATAAATACGGATAGTTTATTTGCTTTACAAGAAAATACTAATAGCTGAAAGAAACTTATCTTGTCAGGTCTTAAAATTTAATTAACGTGACTCAAAAAAAGAAAGATAGATAAGGTAGTTTATAATTACATATTTGTGTATGTTTTCCGGTCTGAATATTATAGCCGTTTATATACGCACGAAATAACTTGTTTTTAATGTTACATATTTGTAAATTGAAATTTATACGCATTGTCTGTAACGAATAGAGTCGAAACTGAAGCAGACCGGCTGCGTTCTAGAGAATCAACACTTGCAAAGAAGTGCTTAAAGAAGATTATATCTCCAAATTAATCGTGAATGGAAGTGCAGAGGAGCCTAGAGCGGATGCCTGATCTCACATTCCGCGCCGCAGACAAAATTAGTGATGACAGAGTATTCAGGAACAAAGTTCGCACCCTGTAGGTGGCTGAAGTGGCCGAAACGGCAGCCTGCTCGTTGACTATTTAATCCTTATCTGTTATTCGTCCCCCTCCTTTGTACTAAGATAAGATACTGACTACAGCTACAGCTGTTAGGACGCATCAAATCGCTTGCCAATAGATAACGGTAAGGCACAAGTCCTCATTCGGCGTGCTTTCCACAGTTCAATTGCTACACAATAGCAACATAAGGATTTATTAAATAAAACTATACACAATGGAGATTATCATATTCAAATAAGCACCATCAGAAATGTAATTACACAATTATGTATTTGTTTATAGTTTCAACTAAAACAATTTTTTTTTCTGTCCGTAGACTATATTAAACACATTTGCTGTAGTCCCTCCAAATCGTGCATCTTGGTGAGTGTATTGTCCTATATTTCAAACCGTGAGTCTTCGCGTTAAGACCATTTCGAGATCAATCTTATTTTATTTTTTCTGCCAAGAGCACTTGTCCCAATATTTTACATATTTCTAAGTTTCTTATTCGCATTATTTGATAATATATTTGTTTCTCAGTATCAATGTACCAAACTACAAACGGAATTTTAAAGGTTTTTAACACAATTAATTTAGACATGCAGGAAAACAACTAATAAAAACCAAATCAAACCAAAATTTATAAGAGAAATAAATCAAATATTCCATTAAACATTTTAACAAATTCAACCATGAACTACCTAACATTTCCTGTTTACATAAATTTACTGTATTCATAGAATTCACTCAGTTTGCAAAAAGATATAGGTAAATAGGGAAAGTTAAATTATAACCACCAAATACACATAAACACCAATATATATATATATATATAAGGAAGCAACATGAGAAATGAAACTGCAGAAAGAAGTAGTCAAAATAATTAGTTTGCCACCTCAATGATTCAACTAACTGACATTTTCTTTCTTCAAATCACTGAACGTTATAGTTTCAGAAACAGAATATTATTGTATCAAAATACTATAAAAAAATGTCAAATAATTTTTCTTTTTTTAAGCAACCAAAAATGTTTGTAATTTTTAAGTATATTAATTTGAACAATAAATTTAAGTATTCAGTTTACTAATCTTCCCCATTTTGTTGTATGTTTTAACACTAAGGCGTCTGCATCAATGTGCATCATACTGTGTATTTCTGCTTTTTTTCCCTTTAAGTAAAAAAGTACATCTGATTAAACAATGACGAAATTTTGTGTTTATTACCAGGAACTAGAAAGGTACTTTGAGAAATTTGCTGATTTTTTAAATGAGTCCTTTACGAGATTTACCTATTTTGTAAATCGTTACGTTAACTTTGGACAAATTGTGATATTTGAAGGCCTGTAAAAACTAAAGAAAACATTTAAAAGGTATAGAGCATAAATATAAAATTCGGGACTTACTGCAATATTAAGACAAAAACGTAGAGGATATATATATCTATATATTCACGGATCGACAAGTATAGATTCATTTCACCCAATTGAAGCCTTACGATTCCTGAAATATGATTGAATACTCCTTAAATTCCAATCGCTGGTTTCGATTAAACTCTTTTGTTGAAAACAGGAAGAAACTAATTGCAAGTTTCATTTGTTACAATTATAATCCAATATCTCCAGTACATAATTCCTTACACAAAAAAGTATATCAGCATTTTCTAATAAAAAATTTTTTTCCTAACGCAGCATTCGTCGACTATTTTTATTTTCTGTAACATTTTGGAACATAATAAGCAATTAGTACATTACAGCCTAATAAATGTCGAGGTTAATAAATATGTGCGCAAAAAATGCCCATCCAAATTTAGAAAACGCAAGTTCAGTCTTTTATATTACTGGGAAACTTTTAATAATGGACATTTAAACACTCTTAACAATTTATGAATATGTACGCATATTTTTAAATATTGAGGGACAAGACATTTTGTATAGCTTTTAAAGGCAATATTAAATTCACGTAATTTCTGTTTCCTTTACAAAAGATTTTCTACACAATGAGATGTAAAACATGTCACCTTAGATACAATTAAAAAATGATACAAATGTCTAAAATATACATGGGGTAAACAGTGTAGGTAAAAAATTCGAAACATTAACATGTCAATTTTTACGTGGAAATATTAAGAGTTCTGGATGAGCGCCTGAGTCTTCATTTTATTTAAGATGCATATGTTTATCTGCTTTTAAATAAGTTTCGTAGAATATTTAAATTGATAATAATAATAATCCGTATATAAAACGATTAGTAATATAATCTTGAATACGTTTCAGTATGTGTGCCAGTAATATGACGAACTTAAAAACAATTTCTAAATGAATGGTGGAAATATTTTTGTAGAAGTTATAGAATTGTGAAAAGCTACGAAGCGAAATGGTGTTAGTCGGGTTCGTGAAAAGCAAAGCTCTCGAGTACAGGATTTGGGAGGAGTCGCGAACTGGTTCTAAGAACAGGATGCGAAAAGCCACGTGACTACCTCTGAAGATCTCATTGCAGACCCGTGAACTATTCGTGTCATGAAATACTGCAAACTGGTAAACATTAAACAAATAATACGCTTACAAATATTGCCACTTTCAGTCTCAATGTACAATAATATGAATGTTGAGAAAATGTGAGTATATATATATATATATATGTCACGTAATGACGTGTTAGAGGAAGAAATTTTATTGTTTTTAAAGTCATAATAAAAATATTTGCTATCCTATGAATTTTAATGCAAGACTGACGTGGAAATTTTTTTAAGTCCATGAATTAGACAGGTTTATACGGTTTATTTATTCGTATTGAATAGGGAAAGCTACATATAAATTATATCATGATTTTAGCAACATGTTTTTTAAATGACAACATACATAGAATGAAAAACTCCTTTTCGGTTTTGTCAATATCTTGTTCAACGAGAATTGAAAATACTGATCTTGTTTAAGTTGAATTAGTGTACAAAAGATATAATCGAACGTATCAACGAATTTTGCACATTAACTTTAGAAAATTACTGATATGAATATAAATTAGTGTTCCGTTAATAATGCTGGTAATTCTGGAATAAATGTAACTAGGAACATTGTTTGCAAGGTCCAATCAGGAAAACAATACAAAATCAGTGGGCACACCGTAATTGTTGAATTTAAACTGAAGCAGAATTGAACTAAAACAGACCGCCAAGTTTGCTGCCATGAAATAGCACTTCCATTGTGACTTCATGCAGCTAGCATCATAAATCCTAGACAAGCTGAGAACCAAAGGCATTTGATTCTGTTTTAAAGGAAATTATTTCAAATTTATTTTGGATAAAAAAAAGGTTCAGCGTGTTTCGAAGTAAATAAATGCTTTTAGTTCATTAATAAGTTCAATAAAAAGTTTACTAATCTGTCATCAAAATAAAATCTTATTTTAACAACTAAATTTGTATTTCTATATCTTGAAGGTTTGCACCAACTATAACTGAAATTCTACTTAGAAATCTGATTTAATTCCCGGGATAGGTCTAAAAAATTGAGAATGTGCTGTATAAAATCTATCTATTACATACATTAAACGTAATTTAAAGATATTTTTAATCATAGCCTGGCAAACTATCACCAATATCAGTTTGATATTAGTTTGTAGTCGACCCTGTACTGTTATGATTTCCTCCATAAAGCATAATTTCTTTTTTTAAAAAAATTGTGGTGAATTGGTGGAACAAAGGGCAATAATTGCATAATGTTTTTGTACTTTTTCAACTTAATTTAAATTGCCTCAGCAAAACGTTCAGTCAACGGAGGCGTAAGGAGTGGATTTTAGCACTTTGGACGAAAAATTTTAATTTGCAATTGCACCAGTTCTCAGCCCGTTAATTATTTGTGTCCGAATAAAATTGAAAATATAGAAAGAATAACGAACCTATGTGCAATACTTACGCACTCGAAATTAGTATGTAAACTAGTTACTGTATGTGGTGTCCTAAAATGCGAGTACGAGGCCGTGGCTGGAGCCAGATTACAGCGCACTCCGCCGCGCCATCTTGTTGGAAGATTTGCCATCCAGACAAGGTACAGGCCGCAGTCCACCTCTCGCTCAAATATTTCACATCATCTATCCACAACCAATGATACAGTTATATGGAGAAAAAGGACCAAAAATATTTAATTCCATAATCTCAAAAATATATAAATGAAATTAATGAAAACCCGGACTAATGCTAAGGCAATCGTATAAGTTTTAAAATTAGTGAAGAACGCTTTAACTATTATTTATTTGTGCAAAGAACGAAATTTGAAATTGACGTTTACAAGTTTTGAATAACGAAGATGGTTTTGTATTTCACGTATTAAAATGGGAAAACGAAATAGAATTTTCTTAGCTGTGACAAGATCAATAAGAAGCGATTTCATCTTGAAAATTTGAAGATTTCCTTGTACATTAATTAGATAAAGTAGACAAATAACAAAGACAAAATTATGTGATGAATTAAATACCATACAACGTTTCTGCAGTCTTTGTTGAATTCGTAGTGATTGAAAAATACAAGAGCTACGTCAAGAGCCTCGAGGGCTTTGAATTCGTCACATGGTTTTGTGCAGTGTCGTTTTTGCGTTTATCATTTAATTTTGTCTGTTATTTGGATACTTTATCCAATATGTATTTTTTTAACTTGGTCGTTTTATATTTTAAAATTTTCTTTGTACGTATATAAAATTCAAGAAATCCTAGGTTTCTATTATAAATAAATATAAAATAAGAAATTAACGTCCGTTTTAAAAATTAATAATATGAAAAAAAGGAAAATGTAGACAAAAAAAGAATATAAATTGTATACAACGTTTCTGGAAACTTTGGTTCTTTCTTCACAAGAGCTTGCGGTTGTGTCGCTCTAAGATCTTGTGTTTTTAGTTTTCTTAGCACCTGAAAAAAGGAACAAGGTTTCCAGAAACGTTGTGTGGTATTTATATCACCGCTTCTTTTGTCTGTATTTGGATATTGTTCTTATTATTATAAATTTATTTACACATGGCGTCTAATTTAATAGTGCTACGCACACTATGCCTATACGTTACGGTTAGGGAAACATTGTTTGCGTTATCGGCAGCGCTTTCGAAATATTTGCCCGATAGCAACTAAGTGAAATCGCGAAGTGCACAGCTACAATCCCAAGACTCGCACCACGTGTTGATCTAGTATCATCAGTGTCGCCGAAATATGCGTTCTGCGCGGAAATAATTTGAATATTTTCGGTAGATTTATGACGCCAAGGTAAAAACAAAGGGGCCTGATGATGCAACAGTTAATGACGGTGACTGCTGTGTAAAATTTGATATAGTCACGGCGTCGTGGTGTGAGGCGTCATTGATCGAAAGCAAGCGCGTGCACCTGCCGCAGAGGCTGCTAACATTGTTCTGCAGACTCGTCCCCGAGATCGACCGTGCAACGTTGCGGCTTACGTAAGGTGAGCCGGCAACGCCGCACGGCCTTTAAAGGGGCACTCGCTAACGGAACCGGCAGCCGGCAGCAGCGCCCGCCTGTTCTCTTGCAGCCATATACCATCGGCCCGGTACAGCTACGGCTACCTGCAAGCACCTCCTACATTCCATCCCAGACCGTGCATCGTCAACGTCACGAGTAATACGAAAAGTCGTACATCAGACGACACTCGATTTTACGACAAATAAGGACCCAGCCACTACAATGTTATAACTGGAAACAGGTCGAATTTCACGTGGTCAGACTACATATTAAATGTTGACTCAATCGGTGGTAGACGTCAACGTTCTGTATGTCTGAAATATAAATAGATCTACGACGCTCTAAAAATAAATATATGAAGCGCTATATGGAATGCAATCTTTACATTCTTCTATCCACTATGGTGGATAAATGGATAACATCGAATGAAATTTGTTTTATTTCTAGTTAGACAACGAAGAGTATATAACAAATATCGAAACGAATTTTTATTTATGAGAATGGATCACAACATTTGAAATTGTAACAAGTTCACATTGATCCTAACTCCTTTCAAGACAATAGTGTTATCACTTATACAATCTTCGATAATTTTCTGAAATGATGGAAATTTCCTTTGGGAAACTCATTGGCTCAGTTGACACCAGGCATGGAGATTATAACTTGGGTTTCTCGTGTGTGTGTGTGTGTGTTACTGGAGGAACGCACTCAGTAATACCTAACTAACGGGTAGACATTAGTGAGATCTTTCAACCTATTTGTAAAATATTCGTAACCGGAAACCCCAATTCATATTTTGTTTCCATTAAGATAGCATCGACAATTCAAAGTTTCAATATTGGTTTGTCCTGAAACACTTACAATTTAATCGTTAATACAGAACTTATAGATTTTGACTATGTCCGTTCAATTACAATCGGCAAATGTGCAACAAACTATTCCAAGGCAAACTTAGAAATGATATAAAATAAATTCCATCCTTTTTAAAATTCAAAACGAGAACAATCGCGCGAGGGCGCTAAATTAATTATAAAACGTCCCAATAGAGAGTCACGTAGGTGTGGTGGTGAATAAAACAAAGAAACCACAGTGAGTGCGCTATACAAAGAGGTCTGGCTGGGATGCATTGTCGGAGTTTTTCTACAGACGGCGCTTTCATCCAACGCCCATCATAAACCCTCGGCACAGGTGATGCTCATGGCTCAGCGATGCTGCTGCTACATACGCAATCTACGTAAGGGCAACAATGGCTATTTTAAATAAAGGAAAGAACAAATACGGCAGAAACGAAAATTGCTTCTTCGCTTCTGCTCCCAATCATTTAAGATATGATAGAAAAATACATCAAGTGTAATGAGAATATTAACCAAAAGTCAAATTTCCATCTTATTTTACAAATATACATTTTCGTCGAAATGAAATGGATATGTATTTCACTGTACGTACTCCAACAGAAAGCGCAATAAGCAAGGTGACCATATATCACAGGTATTTTCTCAATTTATTCTACCTACGTTCAATACAAATACAACCCGATAGAAAACGTCAAGTAAAATATTCCTAACATTAATACAAAGTTATAAAACAAAATGAACGCGCTTTAAAAAAAACGCACGGAAAATGACTTAACGTGACTTTTGGTCCTTGGAACTGAATTGAGCATACCTTTCCTGGTGAAGCCCTTTTATACATCTAGAAAATAATTCCTTAACGCCAAGATCGGATCAACTTATAAATTGGGATAACGAATCTGAACCACTTACGACAAAAACAGGATTTAAATTCTACAATACCTTCATTATTCTCAAAGATAAAACATCTACCAATTAGATAAATATATAGTCCAATAATAGACAATAATAAGCGCTAAATAAATACCACTCCACATTTCTGCAATCCTTGTTCTGTTGTCAGGTGATTCAAAATCGCTAGAGCCGTAAAAACGACACACCGCTTAAACCTGACGAAAGCAACTAGGATTGCAGAATCGTTGTGTGGTATTAATTTAGCGCTCATTTTTGTCTGCCATCAGGCCATTTATTTATGTAATCTTCATTATTCCATGTTTTTCATTTTTCATGTGGGCTAGAGCTCTCTGGACGTTAGACAGCCCTCATGTCCAGTGCCTAACATTACAACAATAAGAACACATTATCCAACTGAAATGTAGCCATATAGAGTAATTTACACCTCACCCTCGGAATCATTCGAAATAGTGGCGTGTAGATCGTTTAACAATATAAAGACAGCAAGCGAAACTGGACGAGGTGTTAGTGAAAAGTACACACTTCTACGTATTTTACTGTATGCACCGTAGACTGTCTCACCATTCGTGACAAACACGTTCAGAATGTTGAAAATTAATTTTCTTCTAGAATAATTTAACAAACATCTTTTCGATACGATAGTATACACGTTATTTCTACTTATTGCCGAAAAATAAACAGCTGTTCTTAAACTTTTAAGGCTACGGAACGCTCAACAAATCCCCTTTATTTTATGAAACCCTACATTCAATGATGAATGAAAGACACTGCAATTTAAAAAAGGAGTAAAACAAAACATTTTTTGGAATATTTCAAATAACGTTGTGAATAATGTAACTGTTTCACCGTTTTATTAATAATTGCTTTAAAGTTCGGTTTCATGTCGGACTGTTGTATACGGACATCTGGAGCAGCCTCCAATCATGTATAAGTATAAGGTGAAAAGCCTGCTTCACAATGTACGTTGTGTCAAAGGCGACCAAAGTTAAAATATATTTTTTAAGACAATAATATTTGTTTCTAAAATGGAACTGATTCGCGGAACCCTGGTGACTCTTCCAAGTAACCCACTTCGGGAATCGCTGGAATGAGGATTATTGACTGAAGTATTTCGGGGTATGGACATTTCTTTTACCCGGATCTAACTGATGGCGTTTTTTATTTTAAATTTTTTTTACGACAGTAAATTCAGTTTATTTAAAAATGTTGCAGAATAGTCTCTTGTTTGTGTGGTAGAAAGCAAAGAATCCATGAGATAGGTATACGCCACTCACGTAAGCGTAGGAAGGAGTTGCGCAACGCCTCGTGACTGCGACTATGACGCACCTGTGTGTGTGTGTGCGACCAGCGCCTTTCCTTTGGCACTTTGTTTACGTTTCATACTAACATGCAGTGCAACCCCTGCACAGCCCCAACACAATGTAATGACTATACAAAGGACAGAATCGAACCGCGTCGAATACTGTAACTGCCTCCTAAAAAAACGTTCATTGTAGAAAGGCTTCACAGTTCAAAATGTAAGCTATGAACACTTTATGGATAATTCAGACAAGTTACAAAAATGGTATGTCGGTGTGCGCATAATCCCATAACTTATCCCAATTGTGTGAGAAAGTCTGTTTACGATCGACGAGATATCAATAAACATGATAGTTTCCAAACTATTCTGAGAAGTAAGATAATTCATGTATAAGACCCGCGCACGTAAAATTGAGATAAACACCGTGAGGTGATACGTGAAGATAAATATAAAAATTGCTACTTCTAATTTGTTCTTCATTATAAATACCCCACCGTCTTTGACCACAATTGTAGAAATACGTGCTATAGACGGCGAGATATAATTGCGAGTGTTTTCTTCGTTCACTGTTGACTCACAGTAACTTTTATGACTGAAATGAATACAACTTATATGAGATATAGTATTCCGTGACGCATAGGTAAACCATGATTTAGTCCCTTTCACGGGAAATACAAAAGCATGACTCATATTTTGGGGCAAATCGATACGCGTCATTTCTTTTCATCACTACACAACATAAGAACGAAACAAAATAGAATAAATTCAAAATCGATCCAGTTCTAATTGTTGCAGTTCAATTTGTTCATTTAAGTGTCCAAAAAGCTAGTCGTTTGTTAATTGGGTGGCAGGAGTTTCAGAACGATGGCAATCAGACTGTGACCACTTTCTGTTGGAGAAACCGCAGACTTCTGCAGGTTGAAAGCACGCGAAGTACGCGTTTTTTCTCCGTAGGATAAAACATTCAACAATATACTTTCCATTAATATTTCAATTAATTTGCAATGTTTTACGTGACATTAAAATATAATAATTGCCAAGAAGTGAACCGATTTTACCATTATAATTATATAAAATTGGTATGATATAATATTGAACAATTTATGGCTAAATTTTGTCGATATTTTAGCTTTTAGCTTATTTCAGTTTATATATTCCTAATGAACAATACGGTTTACAAATGTAGAGCTATAAACATTTTATAGCAATAGTTCATAAATGTTTGATCACGGTAACAAAACTTTGGATTCTTATCACGTTCGTTAACAATATAAATTTGATCATTCGTGAGAATATAGTTTTCTCTAAGTTCATCGATTAATTGCAATTCGATTCAGATGAGATGTGGGCTCGTGTCATATTATAACCCACTTACAAGACTTAATAATGATAAATTTCCATCGAATTATATTACGAACTGTAATTAATTATTCTACGCTCAATATGTAACATCAAAATATTCCATTTCGGATGTTTTAAGTGATATCAAGATAAAATACTACAAATTATACTGTGTAATCAACTATTTACTTTATGGTAGAATGTTACTATCCTGTTGAAACGAAATGTGACTTTTTTTACCATATTCTCAATGTTAAATGAAAATTTTCTTTCCGTCTGATGTAAGCGCCAGCGTGGAACAGTTGCACTAAGCCTAAGGGAAGAACTGAGTGGTAGGGTTTGTTTACTGCAATACGCTTTTGGCCAATGCTATTTATACCATCACTGCACAGAACTGCGGCTCTGCCAAGAGTGGGCCTGGTTCGACTCTCGCGATCAATACCAGCACATTACTCAATTAAACAGAAACAAAATACACATTCACTAACCTCATTTACATCGGCTTAGCGTCTTTCGATAACCGAAACTTTGTTTTGATGTTAAATGCAGATATTAAACCAAACGAATCCAAATGCGTAGTTTTTTTGATAGAACAAATGGTTCCCTGAATGATTCTAAAATTAGTGCCTATTGGAAATAAAAGGACTTTCTTGAGATTCCATAAAAGCCGCATGCAGCCTCTACATTTGGTTAATTTAATACGGAGCTTTCGATTAGTCATATTCATCTTGTGGAAAATAAATTGTACAAAGCAGATGAATTTATTATAAGAAATATACCAAGAATTCTTAACAATCATACATTTAGAATACATAAGCTATTTACCTTTTTACAAAAGTACTTACTTTTGTACATGCATAATCTTTTAACTCGTATGTGTCATATAACATTATACTAATTTGTACAATAATTGTTTTTCGTCAGCGTGAATACGTAAGTGATAGAAAACCTCCCATTACATTAACCAAATTTAGAGACTTTTTTTTATTGAATCTCAAGTATTTAATTTTAAAAAATGCTAGTTATATCAAATGGATAAAATTACTTTAGGTAATGAACACGAAAATATTGAAAGACAAAAAAAAATGTATTCGCGGAGATGAACCTCGACATTGATACAAGTCGATAAACACAGGGAATCTAATAAAATATTTGATAAGCTATGAATGATACGCTTACAAGTGTAAAATGGAGTTAAATATTATGCGAATATATTTTTGCGAATAGCAGGCCACGAGTTTTAAATTATTATTATCTAAGGCATTTTATTTTCAATAATCCATTTCCACATTACGATAAAGATCCCTACCAAACACCTTTAAATATTCAGCTGAGAATTTTTATTTCCGTAATTTAGAACATCCGTATTTATTATTGGTTTTAATCATTATTTTGTTCTATGTACTGAAAAACTAGTAACACACAAAGATCGTTCATTTACTTCATCTTCAATTCTTGATACCTTCTAAACTAATTTGGAACAACAGTCATCGCAGTTTGTAAGCAGCCAAAAAAGATACAAATGGAAATGTGCGGAATAGCAGTCTCAGATCAAGGACAAGATGGCGTAGTTGGAACCAGTTGTGAACCACGAAACTCATTTCACTAAAGAAAATATAAAATGTCTGTATTAGACGAAATTTAAGAAATGAAAAATTTACGTCTCCTCGCTCCCGACGAAAGGTACAAGGATCCCAGAAATGTTGTGTGGTATTTATATTATCACTTTTTTGTCTTAATTGGCTATCTTTCCAATTTTAAAATTAAGACACGTATATTAAAGTATCCAATATACAGACAAAACAGAGTGACAAAATAAATACAATATAACATAAGGTTTTTGAGTTCATCTGGTTTGTGCTACGTGGCGTTCTTAAAACTCTCAGGATCTTTCTCAATCTGACGAAATCGACAATGATTGCGCAAGCGTTGTGTGGTATTTATTAATCACTTAATTTTGTCTGTTTATTGGCGACTCCATTATCTATTTGTTAATTTTCTTTCTTCTAATCTTGGGAGACCTTCAACGAACGGGTAACCTCTTTACAAATCGGCAAACACGGACCAAATATTTTATTTTACGTTCAACCACAACAAACTATATTTTCATGATCGTATGATTTACAAATTTCAAGTTGAGTGGAAATTTCTTTATCTGATTAAATCTAGCCGAATATAAATATATCTCGGCAGGACCGAAACTTTATAAGTATTTTGTGATACTAATGTAATACGTAATTGGCAATACTGTAGGAATTATTTGCCAGTGCAACCCTGACCGCAGACCAGTTTATAATTAGGGTTGCATCGAACGCTGCAGAAGGTCGACAAAATGGCGCCACAGCCATTGGCAGCGAAATTGCTGTCCGTGGGAACAACATACGGATTATCGCCCAATAAATACAAAGTCGAGGGTCGCACCCACTAGAAAACTTGGCTATATTTCGCCGAAATTAGCTCCCTGTGGTTTTTACCGTAAAAAATAAATTCAAAAAGAAACAAAATTTGTACTAAACACACATCAGATAAGCGTTTTATGTACAATAATCTGAATTCACTGCATACGTAATTTACTATACAATGAATCATATCGTGAATAAATCCTGAATTTTTAAATTACGAATTTATAATAATGCTACAACACATTCCTCGTGTGGAACAACTAACCTTCGGTAACGAGTATTAAAACATTTCAGCACAAATATATATAATATAAATATTTGAAATTCAGTTAGACGACTAGAAAATATTTTTTCATTAAATATCAGGAATATTCCTTCATGCCCAGTAAAACATGAATAGCAAAAGGTATTTTGGAGGAGATCTCAATTGCGAATTGAAACGATACAAGCATTTTTATACGTAACTGAGCATGCAGTTACATTAATAAATGCATCATAATAAGGTCAAAAATATTGAATGCAAATGGAATTCGCATAAATAGCCTATATATTTATTCTACGTCGGTAAATCATCAGATCAATAAATTAGCCGTTCTCTTACAATATACGGGCGGATTCAAGAGTATCACAGTAGTACGCATTTAAAAAAATGCAATGTGACCCACGTCCACTACATGTCGGGGAAGGAGATAGTTCGAGAAGCGCTGAGGAGTGGGCGGCGGAGGGGAAACAAACAACTGAGCGACTTCTCCGATATTCAAGGTTGGACGTACATCGCCTCAGCTCCATTGGAGTAGGCCGTGGCATTTATGCAACACTAACAAAAGGGAAGCATATTTATGCGGTTGACAGAAGTCTAGTTCTATTCTGCAAGGACGCGAACCCTTCAACTGAGTCACCACGATCGACAACTGTAAATTTGGAAGCATTAATTGGAGGCAGACTGACGCAACGGGTCAGCCAGCTGAAGAGACAATGAGGAACACAAAGCAGTCATAACAAGAGTTGTTCCATTGATAAGGACTGTAAACACCAGCCCCCATCTCGTGCACCTGCAAGAGGCGACCAAAGTTTGCAACAAATAAACACACATTAACCAGAAACGTCCATAGTTCTTAAGCAACCAGATACTTTTCGTATACCACGTATTTCAGATAAATGCTGCTTCGTGAACAATAAGCAGGGACTTTTCTTTCTTTAAATAGAATAATTTGTAAATTAGGAAGCAGATGACGGAGAAATTTTAGTAGCATAAAAGGAAACGGAATCCGTATTCCAAACCAAGTACAATAAGGTGGATTAAAGCTTGAAGAAACTTAGAACTTTTCTAATACAGAACTTCCTCAGACAAACTTCTTTGTCATAGATGTTTAACGGGCTGCAGTTTTTTGGTCTACGTTTCTGTGATTATGCGATTTGATTGTAACAATAGAATCTGGAAACGAGAACAAAATTGACCTTCACAACGTACATCTACATGACACGATTCATTTCGTTACTCAATAATTATCTATAATGTAAATTACTTATTTACAGCAATATTTCAGAAAAACTAAACGACATCAAATTATAAAAAAAAGATGTTGTAAGCCATAAACGTTATGTACGCATGAAACGTTTTCCAAAATTCTTCCAGAATTATTTTTCTGAACCCTACAATTAGCAATTATAATTTATTCTTGCCATTTTTCACAGCCATGGCGAGAAAATAAATTAAAATAATAAATTGTTATTCAATACAAAAAATTTTCATTAGTAAAGACGACCTTTAAATTTAAATACAATTATATAATAGTTGTACCTGTGATAGCAAAACATTACACTTAAGGAATGTTCAAGTACTCAGTAGTTGTAATTATGATTAAAATTATTCTATAATTATTACCTAATAGGATCACAAACTACATTTCATATAATGACCGTTTTTATCTGATCTATTTAAAAAAGAAAAGTCTTCCTGTGCAGTGAAACACTAGGTATTTTTAGTTACCAGCATAAAGAAAAACTAGTCAATGTAGATAAAACGCCAACTGTAATTACAATTTAGGAAGATCTTAAAAAGAATATTCCAAATATAGCAATTGTTATTAATGCGGAACTTGGATTAAACGCAATTCTACTACTTTCCTAAGATATTGAATGTCCTTGTTTTTCAAATGTGTGCATGTTTTATGTGGGAGAAGTTTATACAGTTAGGGCAGTTGGACAGCCTCAAGGCACGTTTCACTTTGCACTCGTGTTGACTTTCGCCGAAAGATACGCGGACATCTGTTCGAATTACGAACGAATATTGCAATACTAAACCCAAAAGTTGGGATGATAAGACTGTAGGTAAACTTAAAACGTACAAAAGAAATTAATTCAGTTCTATATGTTGGGCCTAATAAATAAAACTGACGCAGATAGCAAAAGCAAAAACAACTTTGTAACCGTCGGTTACACAACACGCAATCTAATAAAACGCTAATCGTATTTGTAACCAAAATTCTGATTAATATGAAGTTGAAAAAACTCAAAGTAAAATAAGCCAATAAAATATTTATACTATTCAGTTTATGGATTCGTGAAACCAGGTGAATATTACAAGTTCCACTGTTGTAATGTTTCTGTAAGCAATATTATGACATGCACAAAAAAGTTTTGTATACAAATCGCGATTCATTTCACGTTCTTCAAGACGCTCTTCATACGACCACCATTTCATCTAAATTTGTATTAACAGTTATCCTTTAAAAATCTATGCGAAAAAAATTCTCAGTACGGCACGATATTAACAGAAACACCAAATTACCTTATGGAAAAGATTCGACTGGATTACGGTCAAGTACGATAATAAATTATCAGTATTATTTCTTATGAACTTTTTTTAGTTATTTATCAAGCAGATTTTAAAGACTTTAAAGCCAGTTTTTTCTTCACTACTGTGGGCATTTTAAATGAATTCGTTAAGAAAGTTGTAGAATATCCACTCCATACGAAAAACTTTCATCTGACTTGAAAGTACGAGATAAAAATTGGTCATTCACTAAACCCATACAAAAAAAATTAGTAGCACAAGATTTTGTTAATTGTTTTTTTATATATAAAACAAGACTACCGAAATTCTTTTCCTTCTAAAAAAGGGTTATTGAGCAACTCTACTTCTGGGATTTGGCCCCAATTAAATAGATATTTTGATCGTTAAGGAGTCGATAAATTTCCTGTCGTCCAGTTTATTACGAACGACTGATGAGATGCACACCACCAATTTTCTTAGCTCAGCGAATGAGTAGTTCCACTTATTGATTTTATGCGTCCCTAGAGATAATGGTACAGAAGATAAACAAGTTTTATGTAATTTTTGTTTCCGGCCCAAGACGGATTACTCAGGAATAGGAAGCTAGCAGGAAGAAGGAAGTGGTAGATAGGAAATCCTAGTTTCACAAGTGTGTTCCTTTAAGCAGCTAATTCCCGTAAACACATGGTAGAGTGCAATCGACAATAGTTTAAGTGAAACCACGTCTTAACACATTACACATGTATTTATTCCTCAGGTTCGTCTGCGCATGTTACGAAATGCCTTTATTCCCAACAACTGCGTATTGTATTATTTAAAATCTAATTACAGCTGCTACGTCTACAAGATATGATTATCACGCCCCTACTTTCAAAGACATTTTCAGTTCTCTGGGTGGGATTTGGAATATCGCGTGGGTACAAAATTTGTTCAGGTCGAAGTATCAAATATCGAAACGTTTTAGACGATTCACATTGGACCACGGTTTCTGATATGGAGTTTATGTTTAATCTATGATTATTGAATTGCGCATTAATCGTTACGGCGGTTAAATGGGAGACCAGTTGAGGAAGAACCATCTCTGAAACATTATTGTAGAGGCAATTCCGAGAAGTTCCCGCAACTGGAAAACCGGTTTGTTGGCATCCGCAGAGCAGGGGACGCCATCTCCGTCTGCACGAATATTTAAACAAGTCCACTAGCCAAGGCTCGATCTCAAAACCAATCTTTTAACAGCCTTATACAAATTTAATATAAATGTTTGCGCATTGAGAAAATATCTTACCAAATCAACAACACTTTTGTTTTGCTTGGGTGTGTGTTAGTAATCCTGTACTTTATAGAAAGGAATCGTAAAAATAAAAATCGAATGGTTATTTGTTGATGCAACTCTACCCCAAAGTTAAAGCGCTAGCATGAAACTCTTACAGGTTTCAATATAACTGAAAGCAGCAATTCGTATCGTAATCTGATAATTAAAACGGACAAATAACTTGAAGCCTCACCTCAGGGCATAATATATTCAAGGTGGAAGATTCGTATTTATGAAGGATACAAATAATTAAGGTATCGATAACGGGCAAATGCAAAAGAAATCGTACGTAAATGCGGGAAGACGTTAAACGAAAACTCTGATATTTGTCAAAATGCGGGGAAAGAATATAAATAAATTTTTCATAAGTCTAAAAATTGGGTTCCAGGCGAGTTATTGGTTTCAAAATGAAGCATCCAGCCATCAAATCTGACGTCTAAATCCATATTTGATCACAAAAATATATTAAATATCAAAATATGATTATATCTATTCTTACATTAACACACTCCGAGTATGAAATATTTGAGTTTGTGTTACTCTTGATTGAAGATTTATGCAATTATAAAGCCATAAAGTGGATGTGATGTTCACATACAGAATTTTTTCTTTTTATTCTTGTCCACGTCAATGCGGTTAATCTTTAAATTATGGTTTACTGAAACTTACCCTCCAGACATTGTTATGCTTCGGTCGTCGACCTATCAAGGTGGCAGCCTTATTCAATGTTAAGCATAAATATTGTCTAATTTCCTTATCAGTTAATTCATACGTTTCGCCAAACAGTTCATACTGAACTATCATTCGCAGTGGGTGTGAATTAGCTTAACCCCAGGAAATAAAGCTGCTGCTGGAGGGCAATTTAACAACTATCGACACGTACGTGTTGAAGCGGAATATTTCAACCTACTTGGAACCCCACATCTCTTCGGTTAAGTTTAACATTAGCTCGGCGCGCGAGGACAAAGAAAAATTAAAACAATTAAAATACGCAGAGCTACATAACAATAAAGCTTCGAAATTCCACGATTGTATGGAGTCGCGGGTTCGACACACCAAACACGAAAACTGGCAGCAATTACTTTCAAATAAAGCAGAATGCTATGTTCACGTACTGGTAAACAGTGAGCATCAGCATCGTATGCGGTCAACATTACAATGTTTATTTTGCAAGCTTACGAAAGAAAATGGTTCCTCGTGTAATTCGGGGTCACGACCATTGCTCGGCGCTTTTGTTTTATTTACAAGTCGTCGAGGAAATGGCCTCGTACATCTATCGTTAACATCACAGCCGCCATCTTGCGCTCGTAATAGAAAAATAATATTTTGAGGAGCTTTAAATACGTTCAGCTTGCGCGTTAAACACTACATTAATTCAATAGATGAATTGGTTCGCGTATAATGTCACCTGAAAATTTGATATTGCAGGAAATGACGGCCAATTATGAAATGATCGAAAATAAAACAAATTACGACAACATAAACAATATATATACAAGCACAAATGGTATTTACTGGGAATTTGAGCTTTAGTCGGCGCATTTGTTCGGGAAAAATTTTCGACATTTCGCATAATAACAGCCCTAACGCTTTAGAGCGAGACAAAGAGACGGACGACGTCTATTTGCTATTAGAGGTGGTGGTGACGGCGACGGAGGGCGGTGTTGCCGCGGTACTCGACGCGGCACTGTTGCCAGATGCCGCCACGTCACTGCCGTCGAAAGAAACTAACCTTTGCAGGGTGGCAGATCTCTGCGCGTAAGCCATCTGAGCCTGGGGCGGCATTCCGCCGTGATCCAGATGCACCACAGTTTGTTGCACCGTTTCCATGCTCTGGGTCTCTCAATCCGCAGCTGCCACCAGCACCACGACAGCCGACGACCATACCGCCGTCGCAAACGGCAACGACGCACTCATAGTCGCCACTGCGAGCCACACTGCACTCACTATACTACAAACACACGCAAGCAGCTATTCTTCTTAGTCATAAGGTACCATTCAGATTTGTCAATGGCGGACGGCTGCCAGAAGGCAGCTGCGTTGCACTCTTTTCTTCACTCGCGACACACGTTTCCACGCACAGTCGTCTTATCGAAAGGTCAGAAGCTCGGCAACACGTGCTTTGATCGTCCACAGTCGACCGTAGCCTGGCCGTGCATCGTGCCAGATGTCCCGAGACCAAAATGGCGGGTTGTTTCTACGCTCCGACAACAGAGTGCGCCACCAACAGGCGTTGCCATAGCGACAACGCAGCATCATCATGTTCTAACACGTATTCTTGCCGAACTCAGAAAAACAAGTACTGTTGCGGCACCTACAAGTGATCGTAATTCCATATAGTATTGCTCACGATTCAATCAAAACATTATTATCTTAAGCGTTTTGCGTTCGGTGAGTTCTATGACCTTTAACAGGTGAGGTCACTTTGTCTTCATTGTAAACAATTCAATTCTGTAATGCTAAACCAACTTAAAACGAAAAATTAATTTGATTACTATCACCATTAGGCTCGACGTCTCAGAAATGAACCATTTATAGCACGATAATATATAACTTAACATAATATTTAACTGTACGAACCTCGTATTCGATTTTGAACAATAATATTTCCGCCTCAAGAAAGAGAAAAAAAAAATTTTGTGTATCAAAGAATACAAATTCATTTTCACAATTAAGTTTTACTCAATAAATTGTAGGCTGATATGATCGTTTGAGGCAAGTATTATTTATTTTGGTCTTTGAGAAAGATTGTTTTGAAATAATTCATTTCAATATTTGTATTTTAGAAACTTTAAAGCTAACTTTCACAGAAAACTAAGTCCCGGGTTCGCTTCCCGCTGGCTGCCACGCCCTCTCGCGCTCCGGCTGGCAATCGATAAAGAGGGATTTCACGCAAAGTCCGGGCTGTGGTGGAGATGAATCCGCTGCCTTTAATGGAACGCGAGTGGCCTTGATGAAGTCATACCAATTTTTCAAGTATCCAAATAAGGCTGCTGATATTTTCGTAGGACCATTTGAAATGAATTAAAGATATTTACAAAACAAAGAACTATTAAAGTTCACACACATTGTTGAAGCAATACAAGATCTTAGTACTCCAAAATAATATATGCATATACAATTATAAGTATGTCCAATTTTTCCAACCTCCTCGTTCTGTGTGCTTTCGTAGGTAACACGATAGCTCCACATTTCTTCATTTTATAAATATGAGGGGGATTCCCGGGTTAATTTATGAATGACAATATAAGGATAAATATATATTTTAATAATCAACACATTATCATTAAAATAATTTTCGTGAAGTTTTGAACTCAATTTTACAAATATTATATTGTTAAGTTTAAGGACAGACAACTGTTAGTACTGTAGCGGCCTCACGCAAACATCTGTGACCGGCGATTGCGATCGTCTCGCCCCATAACTTTGTTAGCCGTTCCCCGGTAAAAATATCAGTATGCGGACTAATATTTTCTTATCGCATTTTCAACTATACAAAGGAGTATATTGTAGCTCATAATAAATTAACGTACGTTCAATTTTTATCATTAATCCATTATTATATACAACACTACACTATCACGAAAGATCGATAAAGGTGTATTTATTATTGAGACTATTGTATATTATTGTGACTAACTGGACACACCTGTGGATACCTAAAATAGAATAAACAATTTTGTGTAAATCCTGACGCGTGTAACACATAAAATACTAAAAGTTACTACTGCCACATAACGCAAAATTTTAATAATAATCAACAATACGTACGACTAAGATCATTAAAAAAAATACTTTTGCGGAATTGAGTCAGAAAATTATAATGTTAATTAACAAAATTTAATTTTACGACGTTTCTTACTCTTAAGAGCCTCTTCAGATTGGACATTTTTTAATCATTTCTATATGCATTAAAATTTTCTGACTCAAGGCTGCATATTTATTTATACTATTATATAGTCATATCTTTTTTCATTATTATTAAAATCATAAAAATTATAATCACTATTGTAACCATAAATAGAATCTTAACTTCAACCACAGTTTCATTTCGCCATAAAACGAGTCCGATTAACATAAGAAATGCTACTGAGATACAATTTTTAAAACGTATCTTACCAGCAATAAATATAAATTTCATTATAAATTGTAATGAAATTTATAGTTAAATTTTTATATATTCAGGGATACATCAGTTATTAAATTTATTTGATTATCGAGATTTTGTATATATTTATTTTCCATCACTAATACTTGTAACTTGGACTTTCTCATTGAAGGTTAAACACAATGTTAAAATGTTCCTTAGCTATCTGCAAACCCATGGAACGTGTGACTTATTTTAAAAAGTAAAGTAAGCAGAGAATCAAATCAATATTGAGAAACATATTTGTCTAGTTTATCAGCTTATTAAGATATTAGATGCTACATCCGACATTTCATTTAATCTCATCTATATACAGCGACCATTCCTAGATGTCAAAGTCTGTGGCCCATCAGCTTAGATCGTCTTCTTGGTAATGTAAAAAAAAATTATATCGTTTCGTGGTAGAGTTCAGAATTCTCAGTGAAGCAAATTCTTGCATGTATTCATCTAGTAATTTGATACTTTGAAATAATTCGGAAATATCGGGAAAATTTCATGGGATATGTATATACCGTACGTTACATAATTTTATCGTCTACAATTCCATCGTGTTGCTGTGAGTTACATTATATGGAGCACATGAATTTCTCATTCTTGAAACGTATTTTTGGTCGTGCACTAGTTATATTCGGAGGTAAGGCTTCTCTGAGAGCAAGGGCGCGGCTTGAACCCTGCCAGGCATTGTTTCCCCTAGAAATTAATTCGGGCGGGGACTACCACTTTACAGAATTCTGATGCCCAACTGTAATACCTACGAATCCGCCTACATATTCTGCATAAGTTTGGCATTTTAGTAATAATAAATTTGAAAGTTAAGTCTGATTTGTTGTTCTCAACTTCCATGGAACTGGATGTCTAATTTTGGGATAGATACAGTTTCTAAATATTATATAATCTCACAAACAATGAGCATTCAAGGCACAATTTACGAATGTACTTTACAAACAATCCAATCGGCATTTCAATGCATAATTCTTCTTTCACAATGCGTTAATGTTAATTGCAGGAGAATAAGAAAGATAACCAATACCGACAAAAAAGGTAATATAAATACCACACAACATTTCTGTGATCCTTGTCTCTTACGTCACGTCTGTCTTTCTTATTCATTATTTTCAATCAGACGTAATTTTTTTAATTTTAATTGCAGGAGTATAAAAATAAAAGGCCACGTACGTATAAGTATTTGAACATAAAATTTAACTGTATGAAAACCGACAGTAAAATTAGCGAATGTAAATTTCCCCGGTGAATCTTACGAGTTCTATATTCACACTGAAAAAAAAATTGGAATAAATGCTTCACAATTCTCTGCTCTCGTCATTTAAGACAGTCAGTCTTGAACTTGAAAAATGTGTTTAAATGTTTAACAATGATACATCATATATAAAATATTTGGATAAATATTTAATGGAATTATTCAAGTGCTCAGGCGTCATAAATCAGGTTCATTCAACATTTTGGATGAATTGAACCTCACAAGAATATATTCAGCCCTTTAACAACAACGTCTAATTGACGGTTTCCAACAAAAAGAATAGATCTAGATTATTGATGTAATGTACTTGTAGGTTGCTCGTGTACATGGGTATGTAAACTCTGAGCCTTGATTCACAAAGTTTGGAATTGTATTCTTTCTGTATTTTATACTAACACCACGGAAAATGATGACTGTAGTCACTGGACACATATCAACGGGATACTTACGTATCATTTAACGAAATTATGATGATTCATTTCGATTGTATATTTATTTCAGAGATAAATTTGTAGAAATAAAATGTGTTGATATTTGCGAGGCTGCCTGTTATTGATCGAGTGGGGTAATGCAAACATATCTCATCAAAGGAAACGCACCCGTTTGACAGAAACACAGGCCGATTCTGTTTTTCGACATGCAATGGCATTGCAACTAGCCAGCCCAGTCGGTATCCAGCCATAAGAATGTTTCAATACAAGCAAACATTTAACGGGAAATAATATACATAAATCCGATATTAAAACGTGATCGCGTACATGATCCCTAATCTAATGAACCGTTATATATATACCTGTAAAAATAATGCGAAAACGAACGTTATTACTGTCTATCTATAGTTTTCTGGATCGCTTATATTAATAGGTGACATGAAAAATCTACGTCTGTTTTGAAAAACAATAATAATCATCATTGATTTTTGTCTGTATTTGGCTATTTATCTTATTATTAATAGGTGACAGTCCAGATAAAACGTCAGTCCACGTTCAATAACCTGCATCAAGGAGAGGAGGTTATAAGGGGTGAAATTAGTCTAAAGTTACTGACCCAATAGACTTTCGAATGGGTAGGAAATAAATGAGAAATCTGAGCGGTATAGGCGTAGGTATTTAGAAACATAAACCAGAGAAATTGAAAGAAACATCAGGGGAGGCTTTTAATTAAAAATGAGATAAATAAATCAGATGATAACAACGACGATTAAAGTCAGTTTACAAGGTTGAATGAAAGGCTGGATTCGAAAGAAAGGTAAACAACTGCGCAGAAAAGTGTTCTAGAATAAATTGAAGACCGACCGCAAATATTTTAGGTACGATAGAAAAGAGGACAAAAATAGTAGAACGTAAGTTTAATAAAACGTATCAACATCTGAGCAAGGAAATTAAAATATTGCTGGTAATGAGAAGCAATATAATATAAATGTGGAATAGATAAAATGAGATAATAATTATAGCAAAGGTATTTTGAAAGTTATATAAGATCACGTGGTAAAGAAATGTGGAGAAAGTACTTTCAAATAAGTTTTGAGTATATTCCAGAAATTGAATACGAATATTTTTTTTTAAAAAAAAAACGCAAGTTTTCAGTCATTTGAAAAGTCTTGCGCGAATTTGTCATGGACTAAAGACATTGTTTTATTCTGCGTACGTCTATGCAAGGTCAGAATTCTGTTAAAATTTGATGAAGTTGAAAAAAAAACCATGAACACATTCCGAGAGGCATTGTTTGCGTCCCTGGAGAGCAATTTTAACAATAGCCTGGCGCAATTTCGACCAAATAATTGGACAATTTCCTTTACTGTCGAAACCATGTAAATACTTTGATATTAGATATATGACGACGACGTAAGACGACGTCGGGCTATCAGATGCTGATAGTTGCGATGGCTCTACACAACAAAATAAATAACAGTTGTGGGCATCAAACCAGGATATTTAGTCAGTACAACTCAAAACAAAATTGATACGATATCTATGAAATTGCATTACTGAGTCTCGTCCTTGGCTTGTTTTCCTTGAAATATAACAAATGTTCAGGAGAACATGATATAATTATGCCACCCAAGCAAGCAGGATCCAGTAGGAGAAATAGAGACTATAAGCCGAAATCGACATAAAGTACTCACGGAAAAATTCGTGAAAATTTTCTTGAAACAAAACAAAATAGATTTATAACAGATGTAATTACGTCATTTACGATTTCATCAGCCTATTACAGGTGGCAGAAAATTAATTATAATTACATTTTTGATTTAATGTTATAATGAAGTAGACTGGGTTTGAAATTAAGTTGTAGAAATCATATATGTCCAGGTTGAACCACATCTTTACTTATTATTTCATTTACAATTTTTTTTTCTCATTTTTAAGCACTCAACAGAGCATAACTCCCATAAATGTGGTATCTATAGCTATTCCTTTTCAGTATACTTTTCACTGCAGAAATAAAATTGCCTCCTTCAGCAATGCTCGGCCAATTTCGGTAAACACGACCGACTTCAGCAAAAACAACACGAACCCAACACAACTCTTAATGACGCTTTGATTGTATCTATGATTCATACTCATCTCCTTTAATTCGAGTGACTAAAACGTCAAGCTGCAGAAAAATAACATTATGAGTTCAACTCTTCCTTTTTCTGCATTTTGTTTTTTTTAATACGAATTCTAGATGAATGTTCGCAGTAATTTATTCGATTAGTATATGAATATATAATATAATCATTTTGTGCGTACCGAGGTTAAGGAGTTGGGGAGATTTTAACAGATTGCGAACGAAACTGTGTGACGTTAAGGATTTTATGAAAAACCGCAGTGAAGCACGAGTATTCAGCTTTATGACCCCCTTGGTTCAACCATGACGTGACGTGATAACATTAGTATTCTATATGAGTTCATAAGGTCATACGGCTACTTGGCGTCTGAAGTGTGTCTTGTAGCCTCTTCACCCCAGCTCCGACAGTTTACTTTCGCGTTCAAGCTCCTGCAGCTACAAACTGTCCTTGACGAGTTGGCGGTGACTTCGGTCATTCCTTAGTACCTGATAATAAGCCAAGGAGTTCGTCAAGCTCGCTAAGGTGTAGGAGTTTATCTTTCGTAGCCGGTGACGGAAACGGCGGGTGGTGCTGGGCGGAGTTCGGGAACCGAAGTAGCATTCGCAGCCACCAACTCTCGTTTGTTTAGGTGGACCTGCAAGTTTCAAATAGCCTTCGGGCATGGGCAACTCTACTTCCGGAGTGATGCGTGCTGACAACTCCGCTCGCGACCGACCAGGACCGTCCTGAGGTGAACTGGTATCCGGGTTAGTCCAAACCGCGGCCGTTCCGTACAAGATGGCCAGTTGCAGGTCGACTCAGAATTGGAATTAGACTTGAGGTGGTAATGGTGGGCAACTTAAAGCCCCTGCGATGATTGTGCTAGCGGGACTGAGGGCTTATGTCACTAGAATCCTCGGTCAGCGCTTGTGGGACGGATTTATCCGAAGTGTTGATCGCTGGTCCTCGGAGCGTGAAAAACACGTTTCCCGAAAGGAAGCAAATTACACAATTATATAGTTTACATATATTTGTTGATTGTACTCTAGATATTATGTTAATAAACGTAACAGTAGAATAATTTCCTCGTTTCCCGAGGCCAATGGAGAGCAAAATTCGCATAGATCCAATTCAAAATTCATAAATTAAGAGGTAGGAATTGTTATACAAATGTGTGTGTGTAAGATGAATGGAACGAGACTGATGGGGAAAAATAGATAATGTCGTCTGAGTGATTAAGCCAAGAAGTAGGAGAATTACGGTTCCGTTAGAAATATCAAGAAATCTAGACACTTAGCGAGAATAACGATCACCGATTAACGAAGATAATTATTAAACGGAATCGACAAGTCCACGTACGACTGACGGACAGCGATTTGACAAGCGGGGAGAGAACATCGATGGAAATAGTCCACTGCATTTTTGGACGGTAAAAGCGAACTAAAAGGACTGATACTTATGTTAGATATTATACCATCGCCGTATGGAGTACACAACAATTACCACTTTTATTTTCGTTTAGGAGTAAAATCTATGAATACCCAATAAAAAATAAAAATGAATAAAATTAAAAAACGTGGCCAACAAGCTCATAATCTGATGACATAAAATCACGTAATAATAACAATTTTAATAATAATAAATCTCAATAAGATGTTATTTATTTTTACGAATGAATTTTCAGCAAATAAGTTCATAATAAAGTGAATAATTGAAACACGCGCTTATCTTTAAAGGATCTCTCGGTATCTGCGTATAAACAAAGAGAATGATTATTCTGTGATAAGCGAGTAAAGAAAGGTAAGTGGTTTGTGTGCTCGCAAAGAAATAAACAATCTGTTGCTAACGTGTTGTTTATAAACCATTCTACACTCTTAAAATGAGTATTACTCGTATTCAACTGACGTTTCCTATTATAAGTATAGTATGGCAACATCACTTTGCACTTCTGTACAATTACAGAATATATTGCGTCTCCTGAGTGAAACCATATATAGCAGATTTATGTAATCTCGAACGTATGCCGACTGCAAATATCACAATATAACATCACGAATATTCTAAACACAGCTAAAATGAATCGCCCATATTTCACTATATTTATTGCACTATGCATTGGCTACCTTCCTCTACCCTTCCGCGTTCCCCCTTTCAAATCCCTTTCTATGCTTTTAAAGGGGAGTTGCCAACACGTGGACTACCCTCGTGTAGCTTGTTACTATTAAATATATATTGATGATGATTAGAAGGAGTGGTACTAGTCTCGCAGAATAGTTCTAGAATGTAGAAGCTTACGTGAGAATAGGAGGCGGCTATTTGCGTACGTGCTGTCTTTTCTCTCTGCCATGGAAAAAAGGTTCCCATAAAATGAGGCACCGTGGTCAAAGAGATATATGCCCCAGAGTAGGAGACTTTGGCCACACGGCAAGAGTTGACGGCTGTTCTTATTGGAACAGTTGGCCAGCTGCCTCCAAACCTTGTCGAGGATTGAACAGTCGAATGCTGCATTCTCACAGCAAACCTCACTCCAGTATTCGGAAACTATACCGAAAAGGGCCCTAGTTAACCATTGGCAATCTTGCTCTCCCTTCTGCAACCCCACTTTGTATCTTTCCTATGACACTAGTGTAATCAATAACTAAAAAAAAATTATTTATTATTAGTGGAAATAAATGTCGATTCAATCGATCATTTATCATTTGGAAAATTTTGTAGTCTTGGTACTCCAAGATTTCGACAAGAAATTGATTATTTTTAGCCATAGGTTCTTCAATGTCAAATCCGTACGTTAGATGATAATAAAACTGACGTATTTGTGAAAGAATCTTATTCAACTGTACAACATATTCCGATCTCATTCACTATTTTATTGGGAATTCGAGATTCTTGTTGTACTACTACTTTATGAAAGCGTTTGTAATAAATTTTAGACGGTGTTCTTTTGCGTATGAGGGAAACAATTGTAACATTCATGTGACAACATTTAATGTTACCTACCTAATAAAAAATAAATATTACTGTCTTGTTAGGCATTGATTCATAAAACATTCATTCTTTTTTTAAGGTATTGTTAAGTGTTACTGAAGAATAAAACTGTATGATTTAGAATTAATCATTTAAAATTATTGAATAAGTATGTGTTTAGTATAACATAGATATATTAGTTGATATTAAAATTTATTTAGAATAGTTTCTGTTGGGATTTAATTGTGATTTCAAGTATTTTAACATTGTTTAATATTGAAAAAATAATTCAATTATGCTAGTGTGGTTTATTGTACGTATAATTAGTTAAGAACGTTGACAGGAAGTTATTCGCATTTATGAGAAAAGGTCTGGCCTTGGAACTGCTCTTACGCACTGTTCAACCTTGTGGAAGGAGCGATTTTATAGTGTAGCTTATTCATGCTACCTAAGCCTCGCGTTACTTTCGCGAAATCTGAATAAATACAGCATACAGCAATAACAAAGAAAACGCATTAAACATAGGAATTCCTTGTGCTTTATACAAACATGTGGAACCAACCCAAATTTTCATTTATTAAATCAATGTACTCTTCCCGGTCCCTTATTCGTTCAGACACAAATATTGTTTTAATTTAAATATATACAAGGATGTTCATCCAAATCCAGAATACAATGAAAGATTAACATTGTGTATCACTAAGCCATTTACCATATATCTACAGGAAATTCACATTATTTACAACGTTTAAGCGAAAAAAATTCGTTAAATAATTAACATGCATTTTATGCTAATAATTTTCTCAATTCGGATATTTTGTCAAAGGGCTCAATTATTTCGATGTTCAATTGAACTATTATGAGAAAAAAAATGTTGTAAGAGAAATTATATCCACGTGAATGAAAACGGTAATTCAATAGATAAATCCACTTGTAAAATAGTAAACACCTTTGTTTACCTTCATGGAGTAAGCATAAGCATTGGGCTTGCACCCCTCATGGACATGGATCAACTTTGTTCAGTGCAGCCAAGGCAGACAAGAGGCTTTCAACTCCCATTCTGACTGAAGTTTCTTTATTTCCCGAGCTTATAATTCGTTAACTTATGAATGTTATATTACAAACTGGCATAAGTGTGAATCCCATGTAACAGTAATCAAATATTTACATCAAAGAAATCATCTGGGCAAACATTGAGTTCGAAGTGGCTGTATATAAAGTTTGGAGTTACGCAAAATGATACATTTTAGACACACGATTATTATTTACTATATGTGTACATATCTATGTATATATAAATTTATATATATAAATATATATATATTGAATTTAAACCCCCAAAGCTACTCTTACTGCAAACGGTGTAAGCATGTTAATAGAAACAATCGATAAAACTTGATATAAACTTATAATACATTTGATAGGGCTATAACATTATTTTATGTAAACAGTATAACACAATGTGATCTTTTACCAAATTAATTCTATGTTGAAACTTTATGCAGTAGAAAGCACAAAATTTCTAGGATTTTCTTTGAATTATTAATTAAGTAGACAAGAACTTGTAAATCCTCTAATAAATAAGTAAAGCAAACTATGGTGCAAACATTATGTAATACAAACTGATATACAAAAAACTACAAAACTGGATTATATTGCAAAGTTTTTTCTAAATGTGTTTTAGCATAATATTTGTGGAAAATCCACATTAAAATTGAGTATTCAATTAGTTCAGGCCCATGTTAGTAGGATAGTCAGGTAAAATGTGCAAAGAGCTGTTCAAGAAAGTATGTATACTTTCTCAGCTAGAATAATTTACATACTAATTAATGAATATTTGAAAACAGTAGTTGTACCAACTCTTACATATAGTCTTTCAATTGTGGAATAAAAGAAATTTATATAAAACAATATAAGTTTCAGAAGAAGGGTGTAGAATGTAAAGAAATAACAGTTTTCAATAAACTTCCTGCACACATTATAGTATTAAAACACACTAGTTATGTTCGAAAGCCATCCTAGAAAACTTGTGCTAAGCTACTTGTAGTCAAATCATTTTATGGAATACTACAGTGTGAACTGATATGATATGAATATAATATTTTACATAGTGAGCAGGAAATTTTATATTTTTGCACAATAAATTTAAGCTACTTATTTCTGACTCAAAAATCCTTACATTTATTTATGAATAGCTTTCAAATGTTTAAATACATATTTGTGGGTGTGTGTAATTAGATTGAAAATTTAAAAATTAAGTTATCATTATAGATTAACTACTGTACTATTCTCACACTATTTATGCCATATGAATGTTTTTTTTTAAAAAAAATGGGAAGGCAATTGAGTATTTTAATTTCAGTATTTTGAAGTAGACAATTATTCCTGACATCTACTTTACACGTTGTTAATAAATTAGATTAATTTAATGATAGTAGCGAATATTGTATTAGCGTCTCCGATTTTGAAGAAGTGAGCCAAGCGAGTTCTAGCAAGGAATACCGTTCGTACAGGTCACTTTGTTTGGAGGCCTGGCGGTCAAGGACAACTCGTTCTCCCACTCACTCCATTCGTGCGTGCTGTCACATCTACAACAGCTTTCATAGGCTACTTCCCTCACCTCACTCACATTTAATACAGCGTTTTGCACATAAATAAACAACACTAAGAATAATTCAAGCGACTAAGGACTTGAGTCAAAAAGCCTCTAAGGAAACAATCGGACAACGTGCACCCACATAACCTTTCTAACGCCCAGAAAGTTTTGGTAGCCAACAAATTTTTGCAGCGTGATTGTCGTAAGTTCATATTTCTTTATGTTTTATGGGATCAGTTTATTTGTTTACATCAAAACAACCTCCAGAGTATTATAATTTAATCATTACTCTGAAACTCATCCGATTTGAAAGAATAATTGTGGATTCGTTTCAAAATGAATTTGTTAGTAAAAAAAAAAGATCCGTCCCTATTTCATATCATTTTTGTTCAGAAAAGTCTGAATGAGGACCCTTGAATTCTGAATTAAAATTTTTCTTCTCTTCTTATGTCACTTTTTTTCTACATTATTCTGTATAATCGTCCCTCTGAATTCACTGTACAGTAGTTACCCTGGTAAATATACTTAGGAGAGTTCGAAGTGCTTATATACAAATATTTCTTTCGATAACTTCAGAAATAGCAATGCAGAAACATGGTCTGGAAATAATATATTAACAGTTATTTCTGGCGAAGTTAAAAATTTCTTCAGTCATATTGAGTTCTGAGACATTGTCAGGAATGATTTAATATCCAGACAAGAATGAAGGTGGTGTTCGGGTGTGGTTGAATCACTAAAAATTTTCTGTGTGATCAGTTATTTTTGGGAACCAGAGGTGATGATGTTTACTCAAATTCATTTTGAGTCAGGTTACAAATTGCATTCGGCCCAGTTCGCAAGGTAACAGCAAATTGAATACTCGTATATTAACTCCCCATTAAGTTTATTTTTTCCCCCCTGGTCCCAAGAATCCAGTCTTTGTTGGAAGTCATAGACCTTGAGAAGCTTTAGTTTTCATTGAGCATTTCCGGGTGTGCCGGAAATCAGGGTGCTGCAACAACTGCCTGGAGCTGGGGCTGGGCTGGGGCTGGGCTGGGGGTGAGGCACAGGTTGCGCCAAGGTCACGCTCGCGATCGATACATTCATTCTTGTCCCAAGTTTCGAATTACCGTCTAACCCTGCAGCCTTCATAGTTCTATTTATATCTTGTAACCGTTCTTCCCGAATAAATGAACGACCATGTAGCATAGACGCCAAAATAAAATAAATGCAGGAAATATAACAATGTAAAATATGAGGCAAGGAAAATAATCCCGAATATTAGTCCCGATTACGGGGAAAACCCCCTAAGTGAACGTTTGAAACATTAGTGTTTTCCTTTGTACGAGTTGTTCTTAACTGATTAACTATTCAGCCAATCCTGTAAACATTGCTCAACGACTTCACGAGAAAACATGTTCTTCTGGGTCACTCGTAAAGCATTAGTAAACCCTTGTAAAATTTTTTGCTTAGTGCAGCTTTTTGTTTAGTCACCGCAGTTCGTAGAAATGCAGAAGTAAAACCTTTTACAGTACGGACAGTTTGCTGCAATTCTGTGCTGCTCTATTAGTTTGGTGTGGATAATTTTAAAAACGAAAAAAATTAATGATGTAATGGGTTTTTCCGATGATTATGAAAAGAGACATGTGGGATGTTCACTTTGAGGCGTTGAGAAAATTTGAACTGAAGTTTTTTTTAATTATTTTCGTATGGGTATTGAAAATTTCGACGATCTTCTTACACGGATAGAAAAATCCATTCAAAGCCACAACACATCATTCAGGGAATGTATTTCCCTATACAAATGTTGCAAATTACAACCTAAATAATATTTATCTGATAATTATTTATTATAATAAAATATATTTTCAAAACGTCAGACGTAAAAGAAAACATACAATAAAAATTCAACCACATCTATTTATTTCATCCCTACTTTCGGACTAAAATTTTAAGAAAAATAAATATCAAGATCCGACTGTTTAGTGGACGCTCAATGGGTCAGTTCCAAACAGAGTTTTAATTATCGCGTCTCAAGAGCTCGAAAGTTTGTAGAATGTGTAAAAACTTGAGTATTTTTCACAGAATTATAAACTTACATCCTTAATTGATACTGTAAAGGCTTATAAAGTTTTACATAATTTCATTCTTGAAAGGGACGGCTACATTGTCTATAACTGGGTTTAGAAGTAAAGTGGATGAGCATGTGGAGGAATTTCAGAAAATAACGTAAGAAACGCGATGATTACTTTTTAACTCACATGGACTCAGTAAAATTCTCTTACATTTAATATATAGGAAAACAAAACTGTCAAAATGTGTGCTTAATAAATATAGTTTTCGGAACTACCAGAATTTGCAAGCTGTTCAAATTAGTTTTAACAAAATCAATATTGTACTCTCCATATTCCTTTCTTTCTTTATCATCCTTATTTTCATATAAATTTCTTAATTCTCTGCAAAGTTCTTCCCAAGAATTTCTATTCTGCAATATGTATTTATGTATTTCTCTACTTTTGTTCCACAAATCGAGTCGATCATGAATTAAATTTATAAGTAGTTGTACATCATCCGTGATGATAATGGAAAAAATATACTTGTCATCATACTATTGTTTTACACAATCATTAGTGTGATGATTATATAGCACATGAGAAGCAAAACATCACATGTTATATTTTACGACTGGAACTACGTGATTCAATCGACTTCCTTGAACTACTCTTATTTTAAAAGTGTTGTATTTCTTTTATTTACAGGACTGATATTTATTCGTTTCATTTAAATACAATGAATTGTTAACTGCTCAGATTAATCTGTTTATAACTACGTTTGTTTCGACAGGACATCAATTTAACTAGAATCGATATTTACGCATGTTTGTGTCTTGACGTATCGTATTTCATTTAATGGTGACTCGTACAATAGATAATGTTTTTCAGGCTTTTCCGTTGTCTATCGAGTCTTTGTCTTTTGTTTACGAACAGAGTGACAACAGAAACTCTGTGAAGTAAGCTACTGACGGGAAAACCCCATCTAAACCTGGTACATTGGCATGAGCTTTTCCAGCGTCTTATGCGACCTTACAAAATAATTCTTAAAATAATAGTTTTATTCTGATTTAGGGTCGTTAATTTACGAAACAATTAATCATCACATGAGAATCTCAATGAAAACTGCAGAATATTAACCTGTAAAACACTACAATATTAAATTTGAAACATTAAATTACTAAATTATGATGAAATGTACAAAAAATAGATACAAACATATTAACTGTCAGTAAAAGTATTGAATAAATTACTGAATTCATTTCAATTAATTTAGGTAAGTTTTTCTGCTTTCTATTTCATATTTGAAAACCTTGAACTCGTTACTTATTCCGATCCCTGAATTTCTAGTCAAAGTGCTGAAATTCCCCATTATACCAATAACTATATACATATTACAACGCAAAAGTTCGGGTATTTTATATACATATATTTTATACTTGTATAGGTTGTGGCCAATAGTGAAAAAACAAGTTTTCCAATTCGAAATGACTCGGGAAAATTTTCTGTAGCCAAGAAATTTTGCACCTCATTTCAGTTTTTCTCTAATAACGAAATCATAATGAAATTTTTCCGTAGATATGTACGTATGTCATACGTATTACAGTGTCATACGTACATATATATATATTGTAATGATTAGACTTTATTACCATATATAAAAAAACTTTATTACTTAAAAATACAAAAAAAATACATTAAAAAATTGATTGGCCGCCAGCAGATATACATATAATCTGCAAAAAATTAACAATAATTAGCTCCGGCTTGGTTTATGAAATCCTCCTTCTCTACAAGGTAATGTGGGCGGCTCGGTGAAATTCATAAACAGAACTTAGTTCCGTACTGTGAAAAAAAAATCTTTAACTTCTGAAGGTACTTTACATTAATGGTGAGTGACCCTTACTTTAGCTCGTAGCATCAGCCGACTTGCAGCGGATCACTGGTATTGTAGCACCCCACGATCTCCTTCTTCGGCCTCCACGCGATGGACGTCCACTCTCCAAAACTTTTGTTCGTTACAGCTCGCCAAATTTTACACCCTCTCGCCTCTCTCACTTCACTTTCAATTCTCTGGTCAGTCTCCCGGATGCGGAGTATATACCCTTACTCCGCCCCCCCCCCCAAATGATATCAAGAAAATAGGGACGCGTACCGTCTGCTTCTTGGGGCCTCTCCGGCGCACGTGCACTTTTAATTAATTGCCTCTCAGGCCCGCGGACAAAAGGGCGCCCACTTACCGATGTTATTCACTACTATATATATATATAGAGAGAGAGAGAGAGAGAGAGAGAGAGAGACGTGATTTACGGAATTGTGAATTAAATATTTCAACTTAAATTTTGATATAAATAACATTGAGCAATATTCAGATGAAGTCTTACTATAATAGATAAATGTAAAAAAGTAAGTAAATATTTATCTAAGATTAGTAGTTGAGTAGTTACCTATCGCTGCCTTTCTCAGAGCTACAACATGACCGCGCGGCCGTTCCGAACGCAACCAAGCAGCAAAATGAGTTTATTTTCGGCAATTCTCAATGTATTTTTACAATCAGATAAAGTGTTGGAAAGAGAATTAAATTCTCTTCAACTTTATTTCATGAGAAATGAATGGAAGACCGACAATTTTGAAGATATCAGCAGAAGAAGTACGACAAACTGCATTCTTTTCGAACGATTTATACTGCATCATTCGATTAAATTTCGTAATTAAATATACCATTCGACGCATAATTTTATGCTATTTTATTTATCACCGAATATTGTATTCAGTAGAATGCTTCATTCATAGCTATTAGAGAAAAACTGAAAATAAGTGCAACATTTCGTGGTTTTTAGACCACAGAAACTTTCCCCAAGGATTTTAGAATTAGAAACGTTGGTATTCTCCTATTGGCCACAACCTATCCAAGTAGGAAAAACATATAAAAAACACTTTTTGCTGGCGGACACCTTTTTCTTTTTGGACACAGCTACTGACATACATTTCTGTGCTTAGATCCCTGCTATATATGGTTTGTGGTTTTCTTCTGTAGCATTACCACTGATGTGATGGGATTTTTTTCAATGAGGACCAAACGGTCAGAAAATATTGGGCACACCACTCCATTCAATTAGGTCCTTCTCTTACTGTTGCATTTTGCCTCACCAACTAGTTTCTGGGAAAGTATTAATGTCGAGTATCGTACATCTTCATTTATGTTTGTATGGAATTAAAAGAAGGTTGTGGTGTTGATTGTATACATATTGGTATCAGAAAAGATTGGTCACTAATGTGAAAAACGTAAGAAGTTAATTATGAAAAGATATCTGCCGTATATTATTGGCATATTATATTTTATAAATAAATAAACAAGCGGCCTTCAGCTAAAAAGATTTTTATTAAAAAAATCAATTAAATATACCCACATTTCGGCTTTTTTAGGGCGAATTCAGATTTAATGTACAATTTAGATATTACTGATATGAGTAAATAAATTTTAATAAAGAATGTAGTCTTTCTCGGAGAAGGCAATGAATAAAGTTTTAATTTATTCAATTTTATTAACATTTTCGTTTAAATCATGTATAAAATTGTGAGGTAAGCTTTTTCTGCCTTGCTTGTTACAGATACAGCCTATATTGTTTTCGGCTTCATTGTCACACACGAGTTGTTTCATTTCGGTTGTAACAAGGAAGGCAGCAAAGCCTTGCCTCACAATTTTGTACTAAAAAATGCAAATAAAATTATTTGCATTTTCAGCTTGGTATACGGACTATTAATATTGCAAATTAGCTTATCTAGATATATTTGCTTGCTTTAAAAAAGATTGTAGTGAATTGAAGTTAAAAATATTACACTTTTACATAAATGGTAAGAAAGTTAAATAAATTAAAATATTTTGTAATTATTCGTAAGAAACATTATTTATAAAGTCTTCACAGGCTTCTAACCGAAACGTCCCAATACAATTGTTTACTCGAATAAGAAATATATGTTTTTTCTAGGCTCTTCTTAGCACCTGACGAAAGGATCCCAGAAACGTTGTGTGGTTACCCTTTTTTGTCTGTTTTGGCTATCTTTCGTATTCATTGTTTTCTATCAGACGTAAATTTTTTTCATTTTAATTGTTTACTCGGTTAGAAGCCCGAGAAGACTATTCATGCTCTACAACGAGAAAGACTACATTCTTTATTAAACTTTCTTTACTCATGTCAGTAACTTCAAAACAAAACAAAAAAAGTAGATTAAACCTGAAGTGGTCTTAAAAAATGACGAAACGTCGGTATATTTAATTGTTTTTGTTAATAAACACTTTTCTGACGCAAGACCGTTTGTTTACTTATTTCGATGTCTTACGCCTGTATATTCATCACCATTGTTTTCAAAAACCTAATAAGGATCCACATTAGAACCGAAACGTGTAGCTCGATAAATCAAATTATAATTTTAAAATTCTGTTTTCGGCTATGTCATTTTCTCAGTTATGTTTTTCGGTTTATATCGGACGAACAAAACTACAATAATAATAAAAGCAAGATGCTATTTACTTTGGGTTGTCCCGACGAATACTGGAAGTAAATGAGAAAATCAAATTATAGTTGTAGCCGTTCCTGCGTGAAGAGTTTCCATTACTCTGAATTACTTGTAACGGAAGTCCAATGGACTCCAATTCTACTCCCACCTGACGGTTAAAGTTTCCATTTTAAATAATCTACAAACTATCGCAAAATTAAAATGGATTTATTTTTAACTTCAATTCACTTCAATCTTTTTTAAAGCAAGCAAATATATGTAGGTGAGCTAATTAGCAATATTAATAGTCCGTATATCAAACTGAAAATGCAAAGAATTTTATTTGAATTTTTTAGAGATTACTAAATTTTATAGTCTCATTTATGAGAATAACTACTCAGTTAAATAAAAGTTTTGTGTCATCGTTTAGGAAATCAATGTTCGTTGTGATATTTTTCCATTTATTTTAGTGTAAGTAATATAATTCAGACGTTTACAACCCTTTACTAAATTCTCTTTATGCGTAAATGTACCGCGCTGCAACACGGAATTCAATGAATCGAACTAATTATGCCGACCAGTAGTTATTTTTCAACTTTAAACAATGAAAAATATATCAACGTTCATTTCTTTACAAGTGTTTAGATGACTCGTATTGCTGCATCAGGAAATTCGAAATGTATTGAACGAATGAAAACGAAAATTTAACGTCAATAAGTTCTCAATTTGTAGAATCATTACTGTAGAAACGTATCAACCCACAGTGTTTGCGAATTTCTTCCTGTGTTTTTTTGGCGCTTTTGAATGTAGATACTATATTAAGTACGAACGTAATTAGCTGAAATACTGTGTTTGGCTGATAACCGTAATGATAATAGTCCTATTCAATAATATATGAGCCCTAAAAAGCGTATTCTTTCACTGTTCCAATCAGTACGCCAATGGGTCACGCGCATAAATGTCTATATAATTATAAACATTATTTTGATATATTTTGAAAACAACGTCCTGGGGAACAACAGTTTTTTGTCCGCTGGTTTGTATAACTGATTCAGAACTGAAATAGAATTTAAAATAAGGACAGTTGTTTTAAGTAAGAAGAGGCACAGAGAAGGGAATGCTGCATCCCCACAGCAAACAACTATCCCGCCATCGGAAGGGCTTGGGACAAGTACCCAATGCCCAACCTACCTGATGCAGGTTTTCTAGGGTTTGTCCTACATCACGTTGAAACGAATGTCGGGTAGGATCCTTTAAATATAGCCCGGGGTCCCTTGTCTACTTTCCTCTACACTTCCGCATCCCCCCTTTAAAATTCCTTCCTATGCTATTAAAGGGAAGTTTCCACCATGTGGATTACCCTCGTGTAGCCTGTATCCCTAAAAAAAACCGCTAAACACTCCCACAGATATAGCAAACGAAATTCCTTGAAATTTATCACCTAATTGAGTCTGTAAACAATACATTTAGCTTGATTAATACAAATAATCCTATTCATTAGTGAGTATTCATATGGAAATACTAGCCAATAATTTTAAAAAGAAACAGACTTATTTGTTACATAAATAAATGATTGCTCCATTATCAATTAATCGTCTATGGTATAATAAATCTACGAAATGTGAGGAATCACGGAAAGGATATCGAAGAAAGCTGTAATTTCTTTTGTGACTCTTAGCTGTGAAATATTCCAATGAGGAGAAAAAACAATTTTTCATACCAGTAGATATATTGAGGTGTCTGAATTTAATTTTTTAACCATTAAAGAACTAGGTCTTTCCGGGTAAACAGCAAACAGTAACACAGGTTTCCATCACAGTTGTGATATTGTGTAGTAGTTTTATTGGCTAGCACTACCATCTTCTTCCGCCTGAAGAAGATTGCAGAATCAGAAGTCGAAATGTTCATTCTCAGAACCATCAACGGCCGCAAATCAAATGAATATTTTTGCTTGCTATGTACACTAATCTGAAAAGAGAAAAACAGTCTTTATTTTAAAGTCAGATATGAATATTTATAAATCGGTGTGGTTTTACACCTTATTGTGAAAATAAATTATTGGAGTTGTTTCTCAACGGATGGTATCTTAAATCCCACTCAGTAAGAGTGAAAACATAATATTTTGGTTTCTGCATGTTATGAACTTACTTTTATTAACCATTCGAATCATTAGTCTCATATTTTCTGTTTTACATCGTAAAAATATATGCGTTAGTACTGTCTCTTATGTTGTAGTTTAATATCTTCTCTAATACTAGATCAACATGAACGTAACACTAAGTCAAATTTGAAATTAAAATTGCAAGTATATATGTGATTGTCAATACGCCTGCGTTATGGTTTAATGTAATAACTTAGTTTTTATTGGATCTGAATGGGGTTATATATTAATAATAAGAAATATAACCAAATGAAGTCAAAAGAAATGATAATTCAAATATCACACAACGTTTATGGAAGCCATGTTCCTTTCTTCAGGTGCAGAAAAAACGCAAGAACTTGCATAAATCAGTTGACAAAACTCAAAAGCTTCATTAATCCCTAAATTATTGTCACTTCTTTTGTCTTGTATTTGGCTATCTTTCTTAATATTAATTTTCAATATTATTTGATAATGATTTTTAAACGACAAAAATTTAATTTTCAAACAAGTACGATAATTTATTTTACAAACGTTAAATATAATATTATAATTAATATAAGATTTACCAAGCAATCATTATCAGGAGTATTCTGAAGGTAAAGAATCTGAGTACTTATACACACCAATAAAAGTACATAAATTAATCAATATTTATAAAATTAACATTTGGACGAACATTAATACTCGTTAAGAAAAAGAGAAATACTAATCTTGGATATGCGAGGGTGCTTGATCCAAGCTTTAGGACAGCATCAAACTGTGGAATTAATTGTGGACGCGACTGTAGTTCTATGCAGTTGACGGGTGACTGATGAATTTATAGTTGATTCTTGTTTCTTTCGGGATAATTAGATGGTGTCTGCTTTGCTAGTCGAAAGCTCTATACTTGTTACTTGGCTATTTGGGATGAAATTCTAACTTTTACAACAATTATATCGCGGATTTAACGCCGATTAACTACTCACAATCAATTGTATTTCTTACATCTCTGAGCTACCATGTCTTCTCACATTTTTATTGCCATACTGGTACAGGGCCACCTTCTGTAAGAACAAATGACATTTTGTGTCCCTGAACGAGTTTACTGTAACCCAGCTTGGGGAAACTGTAAACGGCGCCCTTTCTTTATACAAAGACAAATGACAGTTTCACCCTCAAACTGAGAAGAAGAAAATTCATCATACATGACGTGCAGGCTTGCCCGTGCAAAAACATATAGCTGGCCATCTCTTAACAAGGCTATATTTTTAGCAGTCTCTTTTTATTTGTTCGTCTTTTGACCGCCGAACAATAGTATTGTCTGAGGTCGTTCGTCGCCTCCCACGAAGTCTATCCCCCCCTCCCCCCCTCCAAAACTATGCTAACAACAAATTCAGACTAAATAGTTAGCATTGATGAATTATGCAAAGCAATCATTCGAACAACTAAAATACTTATCAACAATATATGACAAAATAAGCGTAGAATCTGACATGTTAGATTCAGTTACACCTACGATCGATTTATACCAAGTTTACAGAAAGGTTGTACATACATCCTAATATACCTTTAAAATTCAACCTTTTTTAAAAAAAAGGAAAATAGGAAGAAGATCCAAACCGAAGCAGACTTTTTTCAGTTCTTGACTTCATGAATCTATAATAGCAGTTTCAAAAAATTATTAATCTCAATTTCTGTTGACTAGGAACATATCTTTACTCATCGACCGAATTTTGTTATTTATTCACAACATAGTCCCTGGTACATCTAATGAACTTGTTTCTGCAGTCTTCAGAAACAAATAGGAAACAATTTTCTGATAAGTCCGTTCAATCCCCTTCGCAATCGTCAGCACTACTTCTGATTACGAAACAAAGGTGTTCATCTACAATTCGATAAAATTTCACATAGTGTTAAATCTGAGGCATAAGGATAAAGAGAAACATACTTCCAGTTGATTTTGGGAGATATGAAGCAACTTCTTCCGTGTTCCGAATGCAAACCCGGGAACTGTGTATGCATTAATTACACCGGGAATGCCTTCGTTCTGCAACATTTGCATTATTGTTGCAATATACATATAATTTCAATATAATGCCTTTTATGATTGTTGTAATCCTTGATGAATTTCCAGCACATTTCATAGTACGCTACAGGTACAGTTGTTTAAATATATAATTTTTCAAATTTATTTATTGCTACAACCTGTCATAAAATGTGACATTTAGTTACTTGACATACTTATAGTATTAAAAGTCAAGATGAAACACTTTCTATTGAAAATTTTTCAAAATTAAAACTACAAATTTGACATTGCTGTACTTGGCGTGAATCTTTTTGTTAAATCAATAGGCTTGAATATTTTGAGCCCAGGCTCAGTTTCACAGATATTTTGTTTGGATAAACATTTAGTCTGTCATGTATCTCTTCAGTAACCGTGGGTAGTCAGTCCTAAGTCTTGTCGAATTACTTCGTTCGGTACAAACCATGGTGCGTTTACCAAGGATCGCAGTACTTTTGATTGGAACCTCTTTATAATGTCGATGTTTGATCTGCTAGCTGTGCCTCAAATCTGTATCTCATATGACCAAATTTTCCGGATAGTTGTTTTATAAAGTAATATATTACTTTCCAATAAGGTGTAATCTACCCCATGAACCAATACATTGTCTGGAATTTTAGACCCAATTGTTTGCGTTTTGAGAATATATGTTTCCTCTATGTAAGGCGCTTATCTAGGTGCATTCCCAGGTACTTAACGGTTTGTCATTTAGGATTGCTGTAGGGCAAGTACGTCTTCTAGTTGTAAATGTTACAGGTGTTGATTTGGATTCATTTATACTTTTTCAACCACTGTGTCATGTCATTTAAATGGGTCTGTAAATTCTCAGATGCTATGTTTGAGTCTACGTGGGATGATAGTATCCCTGTATCATCAACGAATGTAGCAACTGTAGTACTTGGTGATACTGGAAGATCTGCAGTAAATATGAGATTCAACAGCGGCCCCAACACACTTCCTTTGGTGGACGCCGGCTCTGCGTGGGCGTCTCCATACCTAATATCTGTCTGGAAGATATGAGTTTAATATTACGAAATAATCGGAGGGTAATACCTTTTTGATTTTAAAAAAGCCATCGTGCCAGACCTTATCAAAGGCGTGCACAATATCGAGAACAACGCCTGAACAATATTCTTTATGTTGGAAGCTCTTTATAATTCTGTCTACTATTCTATGGACTTGATCTATTATGGAATGGTTTTGGCGAAATTCGAACTGTTGATTAGGTATATTTTAATTTTCCATATTTACTGGTGTAAATTTTTGAAGTAGTAATTTTTCAACAACTTTGAATAGGATTGGTAATAAGTTGATTGGTCTGTATGATGACAAGTCTCATTTAGGTTTTCCAGGCTTATGAATCATAATGATTGTAGCAACTTTTCACTAGTCTGGTACATATCGCAGTCTTAGTACCGCGTTATATAATTGGGTAATATACTTGAATCCTTTCTTTGGTAACTCTTTAATAACGTTACCCGTGATTAGGTCATACGAGGATTTAAATTCATCAGAATTGTATTCTTGACTTCACTTGTTTCGAAGTGTTTGATCGGTGTATGCAGTTGAAATGTTGTTACAAGGTTGTTGTTGATAAATTTCTTTCTCTACTCTTGCTGTAGTTTGAGAGTCAAAATTATATTATCATGACTTCCCAAGCAGTCGGAACCATAACTTTTTTTGTTGCTGGCTATTCCGGAGATTCATATACAGAGCTTTTTTGTTTTTTCTCTATGTCAAATTGGTACAGCCAAGTTAGGTCGGCAGTGAAAATTTTCAAAAGAAACTCTTCATTTTGTTGTAATATCAATTTAGTTGCAGACGACGAAGTTAATCAAGTTTCAACATGCACGGCTGCTTCTGACGCAATATTGAGACACATAAAGTTGACCCCTACAGAGCACACTTTACAAAATATTCACAAATACATTGACAGCAAGACTCACGGAGATAGTAGAGGGCAAAATACCGGAACTACAATTTGGTTTCAGAAGAGGTAGATCTACCATACAAGCAATATCATGCCTCATAAAGGACATTGATGAAGCACTGAGACGCTACAGGGGGAAGCTATACGAGGTCTTCTTTGATTATACGAAAGCTTTGGACTTTCTCAACAGACGACTAATACTAAACAAGCTGGAATCAATGATTGGAAAAGAACATTACCTGTCGATAATAACCTCAAACATGAGAACCAAGTAGAAATAGATGACAGCATGTCAGTATCGGACCCAATAACAGACAAACGGGGTACTACAAGGAGACCCCCTAAGCCCGTTATTGTTTAATATTGCGACTGCAGATATAGCCGAATCACTACCAACAGAAAACACGCGTCTCTATGTGTATGCAGATGACATGGTCGTCACAGCAACCTCCAGACAAGATCTACAAGAGGCCTTAAACAATCTAACGAACTGGGCTCAAGAAAATGAACTAGAAATAAACCTTCAAAAGACAGCAGCAATGATATTCAGGAAAGACACTTTATACCAACAAGTGTTACAAACAGCTTCAAGTACCTTGGGATAACCTTACAACCGACAGGAAAAAGTAATCGCAGCTATCAGAGCAATGCAAGATATTCGGATGATACGACAACTCTCCATAGACACGGTCATCTCCCTCTACAAAGCAAAAGTCACCCCAATAGTCACATACGGTTTGGAATTAATATGGGAGAAACTAAATAGAAAGAACCTGAAAGATATTGAAAAGATAAAAGTAACTTTTCTGAAAAAGATACTGTGTGTCTCGAAATATACGCCATCACGACTTGCATATGAACTCACAAGGGAACCTACGCTATACATCAGGGTTAACTTTACCATCTACACCTACGTATCAACACGTAATCCAAGAGCTAAAGGAAAAGAAGAACCAGATATGGGACAACTACGACACACAGTAACCCGTTTCGCCGTGCACGGTTTTCACCACAAGATTTGTAAATCAAAAAGCTTTTATCAACCAGATGTGAATTGTGTTTGTGAATTATGTGAAATGGTGTGAGAAAGATATCACGCATATTGGTGTTGCAGAAGATCTATCTCAATGATTTGTAAAGAGTGACCCAAATTACTTTATAGTAATTATAGTATTATTGTTCCTTATAGTATTATAAAGTTGACTATATGACATATTGTTATTTTTCATCTTAAATTATGTGAAAAAAGTTGTGATGTTCTTCACTGAATAGCCAACGTACTTCCAAAATTATTTTAATGACACCGGAAAAATTCTCAATTCTTTTTTTAGACCTATAAAGGATGAGACCATATGTTGGGAACGTTTTTTAAAAGTTGGTAATTTTCAATTCTTTCTCGCAAAAAGTTTTGCTGCTGCATCACACCACTTCTATTTTAGATTTCATTTTTATTATATACATATATTATATCATATATTAAACTGAGGATTACAAACTCATTATCATATAATCTATATTTAAAATTTAAAAGAAATCATAAAACATTGGCAGAAAAGTAATTAAGAATTGTTTACTGGGTCAACCACTGACGTGGACAACCAACTATTTTCACTTGAACAAATTAAATTTAGTTTTAAGCAGTCCATTTTCAGAGTATTTCCAAATTTACAGTTTGTCGTTATAAAGATTTTTGCGACGTTTTACTTCATAAATTGCAGATTTACACCATTATTTCGTATGGTGTTATTTAGATGGAAAGTAAAAAAATTACTTGATTCGTAATAAGATCTAGAGAATCGTTTAAACTTTTGAAAATTTCTGAAAGCATCTAAGAGAAAATCAGAAAGGGCACTTCTGTGCGACATTTTCGTCTTATTAGTAAGCTTAAGAAGCAGCTAAATCCGTGCTGGCAGCGCTGACAGGAAGGAACTGGAGTAGCAGTCAGCTGAACGCTATTGATCGCTGCTAAATCAATCAACAAAGACTCACGGAAGATTCGTGAAAGATTGATTCCAACTCGCTCAGTTACTATTATAACCGCTGGCCCATCGAAGGTTTCAGAATTCATACGAAAATTTTAATTTTCCCATGAACTCGTTGAAATGTTTTGGCTGAGTGTGGATTGAACAGACCGTACATTTAATTTTCTATCAGATTATTTTAAATTACAATAATTATTCGCGAGTTTGTTTGTTCTGAATTAAGGAAACAACAGTAAACTCCTTAATATTTCTTCAATAATAATGTCTTGATCATCTGTAACATTAACCCATATATGCATGATAAAATGAATACAACAATTCAACTCAATTCTAAACTATGGGTGTTTTTAAAATTGTTGCATGTATGTTTGTTTAATTATTGTGTAGAGCAGGTTGTTGATTGGAATTGAGTTGTACTCTATTCTTTACGCATATATTGGTTAATGTTTTAGATGAATATGACATGATTAATGTCGAAAGCGTATGAAATTTTGGTTGTTTAATATATTGAGAACCCAAAATTCTGGAGAATGATTATCTTTGTAATTGATATTCAACTTATGGTCCTGTACCTCATAATACATAACTCATTTACATTATTCTTTGGTTATAGTTTACAAATTTTCTCTAGATATCAGTTTAACATTGTTGGGAATTCATGTTTTCATCATCCATCGTTACTAAATAAACATTTAAGCCAATCTGTTCTGATTCAAATAAATCATGGATGTCGAGCCCGCGGCGGAAAGGAAATATCAAAGTAGTGCGTGCGGCCGAACGAAAAATAATACCTTACAGTACTTTCGGAAATGTACCAATTTTTTGCATTTTTCAGCATCCATTTATAGCAAATTCTGAAGCAGAATACATAAATTTATAAATTGTACCTCCCAAAGACTCGCTCCGCGGTCAGTTCATTATACATTTTTGAACTATTATTATCAGGAAAGTAAGCGAAAAATTAAAACCAAAACATCGGATCAACACATTCAGAACATCTGCGAATTGCAGCCATAGATACTGATGCATTAGTTTCTCAAATTTCAATGTCAAATATTACACAAATCTTATTTTTTGTAGTTAACTTCATAATTATAACTAAAACCAAATTGATTTTTTACAAATATAATTGATAAAACAAATTGCTGTTGTCATAATAAAATGTTATAAATTAATATAGTTTAAATAGCAATAAACAACCTCATAGACTTTACGATGAAAACTGATTTGTTTAGAGTAATTTAAATGTTATACAAATGTAGAACTTAACAGATGTATGTCGCTAATGACCAAAAGGTTAATGCGAAGTTAAATTGTAATTAAAAAAATAAGCGTGTGTTGAAAATAATAATTAAAACGACATTTATAAGAGAGAATCTTAAAAAAGAAAGTAACTTTAACGAAGTAAATTTGAATTTCAAACTGCTGGACGTTTCGACGCGGATAGCGTCTTTTCTAACGACGAATAACTTAAGCCTGAAATTGAAGAATAAATTTAAATCAAACATAAAAACTAAGAGTGTGAGCAAAATTACACTATAAGTTTCTTAGAGGTATCTGGTTTCCTTATCCATAATAAATTAAGGTTTTCCAAAAACTAACTTTTTCAGGCCGTGTTCTAAATTTTTTGTCTACTCATCCTGTTGCACAGAAGCGTGCTGTTGTTTAAAATTTGGTTGACCAAGCTATCTTATTATCCAATCCTATTCATCATTTTGAAAACCTGAACTATGTCAAAAATATTTTACTGGCCTATTGAATTTATTTCTAAGTACATGAACATTAGATTATCTAAAATTAATTTAGGACCCAACTAAAACAAAGTTATAAGAAAAATATTTATAATGAATTTATTGTCCAATCACCAGAAATTATATAAAAATTAATCACAGTTTTGATTTTGACAACACCTCCATTTTTGACAAAGAACCAGATGATTGTGGAAGATAAATTTCCTAAATGCTGTATATTAGAAATCATACAAATATTGTAAATTGAAAATGAAACAGAAAATCTCAACAAGTTATATGGTGTTTGTTTTAAGTTATAAGGATCTTATTTATTATCTTTGATTTTCGTTTATTGTTCTATGAGAGTCTTAATTTTTTTATTATTGATTTATTTACATGCGTATCAACAGCTCATTTTGCTTTATCGGGGAACTGATTGACGGTCTCACGCAACAAAACAACTATGCCCTCGCCGGGATTCGAACCCGGGATCTCTCTGATGTGTGGCAGTCACTACACCACAGGAGGTAGGGTAGTATTAAGTTGTTCACTATATTAATCTGCGTTGAAACATCTGGTAGTTTTCGTTTCAAATTTACTTAGTTTAAGTTCCTTTCTTTTTTAAGTTTGTTTTATAATGGTCGTTTTAACATTGTTAAATGATTTATATATTGTTAATTTTAGTATTAACCCGAATGTTTACATCAGTCACCAATTTGAATGAGATCTTAATTAATCTTTTTCAAAATCTTTAATTTTTAATATCTTTCGGCAATAGTCATAGTCATATGTAACAAAAAATAATTTTACAAAAACATTTACAATTTAACAGGAAACACATACATAACTTTTGTTTCAACAAATAATTAATTAGAAACTTATAAATGGCCCTATATTTCGTTAACACAAAAACCTTCAACTTGTCGAAATGTTTTTATTTGTTCCCTAGTGGCATTTTGAAATAATGTGTGTATCGGTTCCCAGTAGGTTATGTGTTTATCTTACGGGAAATCCAGTAAAATACAAAGACTACGCAACTGCGGTCCAAACACAACATCAATCTTATCTGTCGATAGAACATGGTCAAATATAATGAAATATTGAGCCATTTTTAATTTTGAAAATTAATGATTTATTTAATATATATATATATATATATATATGGGTTTCTTATTAAATCTTAAATATTTCTGTATAATTGTTTTTCTCAGTAACTATAGCAATATTGGCGAAAACTACTCCAAATTCGAAATCATAGAATATGAACATCATGAATTAGTTTATCATTCAAACTGTTGACTAATATCAGTATTAGGGGTTAATAATAAAATTAAATTATCACGTATCAGTCCTTTTATTAAAAAAATTATATTCTTGAAGAAAAATTCCTTAAATATGTTAACTATATTTACGTTTTTTGCTCATCATCTATAGTTATTGTTTGTTATATTTTGTGTGGGCCAAAACAGTCTTTTTACAATTTGACCCAAGAAAAATTATATATAAAAAGATATAAATCCCCCCACACTAGCATTAGTATTCTGTGCTTCCTTTCTCAATTCTTCTATAATAATAATTCACAATGTCTGCCAATGAAGACTAGTACAATACATTATTTTGAGTCTAGGGAAAATATCGATCGCCATTGTATTCGACATATTAAATCCTCAATTTTCCTGTCATGGTGTTATTTATCCTGCAACATGAGACACATTCGGCAAATAAAAAAAAATAAGAGTCTATAATATTCTGTATATGAGAGACGAAATCATAGCATGAGGGTTCGTTCTGTTCAGGATTCCATTTTGCAATTGGAGACTATTTGTTGAGGCACAGGTAGCTGAGCCAGCGAGGGTAAAGAGGGGAGCCTGGGACGGGAACAGATGTTTCAACCTCGGAAATCTCACAAACAAATGCACATTCAGGGTAGATAGGTCATCTTCTGGGAGGACAAGGAGAACGGCAAAGGGGGTTTCGACTCAACAAAAAAACAGTCACGCATTGTAATGAGATTGCATCTCCCTTTAGTTATTGTTTTACTCAACTATGCATATTGTGTTTTTTTTTCAGTCCCGGATCATGCCAATAGAAATAACTCATTATTGTTTTATAGATCTTTTTTATATCATAAAATAACTTTATTGTGATCTACACTACTACGATATTTATTTCCATAATTCTCATTCAGTCTTCTCCAAATTACATAAGGGAATCCCTGGTTTCGTTCTTTCCACAGCTTTGATTTCAGGAGATTTCTGAGTAAAGTCCGTTGCCTTTTTTACTGTCCATTTCCGATTTTCCTCTACATTCATCAGGCACATACGATATTGAATGCTCATGACCTGACGATGCCGGTTTATAGAAACTGGATTCGCAAGTTCATTCGTTGAAAAGCTTTTTATTTGGTATAGTGCCAGTAAGTCTTACTCAATATACAGACTGTTCAGTTCGAGAATTATACTACAGAAAATGTTTCAGCAATTCAAGATAAATTCCTATATTCCTTAGTTTATAAATGCATAATCGTCTCTTTTTAATTTTACTACATACCTCTGTAGATAATGTTGCAAGAAGTAAATAGGAAATGTTCTATTAAATGAGAAATCAAACTTATTAATTTTAGCAGCTTTTAGAAGAAAGTGATAACTTATTAACTGCGAGGATTGGCGACAGAAAAATTCATTATAAATGTTGATACGAAATCAATTGACACGAGCTCTGGAAAAACAATACATACTTTATAATGGAAAATACGATCAATTCTTCATCGAGCATTAATGTTCCATCACTGTCTCTAAACGTCTTACTGTTATACAATAAGTTTTCTTCTGTAAATTTCATTTTCTATGTAACTTTAATTTTATTGATGAGCTTCTTTTACTGTAAAGAACTAAGTTAATTAATTCATGATAATAATTCTCTTGTATTTCTTTTTTAACAGAAACTTTCAACGTTAAAATGAATATAACTATTTTATACAAACAGTGTCAGCAATTTAAATAAACTTGAAGATAATTATGAGTTCTTTTATTTACAAAATACGAAATACAATTTCAAAAGTTCAAAATGAAAACATATTTTTCCAATAATTAATAAGTAATAACTGATGTAACACATAGAAACTGTACATTTTCCGCTTTATTGGTATGTTCGAAACTTTTCACAATAATATAAGGAAATCGCCTCGCATTTCTCTTTTATATACATTTTTTTTTATCAGAGTAATCTTTTTACATCAAACGGTATTTACTAAAACTGAGTATTGATTTCCTATTATGTTTGCATATACTTCTATATGCTTTCATAATTTATCTCTTTCTATTTTTATTATTTATTTCATTATTTATATGTATTGTATATGTAATTATTATTTATATATTTCTATGCAGAACGTGTTATCCATAGCAACATTACAACGATGGGGCTGGGTTTCAGTACGATAATAACATAATTAGGGGAAGTCGTAGGTTTTTTAGGATCCTTATTGCTGAATACAGAATTAGTTTCACTAGTATCTAAATAATTTTCTTTAGAAACCTGAATATCGTCTTACAAAATGCTTACATCGTTTGAGACTAGGAACTACATGGCCACAGATCAGTGCACCTTCTCAATTATTTCTAATAGTAAGTTTTAATATTACTTATATTGGCTGGTTATACCAATTACAGATTTTTAAATTAATTTTAAACATTTTACAATTCCACGTTACCGTATATGCACGTTATATGTAATTGCCCAAACATTTTACGGTTATGCGAAAATTTTACAATTTAATATAGCAAAAATTTATTTGATATTAACCTACGCAGGTAACGTCACTTTTAAACGACTACAAATTTAAACTGTTTTTGTAAGACAAGAAAGCAGTGATAAGTAGTGAAGTTTTAAATGCCTAATGATCGACATATTGCAGAGACTTGCAAAGTGTATGTACTTGAAGTCTACGTTTTTCGCACATTCCCGTTGATTCCAGCTGTTTGTGCAATAACTGAAGTTTAATTGCCTTTCGGTCATAGTGATTTGAGATTTTTGAATTTTTGTTACTTGCCTATAGGTTATTGTCTATACGATTATTGTACTATTGTACTTCTCATATACTCTTGATATTCAATATTTTCCTTACCTATCAATACATGTCCCTTAAAGATAAAAAAAAGTAAACAGTGCAGACGGAATGTTTTAATAGTGGGTGACAATTTAAAATAACCCAAAAGTTATTTACCACTTCAGAGAAAACACGTTAAGCCGTTTTTTGTTAAGTTAACACAGTCTCTCCCCAATGCGTTAAATTCATATTTTGGACCATTATCGATATAACCGATGACAGTTTTATACTGCTAAATACCTTCTTATACCTCTACACAAGAATGCTATAAAGTTTTATCGCAATCGGTTCGATTGTTCTTGTGAAAAGCACAAAGATCAATATTTTTAACGTCAATTTTGTCTCAAGGTGGCGGATGACACCTTTACATCGCAACGAACCTTCACATTGTCTATATTACAATCATGCAAAATTTAATCGATGTCAGTCGGACCATTTTCTTGAAAAAAGCGAACAAAGTAAACGGGACAGATAGAATGACAGAAATTTATTTGGCATCGGTTTCAGATCCCCTGAGATATGAAAGAGGAATGTACTATTAAATATAGTAGCAAGACAATTTTATTTAAAACCCTACAATTTTTTTGGAGCTGGACCTTATAAATCGCATGAATCAGACTAGATGTTAATCACTGCGATTGATTGGCTTTAATGCCAAATTTTTGTATCTTATAGGACGAAAATAGGCATTGTGAAAGTACTGTCTGCAAATAAATAGATTCGAGTATTTTGCATTTACAGAATTACACGAATGTACGAAATTTATAATAAACGTAGAAGTATGAATACTACATATGTTTTAATATTACGCAACTATAAAATGGAACAAAAGTAGAACACGCTAGGTGCAAACTGATTATGAATACAAATGTATATGTACTCATAGTAAAAGAATGGTAAACTTACACAAAATATTAGACGTGACCACGAAATTTACCTCGTGACGTAAGCCAAATACTCGAAACTCGCAAAGCTGATGCAGATTTTAACGTTTGTGTTAAAACGGTATTGTTACAATTTGACTATACCTTCACTGGCATACCGTGTTGATAACCTGTATCAGATTATTATTACTGCGCTCGTCGCGCGAATAGTTTTAAGTTGATAACAGCCGAGCAATTAAGGTCAGGATTTCGAAGGATTTAGTAGAGAGCCAAATTGCTCATGACTGCTCGACAGGAACGCAATAAATTAAACTGTTACTTTGTAAATATTTAAGGCAGTAAAGATTTATTTCACTGACCATACTTCAATCTAAATTTTAATGAAGTAGCTTTTTCTAGTTATGTTATTTGTAGACTCGTAAATTTTTTGTATGAAAACACAAAATATTGAGTTTAGATCATGCTTAAATGAGTAACGCCGTAAATCCACGATGATCTGATATTAAAATAATGAGAGGAAATTGTAAGGAATTTACGTGTGGCAAGAAATCTAAATCAGTACAGTGTTAGGGTCTGTTCCGAAGCCTGTCTTACGACATACAAATGTACACCAAACTGATTCCACTAGTTAACAAAACTATTATTTTACCATTATTACTATTTTTACTGCCACAACTACTTGAAAATGTATTGTCGCTATCGATCTCTCTTCTAATTGTTTAAAATATGATTTCTTCATTCTTGTATTTTATCCGTTTATTTATAATTTATCTAAAATGTTATGGCTACTGCAGCAGTCTAGAGCAGAGATTCCCATAGTGGATTTCACGGAACCCGAGCTTTCCGTGGAAAAGTCACGTGGGTTCCGCGAATGCTGCTTCACACGTGAGGATACAACTGTAGAAGATAAAACGAACTTTTAATGAATTTTTAATAAAACAGTGAAACAGTTTCATTCTCCACATTAACCTTGTTTGTAATATTCCTAATAGAGGTTTTTTAATTTAATTTTAAATTTCAGTGTCTTTAATTTTTTATTAAATGTAGGGTTCTATAAAATAAAAGGGATTTGATAAATATGCTTATGAGCCGTTGGTTTAGAGTATGGTCATTTCAAATGATGCTATGAACTGTTTAACAAAGTGTTTATATTGGAAGAAGAGTTTGCCTGATAATCTTAATTTGTAGTTTAGTTTATTTTTTAACCATTTTATTATTGATGCGAGTTAAGTTTGATTTACTGATATATGGTTGTGACTTTTTTATAGTGGTTTTTTTTATCTACAATGCACCCTACTAACAGTTTTATAGATGTAAAGTGCATCTACATATTTCTACATGTTTTTAGACAAATTTTCTAGTTGTTACATTTTTGATCGTAAAAACAAAACAGGCAGAAAAATTTAATTAAATTTGTGTATAATTAAAATTCCGCACAAAAATACTACAAAAAAGTGTTACTCTTATTTTGTAAAAAACCCCTGAGTATTAATACGTTTCAGTGCTTATAAAAAGAACTTTTTGCTATTGTTTTATTTGCAGCATTCATTATTAAGTATTTGTAAACCATTAAATGTCGTTAATCTATATATCAATAACATAATACTATGGTTTATTACAACTGTATCTTTCTGAATATAATATTATTACTATAATTGCTAAAAATTAAATACTATATGAATTACGATTTTACTGTTAGAAAAATTTCTAGATTTTCCATTATTTATAAAATTATTGCTTTCCGTAAAACGAGGTATAATAACGTCGTATTAATCTCTTCCAAAATGACCCAGTAATCCCCTTTTCTTCGTTTGTGAAAGTCCTTTATTTTCAGGATAGACTTTCTTCAGCTAGGTTGTTATTTTTCGTTTGTACATTTATTGTTAGTGTCAATGTATAAAATTGACGGTCTCCATAAGAATATTTACACAGTAATTATTTTCAACTTGTAAAATACTAACCTGAGTTATCTTAGTATCTTCTCTAGTTTCAGTTTTTCCAAGTTTTATGCCTTCATTTTGCAACTCATAGAAGTATTCAAGAGTTCATTCGTGTAGTGAAACGGTGCAGCATTTTTTTTTTCGTTCCTAATTAGGCATGGCATGCGAATTGGAGTTGCACGTAAATTGGGGCCGAATTTCTGGTTTCTTTTATTGCTGTTTCAATACATTTGGCAGTTTCCCGTCATTTACGACCTACTATTAAGTACTTTCGAGTCATGGATTTAATATTTCTGAGACTATTTATAACTTTATGACATATCGTGAGAGATAATGTCACAATCACCTGTTTTTCATTTGACGGACAGTCAACTGACTAATTATTTGAGGAGGTTGGTGTCGCGACGTTAATCATAAGAAAGCTTGAAGAAATTATTTTAGTGACGCGATTTGTGAATACTGAATGAAAAAATCATAAGGTGGAGAAGTTTAAACTAGATAATTTTAAAAGACTGTCATTTCGCGAGGGGTGTTTGGGGGTGGGGCTGATTGTTGCAAAAATGTAATCTCGAATGTTTGCTTAATAAAATATGTAAATTCGAAAAGGTGTTTTTTGGTGTTCCTTTTAATTGATCGTTAACGCTAGAAAGTTACACTAAGATTAAAATAGAATCATTAAGTAATTCAATTCCATAATTTTTTATTAAAAATCCAAAAAGTATGTATTTTTTGTGTGAAATGCATTAATAAATTTCTCGATTATTATACGGAATTTAAACAAGGTCAAACAATTGTTAAATATAAAAGTTATAAGCGTTTTAAGATAAGGGCTTTTCATGGCTGGTCAAAAAGGCAGTTTGTACGGAGAAATGACCCAACTTTGAAGGCATTTTATACGAAAAAAATGACCACATAATGTTCAATTTTTTGATCTTCTTATTTGAGCAATTAATATACATAATGAAAAAATTATTTTTTCAAAATAAACTTGTGTTCTATGCGCGTTTTTTTATTTGTTTCCGATCACTGTGCGTCGTCGCAATATATATACTTTCGACGCATTTCTACTGTCTTAGGGTATTTTCAAGCAGCTTGAACCAGCCATCTTACTATGTGGCGTCCTCTTTGTCCTACGTATCCTGGAACCTAGCGAACTGTCAATCAGTTTTCTAATTATATATCGATATTTGTCATGCATATCTACAATTATGGAATTATAACCCAGTTATATAAATGATGCTAGGACCGATTCGAAGCCAAGTTATTCTCAGTCTCAGTACATGAGCGGTACAGACTTTTCGTCCAATAAATTCATTTGGTATATAAGTAAATTTTAAGCAATGGACTCCGCTGGTTCAGTTAGTAATTACACGTAATTATCCAATATCCCGGTTCGTCGTACTAAAAACGAAACACTGCTTAGTAGGTGCAACTGCAGCCAAATAATTTACTAACTATGAATAAATGCTTAACCGCCCGTGAACCGAAGAACTAGGCAATGAAAGCACGGATAGAATCGCGTTATGTGTAAATGCTATCAAAGAAAAGTTTCACGCATTTTAATCCGAGTAATATATATGGTACGCCGAGTGCCGACTGACTATCCAATCGCTTGGCATTTCATAAGTCACGTCTAGACCTTGGACCCGGCTGACCTGGAGCGCCAAGCTATTTTCAGAGGTCAATTCTATTATGTTACGTAAGGTCCTAGTCGCTAACACTATCCTTCCTAATTCTTCATTCAAAATGCGGTAGCACGGCATCGCTGCCAATATTTATAAAGTATGTCAGGCAATTTAAATTTGGAATAAAATATGGATAAATAAAATGGAATGGTGCTTCCGGGTTACTTCTATGAAATAAGACTGGAGATTTGTGGAAAAGAAACCTGTGGAATTTCATTTTATTTTTCTCTACAATGGACTACTTTGTTAAGATACTTGCATACATTTTCTTAATGGCTACCTATTGATATGGTGTCATCTTGGTCGTATATCATCTCCTGGGTTACAATTGATAAAGATTTTTGTCATCGGCCAATTAATATCGCTATATTATTATAATTAACAGCCAATGTAGTCAGAAAAATCTAAGTTAGTTAATAGAAATGAGATGAATTTACATTGAAAAATAAATCGAGTTATGATTTACATTATTTTTAAATTTATTGTATTATATATATATATATATATATATATATATATGGGTGTTCTACAGTTTTGTAACATATTTCTTTTATATATGAATAGTTATGATACACCTGGTGTAGTTCCAAATATCGGGACGAAGCGTTGTTTGTTTTATTTATTTAAAAACCATCATGTTTTTTAAATATAATTTATTAAAGGCAAAAATTCAGAATTTTAAATCATTATAATTTGACAAACACAACGTTTCGTGCCCAAATGTGAACTCTTCAGTTGTATATTTCAATTAACTTTGTTATCTATTTTTTTAGAAAACAAAATCATACACACACGATAAATTATAATACAAGTAAGTAAAAATATAATTTATGGACCTTAAGAGATCCCAATAAGAGATTAAACGCCATGTTTATATTATAATCTTTTAAATTTTTAATGACTAATTGGCTAATAGACTGGTGTTTTCACATTTATTTTAAAACACGGCAAATTAATTTAATTATTATAACTCATTGAATATGTAATTTCTATTAACTAACTTAGATTTTTCTGACTAAATTTGCCGGGAACTGCTGATATATTAATTTATAAATTGTGAGATAGTTTCTAATTTAATTTCGCAATATTTACAATCTAGGAATTTTAAAAAAATTAATCTCCACGTTTTTTTGTCTAAATGGTTTATTTTTGTTATTTAATTAGTTTCAATTGAAGTTACTAATCTATTATAATATTTAATATATTTTGTTGATATACCTATAAATTAACACTTTTGACTTTTTTTGTACCTGATAAGGAACCGCTTAAGGGCAGAAATATATTATATTTTTATTTAAAGTTTATTTAAATAATGTCTGTGTTTTGGCTGCCCATTTATTAGTATTAATCTCACAATCATTCCTGTAATAGGTTTAGATTCAACTCAATTTTCTCTTCTCCAAGTAAAATTCCCACTCTTAGTAATTTACTTAATGTTTTAATTCCAAAAGAAAATTCAATACCGATCTTGAAGTTTTGAAAGGCTATTAAGGTTTTATTCCATTTTATAATTATTTTACAATTTTATGGTCAACTTTCTGGAATGTTTGCCGAGGATGCTAATTCGACTTCATTGCTCCCTCAACATATCTTCCACATCAGCAGTGTTAAAAAAAAGTTTATATGTATACATAGACAGATTTTTACATTAACATAGACAAACACTCGTAAATTACTCATTCGGCCAGAATGTCACATTAATTATATCTGTACATGTGCCTTAATGAACAATCATTTCTCGTAGGAATACAACTTTTAAAGCATTCATCACTTTGTTTTCTTCTTCCCTTACTTGATTATAGTCGTCTGTACATTTTAGTTAAAGACAGATCTCACTAGTCACGAATGTGAATAACATTTATTAAAAAATGCGACTTTTTTCTGCCACAAATTTTGTCGCTTGGCGTTTAATGAGTGCGATGAACAACTGCTTCCTGATTTCTGGGCATTTTCGTGTAATAGAATCGACATTTGTACCTTGTTAAATTATATTTATGGGAAATAATTATTCGACGCAGAAGAAAATAATCGTAAAAATACGCGTTATGTCTAAATTTCAAAAATACCAAATAGAGGGATGTGTTAATTGATCGAAGAGCTGCAGTGCTATTCAGAAAAATATCTTTGGTATTTCGCAGGACAACTGAATCATTTGAAGAAAGACTTTGGATTCTGAGACTTGCCATGACATATCAGACCACGAATACGTGACTGGCGATTCGATCACACACAGGATTTATTATCGCTCACTAACCCTCTTTTCTGTATTTTCCAAAATCATCGAGCGAGTAGTATACAACGATCTTTAATCATTTCAATAAAAATAAATTACTTTCAATGTGGTTTTAGGAAATAAAATGCAACTGAAAATACTGCATATGCTCTATTAGAGGAATTGAATAATGAACGCTGCCTATTATGTGATCTATATAAAACAATATATATTCTGGATCACAGTTCTATTTAGTTATTTATGTCTAAGGTTTTATTTATTGGACTGGAATCAAATAAACATCTGGCGAAAAATTTAGTTCAACCTGGAGACGTAAACGACTTGGGGTACGACAAGGTTCTATTTCAGGTCCAATGTCATTCTTCTATATATATAAACATGTATATGGGTCTCTCTGTGTGCCTGTGTCCCCCCAATGCGTTCCTAAACCATTCATCCGATTGCGATGAATCTTTGTGAGTTATAGTGAGCACTTTCGGTAAGTTTTCTGTCGGCCTTTCGAAGTGTTAGGTAACTCCCAAGGGATAAACGGATGTGAAATTTAAAACCATGCTAAAACGGCCGTTTTTAGCGTCGAAGAAATAGTTTTCGGGGTCGATGAGATTTATTGTTTCCTTCCATATTTTTTCATTGTATAATTTCAACCCCTTACAACATGGGAAGGCAGCACCACTAAGGCAGCGTTACGTAAAATGTATGCGAAAACAAAGATTGCTGTTAAATCCAGAGTTATAGAAGTCAATTACATTAATTCTGACATTCACTATGTTAATTTAGTTGTAGTTCAGCTCCTAGGCGTGGAAGTGGAAGTGGGTGAAAGGGGATGAAATAAATTTACGCGTACACAACCGAGGTTAATGTTGAATCTGGGGTTATGGAAGTCACTGAGTTTAATTCGTACATTTACCATACTAATTAAGATGTACTTCAACTCCGAAGAGATGGTGATGGAAGGGGGCGAAACAAATGACCGTGTACAATATTAAACGCCTAGAGTAATTTCTACCAAACTTTTTGCACATGTTACTTACGATCCAAGAATAAACACTGAGGGAATAAGAGGGGGTGGCATTTAAACATCCTAAACGACCATTATAAGCGTCGAATGAAACATTTTCTGGGTCGCTGAATTTGATAGTGTTATTCAAGAATTTTTAAGTTTATAATTTCAACTCTAAAAGGAAACGGACGAGTGGTGGTGGAAGGGGTTTAAATAAAAAGTAATGGGAATAAGACCGGTATTGGTGTCGATTCCGGTGTTATAGGATTCGCTGAGTTTAATTCTCGCACTAACCATGGTGGCTAATGAAATTTTATGTTCCTTGCCGTGAAGGTGGACATGGTTGACAAAATGTTACGCGGAGTAGTTTTGACCTTCTCAAGGTACCCGGTGTATTTTTGATTATCTTAAGATATCAGTTATATTTTGGTCTCTGTGTAGTTAAAGGTTGTATTATTTTACTCCCTTAAGTTACCGATAATATTTTTAATCTTTATTAAGTTAGTGAGTATTTTGGTTTTTAGCCACTCTCATAGTTTAGTAGGAGAATTTCCGAGTTGTTAAAGTACCACCAGTCGCCATCCTGATTTATTTAATGTTTGATGCCGAGGGGTTATTTCAGGAAGGGGAACATACATGGGTAAATCTTCCAAACACAGACGCTATTGATGCTGGTTAAATGAAATGTTTACCAAGAGGTTAGTGTCGAGTCAATTCCTTCTCCTGGATAATTTAAATAAATATACGGTCAACGACGGGCACTCAGCTAGTAATTTATATCAATGACCTGTGAAGGGTAATTATATATGTAAAATTGTTTTTTTTCAGGTGAACCAGTTAATTAAAAACAAAAAATTCAGTCATAATACAATCTTCCTCTAACATTAATTGGAGACAAAACGCGATATTATTCATATTACTGATTCCATTTTGCAGCCTGAGGACCGAAAAATGTGCTATTGAATAAGTAGAAGTACAATATTTTGGGGCTACTTGGTGGACAGTAAATTGAATTGGAATCGGATTATCTAGTAAATAAACTTAACACAGCAGCTTAAACATTTAGCATCATATCAAATTATGCTGATATTAAAACTTCAAAGCTAGTATATATTTTCAGACACGAATATATTACGATATTATTTTTTTGTATACTTCTAGAGGAATTACTTGTAAGATAAAAACCCCGTTTAGCTTGACACTTTCTATATCCTTGAAACCTTGCTCCTCCTTCGAATCTATGGGAGACGACTTATCTAATCGCTACAGGCATTTTTATTACTACTACTTATATAACACTCTATCGAGCAGATTAATTGAAAATAAGACGTGCAGAAGTTAGTTGTCGCTGTTGGCGCCCAGAGGAACTAAAATCTCGTCGTGGTTGTAAAATCATCTACGATTCAATCTTCGAACATATTTTACTTTTCATCATGAAGTGGTTTCAATTATAATTGCAAAATAGAGTTGTTTACTCACCTATCTTCTTCAATATCAAGTAGCCAGTCTTCCTTGAATCTTTCCTGGTACCGAGCTGATATATTCGTGCAACTACATTAACAAAATTATGATCGTCAGCGTGACTAATAAATACTGTATTGCGTGTGTCTACACATAAAACAAATAACATTACATTCACCTTCTTTAGAATTTTGACGACCATGTAGAGTTCAATTGAGAAACATGTTTGGAGAGTTCCATTTATCGGTGCGTCTATCCATTCATTTTCCTATAAATAAGTCCACTTAGGATACCAAAGATAACATCTGTAAGAGATTATATGATAAGAACGTGTTTGTTGTGGTGCTTTGTATTCTGCGAAAAGCTCTGCTTACGCAGTAAATTTTCTTTTCGCCAGTATATTCCCCATTCACGAACTTCCGATAAGGCCGCTAATAATACAATTCAAATATAATGTCCATAATAAGTTTAATTTGTTAAGAGCTTTTTTTAAAAAAAGTTGAAACTGTTTTTAATAACCATACTTTCATGTCATGTAAGAATTTTTGTCATAAATGAATAGTAAAAAATAAGCTGTAATGAAATGTACGCTGTTCCCTGTGTCATGCGAATCACTTTGTTAAAAAGAAAAAAATAATTATTTCGCACTATTATTTCCGAAACAGCTAATAATGTGATAATACTTATACAATAAATGTTTATAACTAGCAGATGAGATTTTCCCCAGTAATTATGAAATTATTATTCCTGCTGAAATCATTACTCAACAACTAATATTTCTCTCAAACTGTCTGCAACGCAAAAATATATTTTTGGAAAATTTCGAAACACAACTACACCATAGTGACTAGGAAATTGTCTTGCTCCATTGACTTGAAATCTCATTGGAAGGATCTGAATGTATATAAATAATACCTTAATGGCCGAGTTTCGGTAATTTGTTTCACGAAATTAAACTAACTTAAAAATATTGACACTACGGTTGAGTAAAGAACACATAAACATTAAAAATATTCTGAAGCTATTTTTAAAAGTGTGTACTTTACAGATTACATTTTAGACAATTATTCGTTTAAGAAAATACTAAAATCAGTAAGCAATTTGATTCTCATTACCTTAAAATGGTCTCTAGAATATCAGGGCAAATGAAAAAAGGGAGGTGCAATTGAAGTTGGCCCTGTTTACCTGGATAGAAACTTGCAGAACACGAAAAATAAAATAAAAATAAAAACAGGCAGCTTGGAACTCAGGAAAATTACTTTTTTATTACAAGCTTCCCAAAGCAACAATTTTGCTTATGGAACAATATCCATTAATGAAAATAGCTCGTATATGAGAATGGTCGTTTCCACAAAAAAATAGGTCTGTGAAAAATTAAATATATAACCTGAATTGACTAATTTACTGGACATGTGTAAACAAGAGACTAAATTAACAGATTCAGAATGGCTAATAATTAATACAGTCCACGCAACACTGGAGATAATATTAGAAATTATTTGAAATGACTGTAAACGGAGAAAGTGGTGTCGTTTAGATGAGCAAATGAATCCCAAACCTGATGATATGAATTAAATCGCAACCAAGATAAAAATCCGGTTCTATCGATTTTGGAAAATTTTGTTGATTTTTAAAACCAATGATTCAACATGACTTCTGCTAATAGAAATAAGTAAGGCAAGACACAATATTAAAAAATGAAATAATATCACAAGGTACAGTACAAAAGTGAAATGGAGGATACACACACAAATCACTAAGTCGTGTTGCAACTTCGGGAATTATTAGAAAATTTAAGCAGAATAATTTTTAATAACATTTAGATATTAAACGTTGTACTCACATATAATCGTTATTGACATCAGTAACAATCTCTTCAAAACAGCGGCAAACGTCAACAAAATTAACGCAAAACGTAAGAATATTTCCAAAACAATCATAGATATGGTTCAGAAAAAGTAGGACAATAGGAGAGTGATTCGAAACAAAATGTTGAATATACGTTTCAGGCTAGTTATAAATTATCGACTATAACGTGTAAAATTCTTAAAACGATTACAAATTAGCTGCTTTATTGACAAAATCCGTGCACTTAATATAACAAAATTAGAGTAACTATGAAGGTAGATGGAACTTTATGTTCCCCATTAAGATAGTGAGTAAAATCGAATAGAATAAAAAGAATCAACCCCAAAAAATTGAAATTATTGTTAAGGTTAATGCTTTACGCAATTTTCAATGTCGGTTTAAACCGCTTTATTATTAGTATTAATATACTAATTTAGATAATTCCCGTGGAACAAATGCTACATCAACAAGATATTTTTATTCCGTTGCTTCAATTTTTCACTAGAAAACAGGCTTGGTTGTCGAATAATATTTGATAGAGCCGATACCCATTTCTAGAATTTCTGTTTACATACCTAGTCGAGGCATGGAGAGAAGAATGCTGCACCCTCACTCACAGCAAACCCCACTCCAGTCACCTGAAGGGTGTGGTCAAGTACCGATAGCTGGACGTACCTGATACAGGATTGCATCTTATGCAGACGAATTCCGGGTAGGTTCCTTAAACTATAGTCAGGGGACCCTTTGCTACCTGGTTCTGTCTTCCGCATCTCTCTCTTTCTATCCCTTCCTATACTATTACTGGAGAGAAGCCATAATGTGGATTACCTTCAAGTAGTTTGCAATTAAAATAATACTAATGTTTCGATTAAGACAGTTCATGCAGTTGGGAAAAAAATATTATCTGGTACTGACTAAGTACAATATATGAAGTATTAATTTTAAATTCGATTGGATCAGATTTTTTTATTTATATCTTCTATAAAACAAGAAATAAAAATGGATCTATAAGGAAAGAGAATAGTAAGGATTCAACCAAATAAATGGCGAACGCTCTATAAAAAATAGGATATCATTGCATTAAATAACTATAATCAGTGTAAAATGGCCAAAAGTCAAAATACCGACAACGTGAGTTTGAATTCTATCCATATCTATTCTTCTGTATGAGAGTTATTATCACGATTCTCTCCATTCTCCTGAAATGCTCCGTTAATGTATAAAAATATACTCAAGCTAAAATAACCATATTTTGGATGATGTAGGCTGTAACAAACTGCAGAATCACCACATTTTATAGTTTCAATTTATTTGAAAAATGAATCATGGGTGTCGCTTTTGTTATCCAAAAATTTTAAATGTGTAATAAGTTGATCTCGTTTTTATTGAAACTTTAATTATGTGATAGTTATTTTTAACTTATCATTAATTTCAATGACATGAGTAGCCTAGTCACTTTATATTTTCCGTTCTTATTTTTCAATATATGAACTGAATGGAACAAATTCATGTCGCTCGCACTACCATAAAGGGACTACTGTACATAATATATTTTTTACACAGTGTTGGTCCACCTACAACTCTCTATATTGAGTTTAGAATTGTACACGGCAACCAGAGTTCCCTAGGCTCTACGTGCACTGCCTACATAGACCACATATGTGCATGCAGTATCAAGACGCTCTAGGTAAATCCTGATATACCATAATCCACCAATGTCAAACTCTGATGCTGATTGACTACACACGGAAGGGGGCAGCACATTCGCATAAGGACCGTATACTGAGCCGCCAACGTTCGCGACTCCTGCTATACTTCTATTCTACTGTTTCCTGATTTTTGTTATTACACCTTACCATTTCTCCTGCGCAACATTGTGAACAATTTTTATTTTTGTAAATGGATACAGTTCTTGAAAAAAAAATTCTCTTGGAGAATAATCTTATAATTATAAATACCAATTAAATTCAGAATGGATTTCCAACGGAATGCTCAAACAGCGTTGACATTTTGCCAGAGTCGAAAACGGTAAGCAAATAAAATTAATTTCATATTTTTAGTGATTCCTTCACCGTTATCTTAGTACATTTGGTAACTATTCTATACTTTTGGGTAATATTAAAACTATAAAACAAAATAAACAAATGATTTTTAATATCTCATACAAAAAAAGCCTTAACTGTGCTCATATTACCGTGATAATTCTTCTGTGAACATTAAGTAGGATTTAAAATGGCCGCGAACCTTGTTCATCTGTGTAGCTACTAGCATTTTTCCTGTTGCAATGAATTTTCTGGAAGTCCTTGCATACTCTATAATTACCTAGAATAAAGTTTCCTTGCGCTTCCCTGAGGCGCATAATATTGAGTTAAACCTTTATCAATGGAATAATCGTGTAAACAAAAAATAGCAAGCACAACATTTATTACATAGCTATACAGGTTTTTAAGAAAATGCGGAAACGAATATAAAGCAAATCCAAATGCGTTTCTTATATTACGGCATGTTTGAGAATTTTTGTATCGAAAAACACGATTTACAATGGGTTGATGTCGAAAACGGAAGTGATTTATTATTTTTCAGAGGGAAGGCATCATCGGCCGTGATGAAATATGATACTGGAATAGAATGCCCGCGTAATGGTTTTGGTCAAAGAACCATTTTCCATTGCTGTTGGATAGTGAACAATTACGAAATAAGCCTCATCTGAAACGCGCCAATTGCAACCTACATCAACATACAATAATTTATAATCAGTTCTGACTAGACCCATTAATACAAAGCTATGTGTCCCCTAGTAATTAAATAGTTCCACAATTTGCAGGTACTCTCATTACCACATGTTTACCATCTAGAACCCCAATACAATCAGGAAACTTCCACAGGTCATCAAAATGTTGTGCTACATTTTCCCTCTCGTTATATGTAAAACGAATCTGTACCAAAACAATTTTTGTAATTAACATGAACACATAAAAAATAATAATTCAGTAGTACGATGGTACGAATCAAGAGGAAATAGCAGAAGAAATATCACAGAATGAGACTTCAGGAGATCCTTTTCTACGAACACAATTCGTAACAAAGCAAGCGAAGGACGAGTAGACTGCGAATGAAGCTACGGCGATCTTACGAACTCCGAAAGATGACTTGCATATTTAAAAAAATTGTAGAGTTAAGGGGAATTACCAGTGACCAAGAAAAGAAAATTGAAATGAACGATATTAAAAGCAATTTTACTAATCGCAGATGAATAAAACATGGTGAACTTGTCATCTATTACCTCTGTTGGTTTCTCCAATCATTCGAGCCGTAATGGTTTTGCCATCATACCACCATGTATCATATGATTTCTCCATTTAAACCAAATTCCCACTCTAATGTTACAATATCTTACGAAAATATTGACACTTTAATGGCCTCACCTTTAGATAATCCGGTTTCAGTTCAATGAATAGGACATCATACGCAACAGGAACAATTTGAGAAATAATTCCAGATTGAATTTCTAAAGAGGTAGTTTAAAGACTCATAACATGCTTTTGAAGGGTAAATTTATTTTAGATAATGATGTAAGCCAGCCACTGAACTTCCTGTTCAGGATTTTACTCGTCGTGGCTTTAAGCTAGGGATTTTAAAATAAGTTCCGTGCCCAGTTCCGGGATCGCAGGCGATGGACATACGGTAATTTGTTCGCTGATCGTGTTGGACCAGTCGGCCAGCTGCCCTCCAAATCCACTGGAGGCATGCTGCTTCCCCCCCCCCCCCCTCCCATTTCTCCACAGCAAACCCAGCTCTCGTAATCAGAAGTGGGTGGGACAAATACGTATTTACCTGATGCAAGTTTCACTTTAGGCTAATGATGCGTAGGACCCTTAAAATATAGCCCGGGGACCCTAGTCATCCTTTGGCTACCTTACTCTACCTTCCGCATCCCACTTTTCCATTCCTTACTATACTATACTATTAAAGGGAGAGACATCAAAGCGGATAACCATCATGTAGTGAAAAAAAAACATATCCCTAATAACATATGTATAAAACAGGAGAAACGGGCAAGTAATCCAACTCAGAACCTCTGCTAAATACGCGGTCGCTGTAACCCCTGGGTTATTCTTGTCGACTTCCGGTCTTCTGCGACCTTTCTCTATCTGTTCTATAGCGGAGGAACTGGGTTTTATTCATGGTACGGCCACGATGTTTCTGTCCTCATCCGATAAATCCTATTTCAATTCCTATAGAACTGAGCTTTGATTGAAAATATTTCTTCTGTTCTAGAATTAAATCATTGTACCTATGATCAATTTACAATATCCATTCGTCATTGAAGTCGTAATATTAGACTATGATTTAGTAAATTATAGGTGAGTCTGTGTTCAGGATGGAGAAAGCTCGTATAGGTCCTGGGTTCGATTGCTATTCCGGTAAAGATTTTTATATCCTGATCGGTTAATGAATAAATTGTGTTTTTTAATGTTTTCTGTTTTTTATTAACACTACTTATTCGTAGCAAGAAGTGCCAATATAAGTGTAAGCAACTCGATATTGAGTTTCGAATATGAGTGTTTTGTTTTATAATACTTGGACTTATTGTAATAAATACTGAAAATATTTGTAACGATTCATACAAAGTTTTCATAAGTAACGTCTTGTACAGGAATTTCTTTCAATAACTTAGCGCGTACTGCCTTTTATTTTTTGAATAACCACTCACCAACATCTTTTTCCTGTTCTTTTCTTTTAAACAAAAGAATATTCTATCAATTCAAAATAAAGTTCTTTTCGACGGGAAGAGATGATATCACAACTAACAAAACAAAATACTTTTCTCTAGCTGGAGACTCCTTACATATTTTTTACTGTAAGTTTATGGTCGCGTCAACAATGCTTTAGATTTCTCTACCTCTCTTAATTGTATATAGATCGCATATATTTGTTCGAGAAATTGTTCTATTTAAGGAAAAACACTTTACTGGTAAGTGATGTTGAAAAAAAACAAAATATTAAAACGCATCGCCCTTACACTGAGCCGTCTCCCTGCCACATGTCAGCTTTCTCTACGCATACAATTTACTGAATCAATTGATAGACGGCCAAAGTTTAGGACTTCAATGAAGAATCGGCAATATGTGTAAATTGATCATAGGTAAAAACATTGCTAGAGCAGACTAGATAGGTTGCCCACTCCATCTAGACGTTTATGTAGAATGTATACGCACTTTAAGAATAAACACTTTGCCATGTAGACGCTGATTTCAATAATTATGTTCAACAACAGGATTTTATTACATGGAATGTAAGTTGTGAATCTATAGTTAATTTCAAATAGGAGCCGATTTGACCTTGAAGCTCTTCCTTGTGCCGTCGAATCACATTCGTGCGACTGTGTAACATTAATGTCCACACAGAGCTGCAGGAATGATTTGTTGCCATTCAATATTGACGATGTAACAACTATTTCTTTACTCTCATTCGTTGACAACCATAACGGCTCGCATTTGAAAACCATTAAAGTGGATTTTTCATCCAGATTTTAAATATTCAAACCGAATTGTTCTAACAGGGTTATATATTCTCATCATTTGTTTTGACCAGTCGACGTACATGAACCAGTTTTATTAACGATGTATTTAAGAAAAGAATGCTTTTGTTCTGAAGCAACAAAAGTCAGGATTGGGTTCATGTTTCGATATTTTTAGACCTGCTATTTAGGCATTGTTGATTCTAGGCCTGCTAGTCAGAATCAAGCTAGCGTAAATTTTACTTCCTTTCTACTAAGAAATTTATGGTGTAAAAGTAGCACTCATTCGTTATGCGTAGAAAGTGTTTAAATGATCCAGACAATTCCTACGGAGAACTGACCTTATAAAGTCGAAAATTCAAGACCATCAACAAAGCTCGCAGTTAATTATTTTCCATGACGACAGTGCATCTACCCACAAAAGCGTATTGGCGATGGGGAAATTTAGGTATTTGCACTGTTCCCCTCATTTGGCTCCCTCGGATTTCCAAATTTTCCTGGCTTGTCAATTTTTTTTCAGGGAATGAAGAAGCGACTTGGGCTGTATCACTTCCAGCAGACGGGATAATGGCAGTGGAACACCGCTGGATGAAATGTATTGTTATTAAATATGATTATTTGGAATAATAAAACTGTTTTGAACATATAAATTGTCGATTTTACTATCTGCTTCGAAGTGAAGAGTTTTACGGCCGTAAGTGATAACAGATTCATGTGACAATATTCTAGTTTGCTAGTATTACGGGTAAGCCAGAATCAGGAGAATATCATTTTGAGTTCATTTTAATTTAATAAAAAATTCGGCTTAAAAATACTTTTACATTCAGCAAAAATTTTTCCTACTGATATTTTTCATAGACTAGCGCCGAAAACTCAGTGTACTAAAATATATTTAAAAAATCACATATTATTAAAATCAACCATGTAATGGCTGCATTTGGGCTAACAATTCGAGCATAACCATAAACCAAACATCAATCACAGTTTCCTTTTCTGTAAAAAAAGATACCCTTCACTAAGAAAATCCGCATTAACTATACACCCATACGAAAGAAATTAAATCATAAATACCTTGGTTTAATCCTCGTTGCTAAGCTATCATGGTCCCAATATACCAGTCAAAAAATCATCACATACCGCTTCAAAATCCTAAAACCATTACTTATTACTAATTTACCTTTATCCCATTCAATGAAATATTTACGTTATATATCCCTTGTTGCTCCATTATGGAGTATGACTGTAACATTTGGGGTTCCGCAATAAGATTAATAAGATCCAAATATCTCAAAAGAAATTCCTTCGTTATATCACAAACTGGTACTTCTCCAATTCCCACATCCATAGTGATCTCAATATTCCATATTTCCACCAAACAATTACCAAACACATACTTCTCCAATATAAAACAGACAATTCACCTCAACCCGTTAATTCCGATACAGCTGCCTCTCCTCCACCTCACATCCAACAACGCCGATTAAGGAGAATTAGACCCATACACCCAATTAATAATCAATAAAATACATAAGATCAGGAGGTGAAACAAAAAGCTCCACGCAATATATACTGTATGATGTAACACGTACATATATCACAACGATAAAATTTTTAGATTGTTAAGCTTCCTGTAGTAAAAGAAAATATATTTTGTTTGTAAATTTCGCTGCGATGATGTTATATAATAGAATTCCTGAGGGTGTAAATACGAACAATCTAGAATACTTTTATGGCATAGTGTAAGATATTCAGTTGAAAGAAGCGTTTTACGGAAACGAGTAATGGAATTAGTAATCTAAAAAACATGGAGCGTATATCCATGGGCAGGCATTGCGCACCTCATCTCTCAGATGAACCGCCAATGAAATGCGTACGACACGTTCAAAATTACTGCGGAAAAGACGGTTTCTGTTCTGTGTGTCTGTATAGATGTATCACTGAAAAATAAATGTATAAACACTGGAAAGTGGTTGGGTTTGAAATTAGAATAATTTTCAGTTTTGAACAAACAACGTGGAAAGATTTATGTTCAGAATATAAATATTAGTACCCTTTTTTGCATTCAACAGACCAATTTATAATTAGTGTTGTTCTGGAGTATTTCCCCGCTAAATGTGCCTGGCTGAGGTCCTGGTAGTGAAGCCAAACGTTACAAAATTTTATGTATTGTCGGCTTGAAAAATATTCCTGAGCACAACGCGGTTGATTATATATTCACCACGAATGTGAACCAACAGTTCAAATTGTTACGACTGCGTTCCAACTCCAATATTATGAGGTCGGTTCAAAATGCTACTGGTATTTTGGCTTTATCCAAACAATAGCTTCACTCAATTGAAACACGTTAGGACGATAATAAGGACAACAACTGTAATCGCAGTTCAAAAACAGTCTGTAGTTAACGCCTATTTCAACCTGTAGTTTTCCAAAGTGATGAGAAATAAAGCAGTTTTTTTAAATCAGCTTGCTGAAACTGGTTTGAGCGATTCGCAACAGTGAAATCTCTTTTTTGTTTTCAAGCGAACATTTTTGGAGCGAAGTCTTATGTCAAACATTTACGTTTCTGCTCTTTCAATCTTATGCGAGTTGTCTAACTCTGCTATATTTTTTATCCTTCTCCAGAAAAATACTTGTCTACCTGGACAAATGTTGATGTCTCACTGACAGACGCCGCAATTGTCTTGTGCAGACTTGTACATCAGTGATCGACCGCAAAGAAAGTATGTTGTAAGCGATCGACAAAAAAAAGGCGGGAAAGGGGGGGGTAATGAAACTAAGGTCTATGGTAGGTGATGAGCGTGCCGCTGTTACGACCGTATGGTTTTTTTAATTCTTGCTTCAGAATTCTACTACTAGGGGCAAAATATAATGTAACTAAAATTAGATTTTTATTGTACATTTCGTTAATGCATACATACTAACAATTATAATTATGTATTGTGTTAATTAAAAATATGTAATTATTTAATAAACAAAATTTTACGATTTTCATTATCGGCGGCGGAAATATAAGGATTGTCTACAAGAATATGGAGCCTATAATGCTTGCTTATTAAAGTTGCATTGTTGCTTCAGGCAGCACTGGCACATACAGAACTTGAGATATTCAGAGTTGCTTGGACCAGGATGGCGAAAGGTGTGATTCAAAGTTCCTGATACCATCTTTGAGCAAGTTTGATTAGACAGCAGAGACATATCATATTAAAGTCCCGGGTTTTGGAATTACAAGTCGACAGTCTGAAGTATTTCGTCTATTGCCATATTCATGCAATTATAAATGTTTTTAAAAAAACAGTGCTATCAACAGTTAAGAGGAGGAAGTGATTTGTGTTTGAAAACTACAACATCCATTAAATTCAGCGAAATATGGCCTTTCTGTGATGTGTTTAACAAAAATCGAGTGAGCTCGAGCCCAGACGAACAGCTAAGGGTAAAGTAAACATAAAAGGAATTTTATTAATTGTAAACCTAATTTGTTAATATAATTATCGCCAGATTTAGTATTTCAATAATTATTTAAGTCAGCAATTTTTTGCATTGTAAGTTTTTAATTGTCATTTTGTAACAATCTTCATTGGAGACCCGACAGGCGGCCCTAAAATTAAGCCGTGGCACAATACTAACTTGTAAAATTTCAATTGAGTTAAGAATTTGTTTTTATTAAGTTCATTTGGTTATATTTTGAATTCTTGTTTTCATTTAAAATCCTATCATTTTAACTTTTAATTTGTTTAAAACGAAAGGCTTATCTTCACTTTAAAATCTCATTAAATAAATTTGTAAATAATTTTGATTATTACATTTTGTGCTCAAACGTAGGGTTCATCTTTAGTGGAGGCCCGATTTTGTAAATTTGTGTTTATTACAATATATATATATATATATATATATATATATATATAATTAATCTTTCTATGTCATTGCATGTTCACCGCGTACTTTTCATAAGTTGTCACGTAATTACTCATAGACAATCGCAAGCAGGATGACAGGTGTTTCGTCATACAGCCGACTGCAATATTTCATTTAATAATTTTCATTTCAAGAAACGCACAGATAATTTGACCCAAATAATCCAGTTATTTGAAACGCACTTTGTTTTAAACCTGAATATTTCTCTTCAGATATAAAAGACCAAAATTTTGCATCTCTTGCTCTGATTTTGAGATGTATATCCGAAATGATCTGCAATATCTTATTTTTGACAGAGGACATGACTAGATGGAAGGTGCTTTATATTTCAGTAGCAGATTTTTCAACATCTACACAAGAGAACGGATAAATCATAAAAGTTTCAATATTCGTTAATTTGCTAAACTCGGTAAAACGTATTTCAAATTCAATCAATATATTTCTTACTTCTTTCACTTAAATGCCGTAATTTATCTCAGGACTTGCCTTTGTGATTTCAAAGCTGGAAAATTTTTCAAATATTTTTGTATTTATCTTAGTAATTAGTAGCTGAAATTTAGTTATGAAAGCGTTCATGGTGCTGATCATTTAGGTAATGGTTTTATCTTTCCCTGTAGCTCTAAGTAATGCTACTTAAATGACATGTCATATCTGACATCACGGACCCATTTTTCATTTTAAAGTATCTCGGTGTCATTTTTTAATTTCTTGGGTGAATATGGATATATTTTTAAGACCTCGCGACTGGACTGGTCGATCGTTTGAGCACCCTTTGATCAAGGGTTTCCGGTTTTCCGGCCCTTCGTCAGGCTGCACGCTCCTCTGACATGACTTCATTGTAAGTATTTATATACTCGTAAATATTGTTTATATTTGTGTACTAGTTATATAAACACTTGAATTATACTAAATTTGTTAAATAGAAGTACATTTATGTATCTATGCTCAAATCATTACATTTTCTTATTATTGTAAACAGCAAATGAGACTTTAGAACACGTTATCATTAAAGTAATGTTATATATTTGGCGTAATGATGTTAAGATATTGTTCTTAATTCTTATTTCATAACAACGGATTATAAAATAAATATTTCAAGAAATTTTTGACATTTGTCCTTTCTTAATATGGCATATTAAGTGCAATAGCATAAATATTATGAGGTAATAATGACATGGGGTTCAGTAGACAAACTATAATAATTTATTTATTATTTATTATTCAGGTTTATGGCTACAAATTTCCTGCCGCGCTCCTATTGAATATTTTATCTGACAATATTTCATCCCAGCATTTCGACGTTTTTTTTATCTTTCGCACCCATATTTATATGGGAAAAAGTTGTTATGATACCTATAACACAATATGCACAACCATCTTCAGAATTTGTAGACAACACTTTAAATGTTTTTGTAAACCTGAAAAAAAATGGTTACAGTTATGTGATACAATACTTTCACTTGAAAGGTCTCAGTCCAACCAATATAAAAGTTGAGCAAGATTCTATTCTGAGGTAATCTCTTCCTTCGTTTACAACAATAAAATATTGTGTGGCAGTTTAATCGAGCCGTACGAACTGGCAAGACGAGCATCGCAGTGGTCGGCCAAGTGAAGAGACCACGCCATAAATGGTGATGAAAATCCACGAAATGGTATTGGAAGACAGAGTGCGCGAGTTAGCAGAGAAGGTATGTATTTCAAAAATAGTCGTTCATCGCATATTGACTGAAAATTTGGACATGCGAAGGCTGTGCGCAAGATGCAGTTTTCACTTGCAATAGAACAAAAACAGTGCCGTGAGGATGTTCCAATTGAGTGTTTGGTAATGATTTTCAACAATAAAGAAGAGTCATAACCACGAATGAAACACTGGTCCATTACTTCACACCTGAGACGAACATTCAGAACAATCGACTGAAAGGGGAGAATCCGCTCCAAAGAAGGCGAGGACAGTTCCTTCTGCGTCATGTCATCGGTTTTTTGGGATGCACGAGGAATTATTAACTTTGGTTATCTTCAAAATGTAAAAACAATCAACGGCGAGTATTATGCGAACTTGTTGCCGAGTATAATGATTAAATCAAGAAAAAGCGGCCGCACTTGGTGAAAAAGAAAGTGTTGTTTCATCACTACAATGCACCAGTTCACTCATCCATTATCGCGATTGCCAAAATCACTGAGTTAAAGTTCCAAATCTTCATACTCGCAAGATTTAGCTTCCTCAAAACATTTTCTCTTCCCAAATATGTAAAAATGCCTCGGTAGTAAAATATTTGCCAACAATAAAGTGGATCAGTGGTTGATGGTTCAACCACTACAACTTATTCGTAAAGGAGTGTAAAACTTACTTTGTCAATGGAACTTATTACTCTGTACACGAATTTTTGAATCGGTCTGACATTCGTTGAACTGCCTTGCCTACAAAATTGCCGAATATGCTATAAATATGTAAATAGTTTGTCCAGTTTTCCCCTTTTGGTTCTGTTTTCCTGCCTCTGCTTTCTGTTTTAGTAAATATCTATGACCCTCCGTACCTAGCGACAGGAGATTAATACCAGGAAGTGATTTGTGTCGTGTGCGTGTTTCCTAAAAATAGTGTGTATGATTGTAGTGACTAGACTAATATAAACAGATATGAATTTTTGTGTGTGTTTTTGTGTATTATAAGTTTATATGCAATTTATCTACTGTACATTTGTGACGAATCCTATTTCCTCTTTAGAGGGCTAATGGTGAATAAATCTATCTATCTTTTGTAGTGTTCGATGGTTTTCTCGTTAAGCAATTGAACTGGGAAAAGTTATGTTTTTTAAAACTTTGTTTAGCTGGGTCTGCAAGTAATATACAATTCACGGGTAGGATATAATAAGACAGCATATGGTTAAGACTAGATCAATTAGTATCGAGCTAAAATAAAAAGAAATAAAGTTATTTTTTCCGAAATTGTTTTTTTTGTTCGGTCGGGCTCTTTTTGGACTGACCACGTACAATTCCTACAGCAATACATGCACTTCACATGTTTTCCTGGACTCTTAACTACTAGCATGCATTACTCCACGTTTTGGCATTTCACAGACTGATTGGCGAAATGTGGTTTTTTACTTGGGCAGCAAGTTTTATAATTATTTCATTGTTGACTTTTAGAAACGTCGCAGTAAACAGTTGAATACATTTTATGGCTTACCTTGTTGCATGTTCAGATAGAAAGTGTACTAGATTTTTATATTTTTTTAGAAAAAGTGTATTTGAACAAAAATTACAGGATATAGTGAATACACTTGTTGACTATTTTCGTACATAATCGTCAACTCGTTCAATGTATGTGGTCATCAGTGGCTCAAGCTTCTTTAAGCCCTCCTCGAAGAACTCTCCTGCCAGCTCCTCCCCCCACTTCGGAACCTCTTTCTCCACCTGATCGTCAGTTGAAAGTATATTACAGCGAGGTGAAAATATGATAATCTGAAGGCGCCAAGTCAGGGAAATACGGGGGGTGGTTCAAAGCATCCCAACCAAACGAGTCCAAGAGCGCCTTGGTGGTTAAGGTTGTGTGAGAACGGGCGTTGCCGTGCAACAAGCACACACCTCTCGTCAACATTCACCTCAGTTGTTTTGAATGCTCCTTTTGAGTTTTTTTAGGATCTCACAATATGTTGTGCATTGATGGTCTCCCCCTGAGTCAGAAATTCGACCAAAATGATGAATTTTCGGTCCCAAAACACTGAAACCATGAAATTGTGGTTCTTAATTTTTTGGCAGTTGAGGAATTGGTGTAACGGCACATTGACGACTGTCTTTTTGACTCATGCTTGTAATGAACCACCCACGTAAAAAAGTTCGGTTTGTGTTATTCCTTCCGCGAGTAGGAAGCGGATCACAGCACGTGGTTCGCACCGGTGGGATTTCTTACCGACAACTTTCACGTAACTCGACACTAAAACGTGAGTTTACGTACTACCGTGTTTCTGCGATGCTCGCTCTGTCAGGAGATCCCCTTCTAGCACTTATAGTTGCCAACCCTCAAAAAACAAAAAACCACAGTCCGTTATGGTCACAGTACACTTACTTTCTGAACATACCTCGTACTTATGTGAGCATTTCTAGATAAGAAAATAATCATTCTCTGTTGACATGTAAATGTTAATGTCATAATTTAAAAATACCAAAATATTAGCATCAAAATTAGTGATCTGATTTATACACCTTGAGTTGAATACGCATAGTATTTAAATACATATTGTTACAAAATTTCAATTTATTTCGACTTTCGCAAATGTTGTTAGTTATGTAATTGGAAATTTATTGTGCATAGATTACTACATTGTGTGTAATTTAGGAACCAAACGTAGATATTGCAGGAGGCTATCATATATCAATTTAGTTGCCAAAGCCAGGAGATAAGATAAGGTAAATCGATTCCACAACGTGAACCAATCACGAACCTTCGTTCATAGTAGTTTATCATTGTATTCAAATACAACCGTTTTCCATTTTCAGCAGTATTTATTATCTTTGAATATGTGGTTCAAGATAAAACAAATGTTTTTATTTATTGATTTTCTAAAATTTGAAGAACTGAATAGTGAGAGGCAAGGAGACGCACCTAAACCCATACAAATGACAGCAACAAAACCTACACGTCGCTGTTTATAAGTTCATCGTTCCAGACTGGCCAATGGATTATGTAGTTGAACCATGAGCCTGCATTAAAATACTAGAGCATCACTCTATGAAATTGAAATGATAATTAATCATAATCATAATTAATACCTGAGAAAAAAAATTCTGCAGGCTGGGCATATATGAGCATTGCAATCTGCCTAATACTAGTTTTTATCATAGATTTTGTCTTATCTAGGCCATTATTTCTTACAGTAAAGTGAATAATTCTTATTGACTCATAATAATTGTACCTACCTGTTGTGACAAGAAAGGTGCAGTCCCATCACTGCTAAAAACGTTTTCAAGTAGTTTTTCTTCTTATTATTTATTAAGATACCATTTGGCTATATCTCCCATTATCATTCTTCTTTGTCCTGTTAATATTGCAATGGCCGTAGGCCTGAAATTTTTTACATGATTGATGTTATACTGTCAAAATGATAATGGCAAATATAGCCGAAAGCTCTCTTAATAAAAAATGAAAGACTACTTTGTGACGGTTAAAGTAGGTTATTGCTATATGCATGTAAAAATAAAATTTTATCTTGATCATTATCAGCATCCGCATGACCTAACACAGCCGTTAATCACTCTTGTATTTATTATATTATCTTTATCTAAGTTAAATAAATTATCCTTAACGAATTGATTAAAAGTAATTATACTTTAGGTTTCAGAAATATTTTATATAGGAATGATTATTTTTTTAAGAATCTCTCACCCTAGACAGGAAATTTCTCGGGTCTCCCTCTCTCCCTCTCCCCCTCTCCCCCCTCTCCCTCTCCCTCCCCCCTCTCTCTTTCTCTCTCTCTCTAAATGAATCTTATAAATAAAAAAGACTGTATGTATGTTTGTTTGTATGTTTGTATGTTTGTTTGTTTGTATATTTGTATGTTCGTTATACAAATCTACACCGGTAGAGTAAATTTCACCAAATTTCGTACACGTGTTCTTTACGACCAGGAAACAAACACTGTCGGGGTGAGACATGTCTACCACCCCCAGAAGCGGGGGTGCACGGGGGTTGAAATATTTAAACAAACTAAAACAGCCGATATTTTAGTCGGATAATAATTTTTAGGGGTCCAAGATATTTATGGTGTTTCTACCGATGTTTTCTGAATATAATTTTCATCCCCTACACCCTGGGAAAAGGGCACCCTTAGGGTTTGGGGTGGAGAATACAAATCTATACCGGTGGATCAAATTTCACCAAATCTCGTACACGTGTTTTTTGCGACCAGGAAAAAACACTGTCGGGGTGAGACGCGCCTACCACCCCCTGAAGCGGGGGTGGACGGGGGTGGAAATATTTGAACATGCTAAAACAGTCGATATTTCAGTCGGAGAAATATTTTTAGGGGTCAAAGATATTTATAGTCTTTTCACTGATGATATCTGAATATAATTTTCAACCTCTACACCCTGGGGAAAGAGCACCCCTAGCGTTTGGGGTGGAGAGTACAAATCTACACCGCTGGAGCAAATTTCACGAAATTTCGTACACAGGTTCTTTGCGACCAGGAAAACAACACTGTCGGGGTGAGACGCGTCTACCAACCCCAGAAGCGGGGGTGGACGGGGGTTGAAATACTTAAACATACTGAAACAGCAGGTATTAGATTTGGATAAATATTTTTGGGGTCAAAGATATTGATAGTGTTTCTACGGATGTTATCTGAAATATTTTTAATTGCCCATTTAACCCGAAAGGGTGGGGGTTGGAAGGGGAGATAAATAGTCAGTTCTTGCGCGTTCTTGGAGGAGAATTACGTGAATACTATTTCAACGGATGTTGTTGAAAATATAAATCCCTTTAGACATTAGGGGTGAGCTTGCTTAGGGCTGGGGGTGAGAATTGTCTATTATTCTAAAACTGCCAAAATGTTATGTGTTTATGGGTATAGTGTTTCTACCGATGTGATATGAGTAAAAATTCAACCCTTTCCACCACGGGAAGGTAGCAGATTTAGGGGTGGTGTTGTTCATACTATTTTAACCGATGTTGTTTCCATTAATAACGACGTTTAATCAAAAGTATAAGTGTTTCAGAACCATTACTTTTTATACTCTTTTAAAAAGTTTTTATATTATAAATTGTTATAAACATAATTTTACATTTATTCCGTAATTGAAGTTGTATTATTGAGAAGAAACAAAGCAACAAATAATCACGCACAAATACATGTAACAAAAACTCTACATCCTAACATAGTTTATAATTTAGTTTACTACAACTTCAATGAAAATATTATCCACGTAATCTACATTATTAGAACAATTTTTCTCAAAATCACGTGTTATTTGCGACCAGGAAACAAACACTGTCGGGGTGAGACGCGTCTACCACCCCCAGAAGCGGGGGTGGACGGGGGTTGAAATATTTAAACATGCTAAAACAGTCGATATTTCAGTCGGATAAATATTTTTAGGGGTCACAGATATTAATAGTGTTTCTACCGACTGTTGGGGTGAGACGCGTCTACCACCCCCAGAAGCAGGTCGGGATTATCAGTAGAGCACTTTTAGGTGTTGGGTGGAGGAACGCTGCAATAAAATAACGCGAATACAACTGAGATTGGAGTCAAATCCAAGGTTATGGATGTCGTCCAGTTCAATTATAGCATCAAATTGGCCATTTAGCCCCGAGGGGTGGGAGTGGATGGGATGGAAATTTTCTAACATGTTAAATAATTGATATTAGCGTGGAATAAATGAATGCCGGGACCATTGACGTTGATAGTATTTCTACCGATGTTGTTTGTAGGCATGATAGGGGTGGTGCTGGAGGGGATTTCCTTGAAAATAACGGTAAAACAACCTAGATTCGAGTCAAATCGAAGGTAATGGATGTCGCTGAATTTATTTATGACAATCTGGACAACGCGCGGGTATCGGCTGGGTTGGGATGAGTTGACCGGCTAATTTTTGCGTCAATTAAATATATATCGGGATGAATTACAGTAATAAAATTTCCCTACATGTTCTCTGTGTATAATTTCAACCCCTTTCGGACTCATAAGGGTGCACCCTTAAGGATGGGCGTGAAGTAGCATTACATAAAAAGAAACCAGAAGCTATCGGGATTGTTACTGAGTTTAATTAATTTCCTTGAAAATAACGGTAAAACAACCGACATTCGAGTCAAATCGAAGGTAATGGATGTTGCTGAATTTATTTATTACAATCTGGACAACGCGCGGGTATCGGCTGGGTTGGGATGAGTTGACCGGCTTTTTTTCGTCAATTAAATATATTTCGGGATGAATTAGATTAATAAAATTTCCCTACATGTTCTCTGTGTGTAATTTCAACCCCTTTCGGACTCGGAAGGGTGCACCCTTAAGGGTTTGCGTGGAAGTAGCATTACATAAAAAGAAACCAGAAACTATCAGGATTGTCACTGAGTTTAATTATGACATTAAACTTGACCGTTTAAGTCCCCGAAGCGGGAGTGGTCGGGGGTGAAAAATTTCAAACATGTTAAACGGTCGATATTTGCGATAATTATTTCCTGGGATTAATTACTTTGATAGTATTTATACCGATGTTGTTTGTGTATAATTTAACCCCTGTGAGGGGAGCAAGCTTAGGGGTGGGGTGGAGGTACGTTAAATAAAATCCCGCAAAAACAACCGAGAATCGAATCAATTCCGAGACTATGAATGTCGCTGAATCTAATTGTGACAACCTGGGTAACGCGACGGGTTTGGGAGGTGTTGGGCGGGGGAATAAATTTTCAGACAATGTAATCGGCCGATTTTTGCGTGGAATACATTCTTTTTCATTATCGCATATTTGTGGGGGTGGTCATCTTCTAACATGTAAAAACGGCCGATATATTTAGTCAATGACTTCATCCCCCTTCGGCATGGAAGGTGGGGCACATTTAGGGATAGGGTTCGAGGAGCTTTACATAAAAATAGCGCAAAAGTAACCAAAAATGGTTATAGATAAATGACATCTCGGGCAACGCCGGGCACCCAGCTATCTTATAAATAAAAAAGAGTGTATGTATGTTTGTATGTTTGTATATTTGTATGTTCGTTATACAAATCTACACCGGTAGAGCAAATTTCACCAAATTTCGTACACGTGTTCTTTACGACCAGGAAACAAACACTGTCGGGGTGAGACATGTCTACCACCCCCAGAAGCGGGGGTGCACGGGGGTTGAAATATTTAAACAAACTAAAACAGCCGATATTTTAGTCGGATAATAATTTTTAGGGGTCCAAGATATTTATGGTGTTTCTACCGATGTTTTCTGAATATAATTTTCATCCCCTACACCCTGGGAAAAGGGCACCCTTAGGGTTTGGGGTGGAGAATACAAATCTATACCGGTGGATCAAATTTCACCAAATTTCGTACACGTGTTCTTTGCGGCCAACGAAAACAACACTGTCGGGGTGAGACGCACCTACCACCCCCAGAAGCGGGGGTGGACGGGGTTGGAAATATTTGAACATGCTAAAACAGTCGATATTTCAGTCGGATAAATATTTTTAGGGGTCAAAGATATTTATAGTCTTTCCACTGATGATATCTGAATATAATTTTCAACCTCTACAGCCTGGGGAAAGAGCACCCCTACCGTTTGGGGTGGAGAATACAAATCTACACCGCTGGAGCAAATTTCACCAAATTTCGTACACGGGTTCTTTGCGACTAGGAAAACAACACTGTCGGGGCGAGACGCGTCTGCCAACCCCAGAAGCGGGGGTGGACGGGGGTTGAAATACTTAAACATGCTAAAACAGCAGGTATTAGATTTGGATAAATATTTTCGGGGTCAAAGATATTGATTGTGTTTCTACCGATGTTATCTGAATATAATATTCATCTCCTACGCCCTGGAAAAAGAGCACCGTTAGGGTTTGGGGTGGAGATGCTTTACAGAAAAATAACGCGAATACAACCGAGTTTGGATTCAAATCGAAGGTTATGGATGTCAGTGAGTTTACTTCGGATAAATATTTTTAATTGCCCATTTAACCCGAAAGGGTGGGGGTTGGAAGGGAAGATAAATAGTCAGTTCTTGCGCGTTCTTGGAGGTGAATTACGTGAATACTATTTCAACGGATGCTGTTGAAAATATAAATCCCTTTAGACATTAGTGGTGAGCTTGCTTAGGGCTGGGGGCGAGAATTGTCTATTATTCTAAAACTGCCAAAATGTTATGAGTTTATGGGTAAACTAGATTGATAGTGTTTCTACCGATGTGATATGAGTAAACCCTTTCCACCACGGGAAAGTAGCAGCTTTAGGGGTGGTGTTGTTCATACTATTTTAACCGATGTTGTTTCCATTAATAACGACGTTTAATCAAAAATAAAAGTGTTTCAGAACCATTGCTTTTTATACTCTTTTAAAAAGTTTTTATATTGTCTTATAAATAAAAATGAGTGTATGTATGTATGTATGTTGTAAGTTTGTATATTTGTATGTTCGTTATACAAATCTACCCCGGAAGCGGGGGTGGAAATATTTAAACATGCTAAAACGGTCGATATTTCGGTCGGATAAATGTTTTTAGGGGTCACAGATATTGATAGTGTTTCTACCGACTGTTGGGGTGAGACGCGTCTACCACCCCCAGAAGCGGGTCGGGATTATCAGTAGAGCACTTTTAGGTGTTGGGTGGAGGAACGCTGCAATAAAATAACGCGAATACAACTGAGATTGGAGTCAAATCCAAGGTTATGGATGTCGTCCAGTTCAATTATAGCATCAAATTGGCCATTTAGCCCCGAGGGGCTGGAGTGGATGGGATGGAAATTTTCTAACATGTTAAATAATTGATATTAGCGTGGAATAAATGAATGCCGGGACCATTGACGTTGATAGTATTTCTACCGATGTTGTTTGTAGGCATGATAGGGGTGGTGCTGGAGGGGATTTCCTTGAAAATAACGGGAAAACAACCGAGATTCGAGTCAAATCGAAGGTAATGGATGTCCCTGAATTTATTTATGACAATCTGGACAACGCGCAGGTATCGTCTGGGTTGGGATTTGTTGACCGGCTGTTTTTTGCGTCGATTAAATATATTTCGGGATGAATTACATTAATAAAATTTCCCTACATGTTCTCTGTGTGTAATTTCAACCCCTTTCGGACTAGGAAGGGTGCACCCTTAAGGGTTTGCGTGGAAGTAGCATTAGATAAAAATAAACCAGAAACTATCAGGATTGTCACTGAGTTTAATTATGACATTAAACCTGACCGTTTAAGTCCCCGAAGCGGGAGTGGTCGGGGGTGAAAAATTTCAAACATGTTAAACGGTCGTTATTTGCGATAATTATTTCCTGGGGTTAATTACTTTGATAGTATTTATACCGATGTTGTTTGTGTATAATTTAACCCGTGTGAGGGGAGCAAGCTTAGAGGTGGGGTGGAGGTACGTTAAATAAAATCCCGCAGAAACAACCGAGAATCGAATCAATTCCGAGACTATGAATGTCGCTGAATCTAATTGTGACAACCCTGGGGGGGTAACGCGACGGGTTTGGGAGTTGTTGGGCGAGGGAATAAATTTTCAGACAATGTAATCGGCCGATTTTTGCGTGGAATACATTCTTTTTCATTATCGCATATTTGTGGGGGTGGTCATCTTCTAACATGTAAAAACGGCCGATATATTTAGTCAATGACTTCATCCCCCTTCGGCATGGGAGGTGAGCACATTTAGGGATAGGGTTCGAGGAGCTTTACATAAAAATAGCGCAAATTGGAGTCTTATGGATGGTTATAGATAAATGACATCTCGGGCAACGCCGGGCACCCAGCTAGTTATATTATAAAAGAAAGCGCGAAAATAGCACAAAATTTACACTATCATTTTAGACTTGACTTCCAAGAAAAAAAGTTATATATTTTAAAATCAGTTTAATTCTTACAGATTTAAATTAATTAAATGTATATCCAGAACATCACTCCCAACTTCGATTAATATCTAAATCAATTGTCGATACAGTATTTTAAGAAACGAATAGTCTTATATGTCAAATATGACGTGGGTAAAAAATCATCAAACATGTTTAGTAATAAATTCAATCTTGGACAATGTTCCTACATAACTACGACCATAATGGTCGTCACCAACTCATCCTGGATTTCTGGTATATTCTGGTATATTAAGACTGATTTGACGTTAATTATCAATGCCACAAAATTATAGCAACATGTAGATATGAATAATAGGATAATTTTACATCTTGAATAAAATTTTAATTAATGTAAATAATAAGAATATGACATTTTAATAATTTTAACTATATGTTGAGTATTATAATTTTAAGTTTCCGTCTATAAACGTTTGTTCTGATCAAGACGATTATTTTATTATTGAATATTACTTTTGGAAAATAGTACAAATGCGAAGGAATTATAGTAAATTAAATAAAATTTCAACTATATTCAAGATATTATATCAAAACAAATTTTTGCTAAACAGTATACCCCATAAACACCAATATTTATGTTTGTTAACTTAATTACAGTTTTACTTTTTGTTGGATATTTTTTTACGCCATGCATGCTAAAACTGTGTGGATGGGAATGAAAAATACAGTAATTACTAACATCAATATAGCAGTATCAAAAAATTGCTCGTGGAGCATGCTTTTGTTTGTACCAGGCACTTGGAAATTATGAAAGGCAACGAAGTACGGCCACAAGGTGTAAGTCCCGATAAGAATAAAACCATTATGGCGGTTTGTATATAAACTGCACACTCCTTAGTAAAAGGTTTCAAACTAACTGCCACGATTGCGTAGGCAGGTTCTCAAAGGTTTCCATCTGTTTTCACATCGAAGTCTCAGCTAAAAAGAACAAAAAAACATTCTTTGGACTTGTTAACCAACTACGACCTGAGGTCATAACCTCGACCACACAGCGTTAAATCAACTGTCGTTCCAACGACAGTTTACAAATAGGGTTAAGGCCAACAGCTATAATAACTATTTACACGGAATTCACGCAATTATTTTTAATGAGTATTACGTTGTAGAAATACTAAAATTACTATTTCTTAAAATAGTTGCCGCTGCAGAGAGAAAGTTGATTTGCATCCTTCGAAAGATCTAATTTCTCTATATTTCGTATTCATAACTATCATCTATAATTAAATCCATCGTTTCCCTTTTGTTACGAATATATAATTACAATCGTCACACAAACCGCAGAATTACATTATAATATATTACATTTATAGACCACTAATACTAAACTACGAACTCGAAAAATAAATAAGCATGATTACACGTTAATTTGTTTGCCATTCAAAATAACATTCCATAGTAGAGAACTTATTTTCAAATAACATGTTGCAGTTTGACCACTACATTTTTCAAGACCTTCCTTCGCCGAGCGTCATCCTTAAACGCCAAATGATTTAATATTCTAAATCTTAAGATACATTTCTGTCCCTTCGTCTTATCTCACTTCACTACCTTCTCGTTTATCGACATAAATGGTTTATTGGGACGTTATTGAAATAGTCAACCGTTATTGAAATAGTTGTGAACAACTTCAAAATCCATATAATTCAGCTGACTTGATATATATATAAACTTGCGTACTTTTATTATCTGTGCTTCCAATAAAAATATAATTTAATTACTGAACCCCTACGTCAAATATTCCTGCAATTACCTAATATTACATTTATTAGAAAAACTCACTTTCTACAGCTGAAGATGATAATAAATTATTCCAGTTTGACAATTTTGTATTATGTTAACCATTCAAATACAAATAAAATCACACGTCAAATAAATTAATAGTTAATGGAAACTACAGAACTATACATTTTTTAGAAGCATAAATTCTTATGCTGTAACGTGTAGAACTTAGTATTGACAAATATTAATAAAAGAATTTATGACCTTATACAGACACTTTTTATTTTTAATTTTTATTATGAATACGTTTCGATTCCTTTATGTATCTTCTTCAGGAATTTTCCTACTGAGGAGGTGTTTAAAATAGATTAGATTTAAAGTACGATTGTACAAAGTAAAACGAATACAAGCTTATGTACACAAAAAATACTTACCAAATTAACACAATAAACTAGCACAACTAAACGAAACAAATTATTAAATTCACACAGTTTTGGAACGGAGGTCCGAGGCACACTATTCATTTTAGTGAAATTGTTTTATTAATTCAAAATAGTCGTAAAATTAAAACTTATTAACAAATATTGTTGAAAAGTTAATGATCGAGATAAATAATTCTCCTTTCTGAAAATTGATTGTTTGTAGCCGTCAATGACCAAATTGGCAAAGGAATATGATTTAATCATCACAAATTCTCATTTGGCCGAATTTTGATTGTAACATGGAACCATTTTTTACATAGTTCTTTTTCTAAAATATACTGTATTTATTGAAAGTATTTTTCGACGTTTTGTACTTGATATAAATCGTATCGTTAAGAATATCTTTAATGTATTAATTCAATATTTCACGTTCTGGTTAATTATTCTATCCTAAATTGAAAAATAAAACTCCATATATTTTAGGAACTTACAATATATTTCACTCGCAACGTATGTAATACAATAATTAAATCATTCTTATCATATTTGTCGTAAACACACGAAGAAATCTTTCCTTGCTTTAGGTATTAACTAAATTAGCCTTGACCTCTAGGTATAATAGCTGCTTTCCTTCTTAGCTCTCTTAGTTCTTTATCAACATTCTCCGACCACCTCAGTTTTAGTCTTCCAGCCTGTCATCTTCCTCCAATGTTACCATTCCGGACTTGCTTTATTAACCTACTATCATCTATTTAACCATGTGTCCCAGTCTTAGATGTCTTTTTCGTTTTATATCAAAGATGTACAATTTTTACAGTTCATTTTTCATTCTTATTCTCCAACATTCGTTATCTTTTAGTGGTCCGTATACTGATGCGTCTTAAATCTTCCTTCAAAAGGTTTAACATTATATATTCTTTTTTGACAAAGGCTAGGTCTCGCTCCCATACATAACTATTGCTTTTACCGCGGTTTTCTACATCTTTATTTTAACTAGTGTGATCGCTGCACTAGATTAAAAAATATGATTTAGGCTGTAGTAGTATCTATTGTCAGCTTCAATGTTTGCATTAATTTCTTCCTTTATATAATTTTTTAATGTTATTAAGGACCGTAGGTATTTAAAACTGGTAAATTCTTCGAAATGCACATAATTTACGAGCAGCACCTGTGTATCACCTATATTCCTTACATTTTTATATATTTTGTATTCTCTGATTTGTAACTAGAAACCTCCTGTATTTATGTGATCACTTTCTTAATTGCTCAGATATGACATAATCTACATAGGCTATAAATTGCCGCGTTCTAGTAAATATTTATTTCTCTGGGATTAATAATTTTGAATTATTTTTTTCTAAAACGATGTTAAACGGGAGAGTTGATAAGTCATCTCCCTATTTTAAATTTTTTTAACGTGAAATATATCAGGCGTCTGTCTGCCTTTTACTTCTTGGCTTGTCAAATCTCAATTAAAATTATTTACTTATATGGGATAATTTTTTTTTAAAGATTTTGTGTAAGAACATTTGGTAAACTAAGTCATATGCTTCTTTAAAATCGATAAATAGTATATATAAATCAGTATTAATTTCATAAAATGGTCAGAATAAGGAGTTATGTGGACATGTTAAAATACAGAAGAAGAGACAGGCAAGGTTTCCTGACGGTATACGAATACAATCGGTAGCGTAGGAGGAAGCATTGGGAGGATGTGGGAGTGAAGGAGATTGAACCGGTCTTTCGTCTTCAAATCAGAAAGCGAACGATACGAGTATCCCACCTGGGATTAAGGAAAACATATCAATGAACTGATGAAGTAACAACATAGGTTTCAGAGAATTCGAACGTCGAATATTCGGGCTAAATGTCCTATTCAACACTAATCATATAATTTACTACAAATAAATAATAATACACACACTACTAACTGTGGAGACAGTGATCCGTAAATTTAAGTTAAGACAAACATTTGTTATGATACGTCAAACCCAAAATGAGAATACTTGCTACTTATATTACTTTTTATGTTCAGGAAAAAAAGTGGAAGAGGAAACGGTTTCGTAATTGTTTGTTACTATGAGAAACGGGATACAATTGAATTTTCAAGAGAAACAGGTTAAAGGAGCAATTGAGAGACCCTACTATATAAGCAACAACTGTTATTAAAAAAACCAAATGTAAAATTTACACATCAATTTAATTTTTGTAATAGCGGGATGCTCGGCGTTGCCCGTGTATTTATTTATTATAAGCGTACAAAAATATGTGTTTCAGAAATACTCTCGGTACCTTAAAAAAAGTCCAAAATACTTCCGGTACCCAACTTCCAGAACTTTGAGAGTCAGAAATACTTCCAGTACCCCAATAGAGTAAGAAATCTGGAACAGTAAGATAGCCCAAAAAACTCCCAGTACACTAATAAAGTAAAAAATACTCCTGGCACATTAAAAAATGTAAAAATACCATCTATATCCTAAGAGATTCAAAAATATTCTCGGTTACGTATTAGGGTAAAAAATACTCCACGTAGGCCTACCTCAACAGAGCTAAAGATTCTCCCGTTAGCGTAAGAAAATCAAAATTTGTTCCGGTTCATTAAATGAGTCAAAATAATACTCCTAGTACCTTTAAACAACCAAAAAGACTCCCCGCACCTTAAGAGAGTCAAACTTAAAATGAAAAATTTACGTCTGAATGAATATTAATAATAAGAAAGATAGCCAAATACATACAAAAGAAGTTATATGGTTTGTGGTATTTATCATATAACTTATTTAGTATGTATTTGGCTATCTTTCTTCTTCTTAGTATTATTAAGATGCAAAATTACTTCCAGTGCTTTACGAAAGTGTAAAAATAATACTGGTACCCTAAGTAAGTCAAAATTACTTTCGGTTCCTTAAGGGAGTTAACAAATACCCCCGGTAGGTTAATAATCATGAAACCTCAAGAAAATCAAAATATTTCCATTACCTTAAGAGAGTCAAAAATAGTCCCCGTCACCTAATAGAGTAAAAAATACTTTCGGTAATTTAAAAAATACTTCTGCGACACACCTGTATAGGTGATAGGGGTCGTTTACCTATCCAGTGTTTGTTTCGTATTGTCAGTAACATATGTTGCAAATTTGGTAAAATTCGCGGCACGTGATTAAGATTATACGCTGAACATATCTATCCGTTCAAGGAAAAGTAAGAATACTTAAATATCATTGAATAAAATACGTCCCTTTTAAATTTGTCTATTATTTTGGCTATGCACTTATCTAATTATAATACGTAAATAAAATAAAATTGTATTTTTTACAAAATTAATCTGGTAAAATTTATATAGATTGTATCAAACCTTAAAGTCTGTAACAATAGCACACTTTATTTCGTATAAACAACGTAAAATATGCACGTATCTGCCCCTAGAGTTGGTAGTCTTGTATTCCCTCCCTAGTGTTTGTTTCCGGTTCGAAAGGATACGTGTACGAAAATTGATTTAATTTGGTCCACGGGTGTAGATTAGAGTGCGGAAAAAATACATATACAAACACACATTATTTCCCCTTCCACTCCCACTCATAGGGGTAGAAGCACAACTTAACCAGCAAGTTTAATGTCATAGTTAATCTCAGCGACATCCATAACCCTAGATTCGAATCCAATCTCGGTTGCTTTGCTATATTTTTATGTAACGCCTCTCCACCCCTATCCCTAGGGGTGATCCGACCCTATTCCGAATGAGATTGATATTATTCGCAAAAAAAACATTGGGAGAAACACTATCAATCTCATTGACTCCGAAAAATATTTATTGGACGCAAATATATAGGCCGTTTTAGTCAATTTTATTTATTAAATATAGGATAGATGAGATAGATAGATTTCTTTAGTCGCTATACTACTTATGTATACCACCCCTTCTTAAATGTGTCATGACAATCACCATGCCAACGACTTTATACGTTCTTCTACATGTAGAGCTTTGTTCTGTGTGTGAACGACTCAATGCCAATACATTTAATATTTTTCCATCCTAATTCTTTAAATCTGTGTTTTTAGTGAAGGAGAAATCTGCAATATAAAGTAGAGAGTACATAAAACAGAACAGACATGAAATATAGATAGGAAAATTAATAATAAGGGAAATAGCTAAATACAGACTAAAAAAGTGATGATATAAATACCCCAAAACACTGTTCCTTTCTTCAGGTGTTAAAAAGCAGCTGAAGAAAGGATCAAGGTTTCCAGAAAACGTTTTGTGGTATTCATATCATCACTTTTTTGTCTGTATTGGTTTTTTTTACTAATTATTAATTTTCAAAACAGACGTATATTTGACATTTATATTTCATAAATTATGGAAAAACCTCTCAAAAAATAAAAACTAGTTTTTGGGGTCAAATTATAAAAATATAAAAGAATACGTGACAGAATAAGTGAAAAATGCGAAAGTATTTGGTATAAAATATCATAAGTAATGATTTTTCCCTGTAAAATTTGTCGTTCTTCAACTGCAGTGACTTCATAACGCATCAAAACACAGGTTATGGTTTATTATCCTTATTACAATAATCTCTAGCTATTTCCTTTTTTAAAATTCTGCAGGATATGTGTTTATCTAGTCAGCTAGCAGGGTGTGGCGTTGACCTGGTTGTCATAATTAAACTCTTCTACATCCATAACCATGGATTTGACTCCAATCTCGGCTGTTTTTGCTTTATATTTATATAACGCCCCTTCACCTCTCTCCTGTAAAGGTGCTCCCCTCCCATGCCGAAAATGGTCATAATTATACATTAAAATATATAGTTGAGAAACACTATCTATCTCATTGACTATGAAAATTTCTCTTTCGTCGAAGTTTATCTGATGTTTTAGCCTGTTTGAAAATTTCCACCTAACCCATGGGGGTTAAACGGCAAGTTAAATGTCATAATTAAACTAAGCGGTATCCATAATCCCGGATTCGACTCCTATATCGGTTGTTATCGCGTTATTTTGTGTAATGCCTCTCCACCCCCACCCCTTATGGTGCTCCCCTCCAATTCAGAAATATAAAAATTATACACAAAAATTATCGAGGAGAAACACTATGAATCTAATTGACTCCGTAAAATATTTATTCGACGCAAATATCGTTTTAGAATGTTTGTAAATAGCCACCCCCGCCTCAGGGGGTGATAGTCGTGTCTTATCCACACGGTGTTTGTTTCCGGTTCTAAAGGAACACGTGTACAAAATTTGGTCACATTTTATCCACGGATGTAGATTTGTATACGAAACATAGACACATTCACAAACACCATTACGTACAGTCTCCTTTAGTTATTAGAAGATCGTATCCCATAAGACGATTTTCTTTTGCTCCTTCTCGCTTGTGAAGTTGTTGTATTGATTTGAACATGCTTAGAACGAATCTATGAAGAATTATTTTTCGTTAATTTTTGACGTGGCCGATATTATAAAAGCGTGGATGGAATTAAAAAAATCGTAAAATGAAATGTCGCAAGGCTGCTGTCACGGCCACGGTCAGTAAGATGTCACAGAAGTCATGAGTGATCGTATTGACGATCGAAGTAATTTGTTGTTTTTGTTGAACTATATTATTTTTAGGGATGTACGTTTGCTATCATAAATGTCGATGTTTGCTAAGGTTCACTATACTGGCTCTGCTAGAACTTAGTATGTATTCTGTCTTTTAATATTGTGTACGTAAAAGCCTAACACTATTTACCTTTTGCGAATAGTCAGTCCAGATCCTGTGAATTCCAAAATAACAGTTGCCATCACGTTTCCTGGTAAGTAAACGCTTTTTGCCTTTTCACGTTGGTAAACTCCCCGTGTCACAAAGGTGTAATGGTGAGTCCACATTTCGTCAATAGACGACTGATGTTCTTCAAATTACATAGCAGCCTTTCTAAATATATGCAAATTTACAAAGCTAAATACGACGGTACTTTTTCACGAGACTATACTGTTATTGACTAGATGTTCAGAATTTCCAACACAGCTTGTTCATTTAGAGTCACTAAATCGTTTTGTGTTCTGATGTAGAGTCATGGTCTCCCTTTATCACAGTTATTTGGGACATAGTCCCAATTTTTAATTCGAAATATTATCATACTTCATGTTTGACAATTTCTACAACATACTTTGTATACACATATATTGTAAATTCTAGGCTTCGTTTAAGATATAATTTACGTTGACATATAAATGCAAACAGTTTATTAAACAAGTAATTATTTATTTATCCAACACTATGGAATTTAAAGAATGTAAGTTTAGAAAAATTATATTAACTTTAATTCCGAACTTATTGGTTTGCTGAATTGGAAAATGTTTGATATAATTATATTACCAAATTAAAAATACAATATAAACATAAAAATGGTCAAATTTTAGACCTCAAAATGGTAGAACTCGTCATTAACGTTAATACGATTTGCGCTCTCTGCGATGATGTCCTCAACGTGTCCATTGCTTATGATGACGGCGTCAGGATGATGTTGGGTTTTCAGCTCACTCAGAATGAAAACTGAAAAATATTCTCCTTTTACGCTCATATCTACATGACAACCAATTTAGTCTCCTCCATCATCAAAACCTAACTAGTGACTAGTTAACTTTCTTTTTCGTTATTTCTGCTTTTCATTTTTTCCTCCACTATGATGAGGTCATCGGACGTACCCGTCATAATTACCAAACAGAATATTTTCAACTAGACTCTTTTATTAAATATGAAGTATCCTTCTTTCAGTCCCACCTTCTGTCTATCATTTCTTACGTTCTATAACTTAGCGGTTCTCTGGGGTAGTCTCTTTTAAATTAATAAGATCGTAACCTTTTAGCAAATTCTTCTGTTTCACCGAAAAGACGGGCTCATTTCTTCTACTAGTTCCAGCTTCGAAAGTGGCTTTTGTGTACAGCTCAAACTAATTGTGTTATAAAATTAATAAATCATATAAGACATGTAGATTTTAAGTCTTTGTTATTATCTAAGTTAAACATATATTGTAATATACAATTAGAGGTCGTTAATTAAATAAAGAATTAATAAAATTTACAAACAATATTTATTTATTTTGTGGCAATAATTTAAAACAATTATAAATTTAAAATATTAAATCTCAGGGTCTTCACTGGGTTTGATAATGGACACATCAATTATATTTAAAATATTATTAACAACAAAGCACATTTACCTAAACAATACGTCGACTAAAAGAAAAGAAAATAACTTGACAATTAAAATAGAACGAAATTTAAATAGTAAAGAAATTGACTCTGATTAACAATTTAAGATGAGAACGAAATCTGACTTCTATCTTATAATTACGTTTACATAAATAATTATTTTGTAATTTGTTACTCACATCTGTCCAGTTGGTTCAGGCATACCTTTCGTTTTCGAAATACACTATTGCGAGATTTTACACTGATTCTAAGATTCACAGATTTTACACTGATTCTAGTCAAAATTTATAGGATGTCAGGAACTCGGATGATCCTCTTTTTTTTGTCAGCTATCTGTTGAGTGCTTGCCTTAGGTGAATTCTGTGGTTTGTAGATTTGCTAGTCTTTACTGCTTTGGACTTAAACTGCAATTTTATTATTTCTGGTTAGCTATGGACGTAAAACTGCTTTTACTTAGCAAGTTTCGATGTAATGCTTTCGTGAATGTTTTGCTTTGTCCTCAACTCACAAGTTTGTTTAATAATAATACAATAAACGACGGCTAGTCTCTGCTCAAGTATCACTTGTTCCGTCCTCCGAAATGTCCAGGCACCAACCAACTCTGTTAAATCCTAGTCACCAACTAACAGTTATACATCGACGATGTCTTTCACGAACTCACCTGTAGTTCACTCGAGTTTTAGCGCGCATACGCCATTTTGACCTTCCGACAAAGCAACAGAGCTGGGCTACATTGTCGCTATGGAAGCTCCTGCCGCAATAATAGATTTCTCAAACAATTTAAATTTTTATGTTCAAACAATTAATGTCCTAATTAATTGGCATTACAATATATATATATATATATATATATATATATATATAGAGAGAGAGAGAGAGAGAGAGAGAGAGAGAGATAAAGATAGATAGAGAGAGAGAGAGAGAGAGAGAGAGAGAGATAAAGATAGATAGAGAGAGAGAGAGAGAGACAGAGAGAGAAGGTATAGAATAAATCTGTACCAGCAATGGTCGTCGAAGTAGGACTGTTTTTTCCGTTTGGATGTTCATGTTATTTACGGTAACAACTTAAGTACACAGTGGACTCGACTGTTGAATGCTTAAGCTCTTTACAAAAGTGTTGGTCTCATGGTATACCTGGCATATATTTACCTTGACGTTATGTTTCATTGAAGAGCAGTGCACTGAGCGAGTTAGCTGGTCTCTACGATTTCGTCACATAAGGGTCGATGTCCAGAGTAAATAATGTACACCGATTTTCTAGTTAGGTTTCAGCTCATAGTTTTTAGCTGTAAATAGTTTATCGCTCTTCACCTTAAACATAATATCCTACAGTGAAACAAAGAACTTATAATTAGGAAAATTTAATTTCAAAATAGGGCGTACATTCCAATTTAAGTGAATCATATGAAACCATATCAATTAGTTTAAAAGAGAGTTTGTAAAATAGCAAGAGGACTGTGTGGTGAATAACAGTTTACATAGAGGTGAAACGGGGATAGAACACATGAGATGAAATCGGTGTAAAACTCTTTCCTTGTAGGATGGGAGGGATTGAGTGCTTTTAGTTTACACTTCAGCAACCTAATTATTTGGTTCGGAAAATAGATACAAGAGTGTGTTCACTTTTATGACCTACCGGACTATTGTATGGTAATAATGAAAATAAATGAAAAAAAAAAACTATAAATTAACTTTAGTATACAATATTATTTACAAAATAACTCACATGCGACTAAACAAAAATATTAAATTAAATTTGTTTTACTCAGTTTGGGACTCAAGGTGGAGCGTGTAACAAAGATTATTATCGTCTCGGAAATACATACTTTCATCGCTCTGCGTTTTCGTGCAGTGCTGAGCTCGGGACCTTGGCTTCTCATTCAAGACAATGTCTAATTGGCTGCGTCGAAATCAGCATTCAACCAGATAACACAGGAAACCTCCGGCCCCAAGACTTAACTTTAGCCGCATTTTCCCTACTTTCTCGTCAAATTCGTATTGAAAGCTGTTTGGGTTTCAAATTCTAATCCAAGACTGTTCTTTTGGTTTCAAAATCTTATCTCCGGATTTCCCTCTGCTTCCGCGCTGTCCTTCCCTAGTTAACTTTGCCCCCTCCTGTTCCGTCCTCTCTCAGAGGCACCATTGCTTCATGTGATCATTTTTCAAACCAATCACTTTTTCATTAATCCGCTCCCCCGCTAATGAACTCTGACTCTAGGCGGACAGACCACTGTCGTTTGAAGGTTTTTCGACAAGGGTTAACGAAATTTTTCTTCAAATTGCACACGCTACCCTTGGCTCAAGCTTTATGGAAATAACGCCATACAATTAAGGGGATGATAAAAGTAAATATAAAAAAAAATTGTTCAAAGAAACCAATCTAAAATACTACGCACTAGCGTGGTTTGTGTCGAACTTCACCCTGCACAAGGACCTCAACATACCATACATTATCGGGGAAATGAAGAGGCTCAGAAATCTGCTTCGAACGTATCGAAGGACACGATAATGAACTGGTAACAGAAATATTCAATCTTCCAGAGGTAAAGAGAATACTCGGAAGAATGTGGCCAACGGACCTAAAGCTAGAGATGCAGAAAATGACCTAAATAAAGTAAACACAACAATGGTACAGGCCTGATAGAGACTGGTCAATGGATGATTACCCACCACATGATAAACAATTTACTTATTACAATGAATCTATTGTCGATCGTAAATTATCAGACTAATCTCTCTATACATAAAAATGAATGTCTGTCTGTCTGTGTGTCCCCTAGCGCTCCTAAACCATTTATCCGATTGCTATGAAACTTTGGTGAGTTGCGTGTTCGGCCGTGAAGGTTTCTCCTAAGGAGAGAATGTGGGTGAAATTTTAAAACATGCTAAAACAGTCGATATTAGCGACCAATAATTACTATCGGGGAATATGTGATTAATAGTTTCTATTCAGCGTTTTTACTGTACAATTTCAATCCTTTAAAGCACCAATAACGGAAGGGGTTGCATAAAAGTAACGCGAAACAACCAAGTTTGGGTTAAATTCAGGGTTATAGATGTCAATGAGTTTTATTATGACATTCACTGTCAGTTAAGTTGTATTTCAGCCCCTAGGTGTGGGGGTGGGGAAATGAGGGTGGAACGCCGTTACATAAAAGTAGTGAGTAAACAATGGAGTCTGGTATTTAATATGTCACTGAGTTTAATTCAGACATTTACCACACTAGTAATGAGGAGTGAGGGTGGAAACATATTTTATTAATTCGCAGACCAATTTCTATCAAGCTTGATACACATGTTACTTACGATCCAAGAACAAACACTGAGGGATTAACACACGCCTACCACCTCTAGGGGAGGGGGGGTGGAGCCGGGTGACATTTTAAAAAAGGCCATTATTAGCATCGAATAAAACGTTTTCTGGGTCGCATAAGTTGATGGTGTAATGTTAGAATTTTTTTAAGTGTCTAATTTTAGCTCCGAAAATCAATGGTGGGAAGCACTCTTACCGTACGGGTGGTGGTGGAAGAGTTTACATAAAAAGTAATGCAAAAAAGACCGAAATTAGTGTCGATGCCGAGTTTAATTCTCACATTAACCATGGCGGTTGATGAAATTTTATGTTACACTTTGTGGAGTTGGAAGCGGTAGAAAATAGGTTACCCGGAGTAGTTTTTACACTCTTAAATTACCGGGTAATTTTTTCTTTTCTTAGGGTACCAGCTATATTTTGGTCTCTATTTAGTTAAATGTTGTAGGTTTTTACTTCTTTAACGTACCGGTAGTAGTTTTAGACTTCCTTATGGTAACGAGTTGTAATTCGTCGTGCTTTTTAGACCCCATTCTTTTATGTACTAGGAGAATTCCAGGAAACCTTCAATCTTCCTGGTTTATTTGATGTTACATGACGAGGGGTTAGGTCGGGGAGAGGAACGTCAACAGGTAAATGATCCGAACACGGACACTTTAGATTCTGGATAAATGAAATTTTAACAGAGGTTAGTTTCGAATCAATCGCTACTCCGGGCTAATTTAAATAAATACCCGGTCAACGAATAAATAAATAAAAATTTCACATTTTTTTTTTGGATCAAGTTTTATGGGAAAACAGCTATCACAATGTCAAAGGCACGTCATGAGACTTGTGGACACGCGACATCCACCCGTAATGGTTTATACCTGCTAATACAACTACCGTTTCTAAAAAATTATACAATCAATATTATAATTATTTCATTTGCACAAAGTTACTTGCGTTACATTATAAAATGCAGATTACAAGTCATTGACTTCCATATTTTGATACACCTACTCCGTGTATGACGTGGAAATAAGTAAGAAATATTTTCTAATTATTACTTGGATAAATTTCGTTGAAACGTGCTCTGTTTTACAGTTTATTCGATTTGACCTGAAAGCCACTAGTTTAAGATAATATTAAATAACAATTGATATTATTTATAAATTATTCAAAGTAAGGAAATAAATTATCCATGTATGGAGATTATCGAATTAACAACCACAGGAGTTTATCAATATTCCAACACGAACGTAGTCATTTTAAACTGCACGATAAAATGATAAAATATTTGTGTCACAGAAACCACTGAAGAATGGTTAACGTGTTTTTTGTGTATATTGTATAAAAGAAAAAAATATAGATATTTCATAATGATCTTGTTATTTTCAGAAAGACAGGTTTTGTCTCTTGTTTAATTTTACCGTTAATTATAATAAGTTATCGTCACCCACAAATGTTAAACGCATTTAATTAATATATTCGTTTATTTAAATGGTGTATTTGATCTACGTAATTGAAGTCTTCTGTTGATAATCTAATGTTACGTATTGTGCAATTTTTTTTAAAAAAAGTTCATAATATCCCCATGACTACGTTCAAAGAAGAAAACATGAGATCAGCTGATTAAATTTCAAAGGATTTGTATGTCACAGACTGCAATAAGTGTCATATCAGCCGTTCCAACGTTTAAAACGTTCAAATCAATTAAAAGAATAAATGCAATACGAGCGTTATTTATAATAATAATTAGAACGATGTACTTAATTAATGGTATTTTATTTATGCAACTGATATTAATTCTACTAACTTTACGTCCTTGTAACGCTTAACGTCAATTGGAAAATAAGGTCCTAAATGAATATTTAAATATAGCATAGTTGAAATCTGTTACGCCAAACTACTAGATGACCCCTTCTTCCGAAATTTTGCTTTATTTGATTCGAGCGTAGTCAGGGATCGCATAAATTTAATAAAAGTGCGAGTGCAGTTTTATTGATAGGCGAAATTAAGTCGTCATCTGTTTCTTTGTTCCATTATTAAAAAAAATAAATTTAAAACACGTTTGAATCAATATACATTTTTCATTTTAAAAGCTTATATATTTACCTGTTTCATAATTAATACACTTCATTATTAAACTTTTAGGTATAATGTTTTATTTTTAAGACAGTTATTAATACGAACTCGTTTTTGAAGCAACAGGAATCTGCTGTCTTTGTGAAAGCAATACTCAAGGTGCGAGAGTAATAAGCGCACGCTTGCGAATGGAAGCTCCAACAATGCCTTCATCTGTGAGATTACTAAGATGTAAGACAGTCTCCAAGGTGTTTTCATTTCGTTTTTTATACACGCGACTACCACGCAATGTTCTGAACAGTGTCACCCCCGACTGTATAAAAATATTGAAAATTTTAAAGGACGTTACAACTAGGATGTTTTTCTATCTGATATATTTTCAGTTCTTTAAGTCATTCAATCTTCTTTTCTTCGAAGCGTTGAACCCATATTATTTTCCATTAACTCGATAGCTGCTCTATTACGCACCTCAATTGTCTTTTGTATGATAGATAGCAGTGAAACTCTATTAAATCTGGGAGAAGGCGAGTTTTTAACAGTATATTCTCATAACTTGTGTCATAGTAATAAATCGTAAAACTCGTTCGGCTTCAGAATTGTCCCAATATATACTGAAATATTGTTTACTTATCCAGTACATATTGTATTACTCTACCTTTTCTAACTCGTTGTTCATATTTTCCATAAACGTTGTAATAACTCTAAAGATCGATTTACACTATACGTAACGTCAAAGTCCTGTCACGTAGCGGCAACGTCACGTAAAATCTGCTGTTTATTCACACACTGCACCGTCATGAACCGTCAATTCGTTCGTTTTGCAACTTTTGTTGCTCACTAGTGGTAGCTGTTGGCCACAATGCCGAAATTTAATTCTGGTGATTAAGCAACGATTGTATTAATATTAGACGAGGAAAAAGACAACTGTAATCAAACTAACAAAAAAACGATCCAAAAAATATTCACTAAGAGAATACCGTACCATACATTATTTAAGGAATTGGAATATGATGAAATTTCCTTTTACAAATATTTTTAGTGTGTCAACAACTATAGACTGATCTATAACAGAACCAAGACCCCACTCCCCCTTACCAACGAAAGCGAAATTAATGCAGCAACATCAATCCTAACTTCTATAATCAGAACATCAATCAAAGAAGCAACCATTATTTTACCATCGAAACCATTGCAGCCTGCAGAAATTTTTTTTCTCTCCTCAACACCACTTATAATTCCATCTGCAGAAGAAACAGAGCAATATAACTAAAAATCAGATATCCCTCCACTTTTGCATAACTCAGAATGACACTCATCCCCACAAGAAAAAGTAGATCTTTTGCCAAAATCCTCTCCTATCAAATAAACACCAATTACTTAAAAGCCATAACACAAATTTAAAACGCAATACTAAAAACCTTCAAAATTCCCATTAATTAGAAAATTGCAACGACAATACTAACTAACAAACCCCCAAAAAATCCAACCCATAAGTTACCGACCCATCAGTCTCCTACCAATACTTCCAAAAGTCTTCGAAAAACTACTTTTACCACAACTAAAAAAACAAATCTCGCACTTAATCCGTAACCAACAATTATGATTCCGAACACAAAAATATATGCCTAGCCACATTCTTGGATTCTTAAAAAGCATTCGACAAGGTTCAGCATCCCTCACTCCTCTTCAAATTAAAACCTCATCTATCCACCCCCTACTTTAACGTCCTATCCAACTATCTTACAAACCGCTCTTACCTTGTCAAATATCGAAACCATTTCTGCTCAATATACCCAATTCACTTAGAGGTCCCTCAAGGCTGTGTCCTTGGCCCACTCCCATATTCCTTCTATACCCATGATATCCCCCAAACAACCGCAACTAAAACTGCCAATATTTGCCGACGATACAGCCATACTTTGTCAGTCCCATGACTACGAATCGGCTACAATACAACAGCAAACTTCCATTAATCATGTAGCCATTTGGGCAAATAATTGGAGAATACCCATAAACCCAAACAAATCAATCACAGTTCCTTTTTCCCTAAAAGAAATACCATTCACTAACAATATCTATATTAACAACACACCCATTCCATACAAACAAAACCATAAATACTCGATTCAAAACTAACAACGTCCCAACACACGAGTCACATTAAAACATAATCAATCATCGCCTTAAAATACTAAAACCATTAATTAACCCTAATTATCGTTTATCCCTTTCAATGAAAAAATTAGTTATATATCCCTTATTTCTCCATTATGGAGGTACGGCTGTAACATTTGGGGTTCCGCAGCCAAAACACACGTCAACAAGATCCAAACATCCCAAAATAAAATCTTTCGTTATATGACAAACTGTCCCTGGTACTTCTCCAATTCCCGCATCCATAGTAACCTCAATATTCCATATAAATCCACCAAACAATAACCAAATACATACTTCTTTAATATAAAAAAGACAATTCACCCAACCCGTTAATATCCGATACAGCTGCCTCTCCTCCACCTCACATCCAACATTGCCTATTAAAAAGATGGAGACCAAGATACGTAATCAATATCCAATAAAAGTAGTGAAACAAAATGTGCTGCACAAGATATACAGTATAATATAAAATGTACAAATATCACAAGAGTAAAATTATTAGATTGTAAAGTTTCCTGAGTTTAAAAAAAGGAGTGTCTCAATATCAGTTTTATGTCCTGTCGTCTAAAATTGAAAACTACATTCAAAAAGAAAATTCTACATTTCGAGAAACAATTGCTCCTAAGGAAAAGATAATGGTGTGTTTAAGGTTAGAAATAAGCAAAATGCAATTTGTTTTAATTATATTTATTTAATAAAAAGAATTATAAATCTTCTTGTGGGCAATGCTGTGTACAACTCTTCATACTGCACATTCTCAATAAGTATTTCATCATCCATTTTGACTTTAAAATGACACAGAGACTTTGTTAACACACAAATATGTAGGTATTCAAAACGGTAAGCTAACGTCGATGGGTCCGGTTCCACATTCACACTATTCGAAAAGATCAGGAACCGACAGGTTGGAACAGGAAACGTCTCGTCAAACTGTTCTTCTGGAGATTGTTCGGCGTTCCGTAACATTACCGCTTCGCGTGAAACAGTACCATTCATAGAATATTACAGAATATTTTGACGTGACGTTGTCGGTCCGTGACGCGACGCTGACGTTGCGTATAGTGTGAATTGACCTTAACGCACTGCGCAAGAAAGAAAATATGATTCGTGTAGTAGATCGTAATTACTTTGTTATACTGTGTATTACTGTATAAGAAACGGAAAATATCATCTTCTTTGTCTGACAAACTGATTGTTTACCTTCAATACATACATAGGTATTGTAAACGTTTCTTTCAACGAATGCTATATTATTCTGTAGTAAAATGAAGCATTATACTTTACCATTCCGTAGCTTAGAAATTTAATAGAAATTATTCAGCCGTTGATAGCGGTTTGAACGTTTCACGGAATCGACAGGAATTTGATTGATATAATGCTATTTAATGACATGTAACATGGACTTTACTAAACCCAAACATGAATGAATATAATAAACTGAAGTTTACGACCAATAACAGACATTTATTAAATAAATTCAGTTTATAACACCGTTTCTGTACCTATTTGTTACTTTCTTTAGGTTACGAATTAACTGAATAGTTGGCTATTCATTCACTCATTCTGGCTATGAAGAAAACTTCATAATTAAGAATTTCAAGTTTATGCATAACTTTTTAGTCAAGTACTAACCTGAGGTACCAATTGGTGCCGTTGATATTTTAAACTGAATTTATTTAATAATCTGATATTGGTAGTGATCTTAATTTGATTGTATAGACCTAAGATTAAAACAGACTTTAAATCAAAAATATTATTTGAAATATGTTTGATATGACCAGGAAATTAATTAAAAATATCAACAGCATTATAACGGTCTTTTTTCGGTATGATAGTGATTAGCCTTGTTTGTATTAGTAGTTTTTTTCCTTTTGTTTAAGTGTATTTCTTAATTAGTTGTAATATTACGATATTAAAATTACCTTTATATTCTCTTATGTAACATAATAACAAAAATAATATAATTATATAGCGTTCACAATTCAAATATTTGTTATGTTCAGCTTTGATAATTAATATACTCTGAGGGCATTTGTGGTCGGGATTTAATACAATTTACAATGTTTAACTACTTTACTCGGTCGGAGATGAACTGCAGACAGTTTAGAATTTTGGGCACTATTCTCCTATTACAACTGACGGACATTTCACGAGTGTCCAAATTCTAAAACAAATCTCCTTAAAGTCTCAAACTATTAATTATCAGCTTGATTCTCATTTTAACTACATTAACGAACTCTGAAATAAATCCCATCACGTTCTAGCCATTGCTCTCACTAAATTTCAAGTTAGTTGCTCTAATATTTTCAGGTAAACTTTTAACTATTTCAGTCTGGCTCCCTCCTTACGCTGTCCATAAACCGAGTATCGATAGAATTTCAACATAGCTTACTAAACTATGTCAATTCATAACTACCCTTATTCTGACTGCTATCTCTTTCTAGCTTCTCGTCACTCCATAGTAAAGAAAAATCTTTACAACAGTCGTTATATGCGCCTCATGCCAAATGTTTGTAGCCGGAAGAAATATGTTTTCTGTCGCTAAAGTAACATCTGCAATTAAGATTTAGCTAACAAAGACCTCATTTTTAGCCCTTTAAATGTATAGATTGATCTGGTTCACTACATTATAAAATTTAACAATCTGATATAACAATCAGAATTACTGACATGTAAGGTCAAAATACTTATGGTTCTCGGTTAGAGTTCGTTCGCATCACTATTATATATTAATAAATAAATAAATTAATAAACAATTAATATGTTAATTAAGGACTATAGATGAAAAAATGTCGACCGGACCAGGAATTGAACCCAGGTCTTTCCGCTTACCGGTCAGATGCTCTAAGCACTGAGCTAATCTTCCATCCAAATTCCTTAATTAACTAAAAACTGTGGCTTCAGGCTTAAAATAAGCTTTCTTTTATAACTTTAAATATAAGTTATATGTTTTCTCTTTTTTTTTCATATTTAGTGTTCTACAAGTTTGCAAAATAATATTTGGCTAAATAATTTAAATGATCATTATTTAATTATCTATTTCACTGTTTTCGGTTGCAACAAGGAAGATATCTGATGAGGTCCTGGAAATATTTAATATATCGCTTACAGTTTGCCAGGAACACCCTAGGATAAGACAAAGTAATATTAATAAATAACGTATTATTTATCAGTGTAGAGAATAAATAAAGTCTTCTCGGGCTTTTAAACGAGTAAACAATTGTATTAGCGACGTTTCGATGACGTTCACTGCCATCGTCTTCTATCAATATTCTATTATAATTATAATATTCGTAAATGCAGGCCCGTGGTGTGTAACGTCCAAATGCAAAAATTAAACTATTTCGTTAGGTTCATGAAATTTATCACCACATCAGGGAATGCATCTTAAATATAGTAATAGTTTTCTGGAATTCCGCAATGGCCTAATAAATATGTAGGAACCGGTCTGTTCCTTGAATTATACTGGCGTTCCGTTTTTTTTAAGAAAGACAGGCATTAGGGTAATCACATGGTGGCAACTCCCCTTTAATAGCATAGGAAGGGATTTAAAAGGGGGATGTTTAAGGATCCTACCAAGCAATTCGTCTAAAAGTGATGCAGGCGAAACCTTAGAAAAACCTGCATCAGGTAGATCTGGTGCTTGGTACTTGTCCCACGCCATTCCGATGGTAGGAGAGGGGTTTTCTGTGGGGACGCAGCATGATATTCTCCGTGCCTCAGCCAGTTTAGGAGGCAGCTGACCGACTGTTCCAATGGCAACAGCGATCAACTCCTACCTATACCCAAGGGCTGCGAAACCGGAACATAACAGGCCGACGTGTCACGGCTTGAGGGAACCTTAGTTAAAAAACCGAGAGAGAAAAAGATCAGGCTGCAAGGAAGACACGAGTAATATAAGATAACTGTATAACCTGTCATTTTAAGTTTTTAGTGTTATTAGTGCAATAGGTTATCGAAAATATAATCTTAATTTAATCTGTATATATAATTTGTTTGAATTTATTGACGCATCTCATTTCCTCTTTACAGGACTAATGAAAAGACAACAATAATTCAATGTACATACTATATAAATGAACAGTGAAGATAGAACACATATTGAAATATTCATGACGGAATAGTATAGCTATTGACGGTCAGATTAACGGATGTGGGAAATCGAAATACCATTTTAACGCGATAATGCACAGGACCCTGAAAAGTTTTTAGTTCCTTCTTAAAATATATTAAAAGTTTTGTTGTTGTAATAATGTCTGTGTAAATATCAAGTAGAGTCACTGATGCAGATCACATATCTCGAAAAATTCAAACAATTATCGTTCATTTATTTATTGACCGGTACTACAGAGATACGCAGATACCATTCAATAATTAGGCAGACAGAATTTTAACTTTTAACTCTTTCAAGTAGTTTGACAATTCTACATAGTCAAGCTTGATATAAATCGGGTCGAAAAGAGAATTAAATCAAGCATTTCGTGTATAGGCATTCAAAACGACGAAAAAAATTTAATTGGAATCGGTCTAACCGCTTTCTTGTGAGAAGCGAACTCTATCCGTGTCACAGACAGATTAAATTACATTTGTTTCAGACTGAGGAAAGCAGATGAAATCAAAAATTGGATTGAACTTCTGGGTTTTAATATTCATAAACTCTTTCGTCTCATTGTTCGTCAAAAATTAAAACAAGATTAAGGAAAGTATGCGATATATAATGAGGATTCTCTTTGAATGGCGAAACAATTTTCGAAGTGGAACAATTATTCCCCTCGGAAAATGACGTTTATGTAGGCGAAGTGTCACAGAAATCATATGTTGAAGGAAGCCTAAATTGGAAAGGAAGCATGTTCTCTAGCAGGTGAACCTTCCCAGAGAGCTCTGGCGGCGGCTACCTTTGGGGATGCCTCCACATGTCTCTGTTGTTTTTTTTTAACTAAGATTCCCACATGCCGGCCTGTTTTGAGAGGTGTATGTTCCGGGGTCGCAGACCTTGGGCATACGGTAAGAGTTGCCCGCTATTCCTATTGGAATAGTCGGCCAGCGGCCTCCTAAACCGGTCAAGGCACGGTGAGGGGAAAGCTGCGACCCCACAGCGAACTCCTCTCCCGCCATTGGAAGGGCGTGGGACAAGTACCAAATGCCCGACCTACCTGATTCAGGTTTTTCTAGGGTTTTCCCTGCATCACTTTTAGGCGAATTGTTGGGTAGGATACTTAAACCATAGCCCGGGGGCCCTTGTTAACCCTTGGCTACCTTCCTCTACTCTTCCGCATCCCCCCTTTCAAATCCCTTCCTATGCTATTAAAGGGGAGTTGCCACAACGTGGATTACCCTCATGTAGCCTGTTACCCTAAAAAAAAAAGAAATCATATGTTGTCCTCACTCTCTAAAATAAATTATTTGGATCACAAGACTCTTGGTTCTCGTTGAATACTTGTACAGGCAATATTTTAATTATTTTCCATAAAAGTGACATGTAGTAAGAATTGAATTTAGGAAGTTCAGAAGAATTTACTGTGAAATCGACATCAATGTCGGCATTGGAAAATTCAGATGTCGGTTTTATATCCACGACTATGTCCAGGCAACGACAATTCCGCGAACATAGAATAGTCCCGAGACACCTGAGTAACATGGCGCTAGATTAGGCCTTTATCACAGATGCGTACCGAGAGAATATCATAACACATACAGCAGTACGTATCGGGTCTGGTCATAGAGTAATTTAGCGGCCATTGTGCACGTTACATGTGGAGTGCCATAAATTTTTTAAATTGAAAAATATCAATTTGACATGAAGTATAGCCCTACTCGGTTCAGATCAGCTCAGGAGACGTCTGTCTCGGCTTTCTGTGTCTTCCATTCTTTCTTTAGCATCAGCACATTACCTCAAACTTATTATTCTTCCCTGCTTCGTGTACTTTTTTCTTGACGTGAGACAGTGGAACACGCGAACAATAATATCTATAAATATAGTTACAGTGATGGGTAATGCGAAAAAGCATGTTTTATTATGCTATTTTAATTCACTCGAACACATAAAAGACGCATTCGTATGTAATTGTTTACTCTCAGAATTATTTTGCTTACTTTTTATACTCCACTTACAATCAAATTTTTTATTTAATACTGGCTGTGTGCGCGACGTTGCTCGGGTATCTGTTTATATTAGTCCGAAAAAGTATTTATTCGACACTAATATCATCTTAAGAGTCAAATATACTCACAGTCCCCTAAGAGTGAAAAATACTTCCGCCCTTATATGATATAATCGGAACTTTATTCATCACCTTCGAACCGTAGGGGCTTAGAACAACCTAACCGTCAACTTGAATATCAGAATTAGACTCCGCGACTTCCAAAGCTGGATTCGACACCAGTCTCTGTTGATTTCGCGTTACTTTGATGAAACGCCCCTCCATTCCCACTCGTATGGGTGATCCCCTCTTATTACGAAAGGTGTTGAAATTATACTCAAACAACATTGGGAGAAACACTATCAGTCTCATTGAACTCGAAAAATAATTATTCGACGCAAATATAGGCTGTTTTTGCATGTTTTAAAAATTCTACCCCAGTGGGGAGTTTCCTAATGCTTCGAGAGGCCGAAGAAACCTTCGCGGCGTGCAATCAACAACTTACTAAAGTCTAATCGGAATCGGATGAATGGTATAGGAACGCATACGGAACAAAGATGCATACATTTATATATTGTAGAGATCACCAATGGGTAATAAAAGTTTTTTTAAAATAATTTTCTTTAATGTTATTGTAAGCGTAATAATGAGGCCTGTGCCTTGTAATTAACAGTCAGTGTGGTGCAAGAATGAGGAGATTCGAATGGTTTCCAGTCTCCATTATTGTCGGCAGCGCGTGTAATGCGCAGAATGGTGAAACAAGCAGTCAGTTTTGGGACTCTGATGACAGGCAGAATAAGTCTGGTTTTGGAGGCCGGTCGAGGATAATCATCGCAAAATCTGTACTCGCGAGTAACCACGTAGAAGCCGAATATAATCATAAAAGTAAACAAGTAGCGGAATTCAGCAAAGTCGATGCTGAATAGCGGCTGATAATCTCGTATTCAGCCTACGGTATTAAATTACTTTTAAAGTAACGCCAGCCATAAATAAGTAGGACGAAAGAAAGTTATTGAACAATTGTTGGAGAACTGTCTGGTGTTCAGTGGGCCGGAATTCAGCGAAGTGAACCGAAATTGTGAACAGTGTAATGGCCTGTAGAAATAAATTTTCTTTTAAAGAAAAATAGTGAAGTGTATATACGTAACATGGTACAAGATCAGCTCGAATAAACTGGCATGTAAAAATCTTCTATTGTAATCCTTTATATAAAAACGAGTACCGTCAGATTTCTTTAAATTCCTGTAAAGTTCACTGGATTTCAGATTTATTTAGATTTATTATATTAATTGTTATTGCAAATTTAATCATTATTCTTAAGTAATTCATTTCTATTTAATTTGGTGTTAATTGCAAATTATTATAACTATTAGAGACCCAGTAAGCGGCCTTAAAGATTTGTGAGTTTCATTAAAAGCTGTGCCAATTATTTAAAATATGTACAGAACCCCAAATTATATAGAAATTTGTATTCAATATTTTTTATCTTTAAAAAGTTTTTATAATTCAGGCATAAATCCGATTAATTATATTTTCCTTTATATTTGTTTTCCACATTAATTGACGCCACAACGTGGTTTTTAATATTTCCTTTCAACTTGAATATTATATTAATTGGTCACTTATTTAATTCTCTTAAATTTGTATATATATATATATATATATATAAATGTGGGGTAAATATAAAAATTTACTCTTTATAATTGTCACTTATCCAGGAGCTGAACAAATTTACACGGAGGTAACAATACAGAAAGGAAGAATTTAATTGTAAAACTTATTGGTTGGAAAGGTTTAAAATTGAAAAAGTCGACAAAAGTAATCAGAATATATAAATTCAATTTACTGTGTATAAGTGAAATTGAAAAGAAAGGAATGTTACGATCAAATTTGAAGTGATAACGGAAAAATAATTTTTTGTGTAGATGCACTGAGGAATGCAACAGACAAGCGCTCGCAAAACCGACGATAAAGAAGAGAGACAGCAAATAAATAAAAAGTTAATACTTAAAAGCGATTTAAAAACAAAAATATTGCAACTAATTAAATCGAAAAAAATACTCCGTTTGAGATATAAGAACTTGAGTACAATGTTCTCTTTTTTATCGTGATTTGTGAGTAAATGAACATAAAACTGCAAGAGTTTGTTAGATCTCGTATCTAATATTTACTCAATATAAAAAAGCTTCTAAAATATCTTCGCTTCATTTTCTCTAAAAATTGGTCATGTAACGATTTATTAATGCTTAGATATTTTTCTCGTGACGGAGTTCAAAGTAAACAATTCTCTTCTTTCTGTACTCAGAGCTGTATTTTCTTGAAAGTGACGGAGTTCAAAGTAAACAATTCTCTTCTTTCTGTACTCAGAGCTGTATTTTCTTGAAAGTGGATTGAGGAACGTTGTTTCTCGACGCGAGAAGTTTTCAAATTACAATAGAAGAAAATTACTCTGAGAAGCTAAAATGATAGGATCTTATGGGGACTTTGCCTCGGCGGAGATGGATCTTAGTTCAGTCAAACAACAAAGAAGAACTGCAGTCGTGTACAAAGTGCTATTTCCTCTTATTCCTGCAACCTAAGATTTACAATCTCAATAATTTTTTCTGATTATTTATAGAGAAAACGGGTAACAAAGAAATCACTCGATGTGGATATGTTTGAGAGGAATAAAATCAGATATGGCAGTGCTTTTGGTTATTTATAATTAGCACCTTCAGTAAAATAAGAGGTTATTGTTTCGCATTGCCGACCCGCTTTCGTGTAGCGGTTAGCATGACCGGCTCTCATCTCAGATTCGTCAAGGGTTCGAATCTCGGCATAGGCAAGAAGGTTTACTCGTCATCTGTAGTTAAGGCTGCAGGAGAATCGATACGCATACCACATACTAGTCCTAATTCCAGAATGTGTCGTGAAAGATGACAGCCTGGCAGCTGTCCTAGTAGGCCAAGGTCCTCAGTGGGCTGTAGAGCTATTGATAACAGTTTCGCATTGAGTCAGCATTATAAAAACCAACCGAGGCTCGGCGAATGTTTCGGAGCGGCAATAATGGAAGAAGAAATATGTGTTAGAACGGATAACTATAGCCGCCTGATGAAATGAGCCAAATTTCGATATCGCTTCAGTATACAGAAGTATTCAGGATCTACAAAAGTATGGATTTTATTCACATCGACTTATGAAAGATCAAACAGAAAGTACACGGACACTGAATTGTAATTAGATTTGAATGTTCATAATGATGTATTTATATTAAGAGTATTGTTAGAGTTTTCCATTATCTAATATATAGAAATGGTAGGAAATTCAACTCAATAGAGATATGTTGGACAGCATGTTGTTGACAGTGCTTTTGGTTAGGTGATCAGTCGCTAGGAAATCAAAAACCTTGCTAGGAGAAGTTCGGTGTTTTCCGCAATATATTATCAAGAACTTTTCTGGGCTGTAAACCTAGATCGGCCAAAGAGCCCGAAAGCCCTTCATGGTGGCGGAAATAACGTAGTGGGGAGAACTGGTCCTAAAACAAAAAAGAAAACATACCAGTTTGGGGAAAAAGTATCATGTTTCAGGTAATTTATGAAATAAAATAAAATTTAAGCAATACAAAACCTACCCCGACCTCCTGTGGTGTAGCGGTCAGCGTCCCTGCGTCGTATCACAAGAGGTCCCTGGTTCGAAGTCTCGCGTGGTCGTTTTCGCGTCGAAAAGGTCCCACAAAATAGTTCCCAGACCAGTGTAATACCACAGTGTAGAAAGTCGTTAATGGTCTTTGCCAGTGATGCGACTATAAATAGATTTTTTTTAAAAAGAATACTTACCCGGATCCGAATTTCCGCTCCCAGTATTGCAGTGGTCAGAGAAGTATATTACAGCACTGTGCTTTTAATACGGTAGCTGCTGTAAACAACACTGTTGATACTCTTTGATACGGCTGTAATTAAAGCTTATGCAATTAATTGTACGATTTCGAAGTTTCAAACGTCATTTGTTCAGGTAAACGGTAGTAAAATTAAAGGAAAGGATGCCTGAAATTGCTGGTGAAAATTCAGTATAATTAATGCAAGGGAACACTGAGAACTTATTTGTTCACAGACAATTATACATTACACCCAGAGAAGAATTTTTAAAAATAATTACAAAAAATATCATTCCAAATAATAAATAAACCACATGCAATACGAGATATAGAGATTAATGTTACAATTGATTTAAGATTCTTTTTTAACAATCATAGAAAGAAAGTAACTTTAAAAACTTACTTGCAAAACTATACTCTTCTAGCGTATGTGAAATTATACTTCTTACCAACGCGAGATACTTGTTTTTTTTTAATAGTCTTACAATATGGATTCCAAATTATAGTAGCATATTCTAATATACGACCTAAAACCTAATAGTTGACTAACTTTTGTTACTACTTTATTTACACGAGTATCAAAATTGATAATACTATTTAAAGTTACTCTTCAATCGGAGACTATCATTTTAGTAACGGCCTAGTATCTGGGTCATATAATTTTTCATTATAAATATAATATGAAAGCGCTTAAATATATTTAATTCCAATATTTATTGCAACCTAATTAAATCTTCTTGTAATAATTTATAATCATATAGTTTTGTAATAAAAAATGAAATAATGTTAAAATAACATTTACAGTGTTTAATATTTTCACTTAGAAAGTAGTAATAGGCATTTATGATAATAAAACTTCATTTCTCAACCTCACTACAATTAGTACTGCTTTATTTTGAACGGGTTCATTGTGTTTCTTCTATATTAGCAGCTGTATGATCAGATGCATAGCGGTGCTGAATTGACAAGAATTATATAAATTTATAATACAATGTTCATTAGCTTTCTTATATAATTAGCGAATGAGAAGAAAGAAAGAAGAAGAAGACATGCTATGAATAGGTTAATCGACTCCCCTCTTATAGCATAGAAAAGGAACTGAAAGGGAGGATACGGTAAGGTAGAGCAAGGTAGCCAAAGGTTAACTAGAATGCCCTGGACTGTAGTTATAAGGATCATACCCCGCAATTCATCTAAAAGTGATACAGGGAAAACCATTGACAAACAAAAAGGTAGGTCGGGCATTTGGACTTCTTCCGATGGCGAGAGTGGGGATTGCTATGGAGATGCAGCATTCCCTTCTCCGTGCTTCGATTTAGAAGGCAGCTGGCCGACTATTCCAATAGTTAAAGCGTACAACTCTTACCGTATGCCCAAGGCCTGTGATCTCGGAACATACATTATTAAACCGGACCGAGAAATGAACGAATGTTTTTTTTAGGGTAACAGGCTACATGAGGGTAATACACATAGTGGTAACTCCCCTTTAATAGCATAGGAAGGGATTTGAAAGGGGGGATGCGGAAGGGTAGAAATAAATATTAATTCACCTGCGGTTTTTTCTACGATTGTATGTCAATATTGCGAAAATACTAGTGTTATATAATATATATTCAAGAAAGTCTTCATTGGCAACTGTTTTAAGCTTACGTTACTTGCATTCCTTCCGTAACGTGAATTAAATATCTCGGCACTCTTCTTCCTTTTACCCAGCTTCACCTGACATCAAAGAGTAAACAACTGTAATTCATTTAAGAACTAAGTCTCGTCACGGATTTACAATATTTAATTAGGAGACTGAAATCTGAAACAGAAGATAGTCCTAGATGGAACATTCGAGAGAGCTCCTCGAAGCGTTGGCTGACAGAACTGGAACACTGGAAATATTAATCGCCGAGTTGGCACCGGTTTCTGTACAGGGTCGAGGTTCGTTGGGCAGGTTTCAAAACCGCTCCTCGATTACAGCGAAATGCCCAATTTTCAAAGAGCTCTAGAATAGTTCCAATAAAATCACGTCATGCAGCAGAGACGTCGAGTCTGTCACAGGAACAACCCTTGTACAACTCTTGCTTGCTCTTCCAATGAGTGTGTATTCCTACCAGAAAAAACTATGGTCCGTTACGAGTGTAAAGGCAATTTCCAAATTATTTATATCAACCGGAGATGCAGCTTAAACAATTCCTGGACAACAAAAAGTAGTCAGTCTTCTGGAAGACACAAATGCACAAGTTATTTATATTATGTATGATAAACGGAAGCAGAAAATAACAATTCCAGTATTATGTTCTAGATAAAAATTCCAGATGCTTAGAAAGCGATTTTAGTACTCCACCCATCTGAAGAGCATCCACTAATGTACCGTTAATTCACAATGAGAAATTTCTTGTATGATATTTACGTGTCCTTCTTCAATTTGTTTTTGTGTAACAGGAGAACTTGTCTATAGATTTATATATGCTTGCAGTTGCAAACGTTGTAGGCGATCTGTTTCAAGGCTGTATACTAATATCGTATTTTAATAGCATTACCCATATAGTTTAGACACTTTGAACAGGGACGAGGTTCCTTTAATTCTAAATTTTCACATTATATAATTGAAACTATAATAAAAATAGCAGTCAAGTATATATAGGACATTCAGACCAATTCTCTGTCTGTCTTTGTAATGAGGTGTCGACATTTAACTTAACTTCCAACTGCAATAAAATCTCGGATTTTTTTTAAAAGTGACCAAAGTCATCGTCCGGTTTTTCTCCTGTAAAACTGCTTCAGTATAAAACTATAATGTTCCACTTTTCAATAAGACTTTTAAAATAAAAAATTGTCATTAATACGAAGAAGTGAATAATTTCCCAAGACTATAATTGAAATTCTATTTAAATAATTAATTATAAGCTTAATTAACAATACAGATTATTGAAAATATAATGTACAAATAATAGCTCTTCAAATATTTTATTTCCTAAAATTGATCGTATGCAAAAGAAAATTTATAAACTTATTTTCATTTATTTCAATTAACGGAAACTTGACAAGTTTTGCTCATTAATATTGTAAAAATATTTTTTCCAGAAGCTTTAATGTTTTTGAACGTGATTTTTTAAAGTATGCATATTTTAAATCTACGTACCGGTTTTTACAGATGAATATGGTTTAAAGAAAGCCGAAATATTATTTTTGAAACATTGAAGTGCACAAAGAGTAAAATTTGTAATAGTTGGATGGACAAGTAAACAAAGGTTTTAAATGAAAGTCAGGTTTTACAATTTCTTAAAGAGCTCGCATGATTTTTTTAGAAAAATAACAACAGTACGTTGTTATAACGTTAAAGCCGTCGTACTCTAGGGAGAATAAATCACCAATGGAAAATAGGAATATTATTATTTTTGATTGCATTATACATTTTAATCAAACAGCATATATATATATATATATATTTATTTATTTATTTATTGTGGTAATTAAAAGGAAATATAATTAATTAATAAACTAATATTGGACTGGTATTGTTGGCGGCGTAAAACACACGAGTTGTGTACCAGAATATGGAGCGATAATGCATGCTTGCTGGGCATTGTCGAAATACATTTTACGAGACGCGCAGATCTCCAGTTTGTGGGGAGCGGAGCTCCAGAGTGTGTATTTGGGAGACAGTGGAGAAAGACTCAGAAAGTTAGTGTTAGGAGACGGTGGAGAAAGGACAGTTATTATATTGTATTCAGAGCGATCTACGGTTTGCAGTCTATGAACAAATAACTGCAACGATACTACGCTGACTGTTATTCTGAGTCTAGACTACATTCACGAGTTAGACATTTCTTCAATTATTGAGAGCCAGGTTATTGTATCCAGCAAATAACCAAACTTTGAGAATGGAAGTAAGATATTGATGGAGACAACAGCAGTGCAAGTGTTGTAAATAATCTCAGCAAGCAGAAAGTGTTACCTATTTAATTCTGTGTATCATGGCCTGTCTTTAAAGTGATATTATTGTGTGTGTGTGTGTGAACGAGGTTATTTCTTATTATAACAAATTTTAATTTAAAACTGCACAACTTATTACCTGTAAACCCGCCAGTAAATGATATATTATCGCCAGATTTCCGAGTTCAGATTTCATTTTATATTGTACTGATTGTTTAAATCAATGCTTTAATAACTTTGTAAATTTAATTGTTTAATATGAATATTTTTTATTGAAGGCCCGAAGGTCGGCCCTGAGATCTAGCTGAGGTATATTTGTCAATTTTAATATGTAATATAACTTCAAAATGATTAAATAAATTAATTTATTTGTATACTCAAAATTTTGATCTTTAATTAAAAATCCAATCATTAAATTTTAATTTTCAGATAATTTAAAAGTAATTACTACAAATTGACGCTTCAACTTGGCGATTTAAATTGTTTTTTATTTTGAATACTAAAAAATTGGAACCTCAACGTGGAGCTTTGTTTTTAATTAAATTGTTTAAAAGTTAATCATTACAATATATATATATATATACTAGATGAGTTCCCGGTAAAAGGTTGTATTTATTTACTCCTTTAAGGTACCAGGAGTAGTTTCAGTATTCATTACGTTAGCGAGTATTTTTTACTGTATAATCCGTCGTGATGTTTTAGACTTTTATTTTATGGAGAAGATGAATTCCCGAATACCGTTAGTCATCGTCCTGGTTTATTTGAAGTTAGATACCGATGTGTTAGATCGGGGAAGGTACCGTAAATGGGCAACACTGGCGCTATTGATGTTGGGTAAATGAAATGTTTTGCAAGAGATTAATGTCGAATCAATTCATACTCCGGGCTAATTTAAATAAATACCCGGGCAATGATTGCATTCAGCTAGTCTCAGATAAATAGAACAGGAAGCCAACGCTTTAACCACTATGCTGTACTGGAGTAGACGGGCTGAGACTTATTATTTGTAAAGGAGTACAAATGAAAGAAACCAACAACATGTAAATGCTAATAGACTCTCTCTGTGCATTTAAGAATCTAATTTGCACGGGGTTAGTTCATATCTATTAATGAGGCCATCGGATACTTCCACACACGTAACGCCGTTACTCGGGCGGCGGGTTTATAGGAAAATGAACGTGTACTTCTGGTCAGACCAAGAGTTTCTCCTCAAGGGATAGCAACCCAACTGATTATGTTTAATGTGACCTCGAGGTGGGATTAACAATTTATTACATGTTACTATATGTGTTATTATATATATTTAAATCAAAATTATCCCCAGCTTAAAGTTATGTTCAAAGTTGGTATATCTTTTCCCTCATTTTGGGGAACTTTTTTAAATATATTTAAATCATACTTCGCATATTTCAATTTGGAATTATATTTAAATTCTTAGAAGAATCCTTATAACCCGTTACACGGTGAATATTATTGAAGCAATATTATTGCAGTTTGTAAATTGAAGCATCTCTCACGCGTGCCATTGTGAGGTACGATATTGATTTCTACAATTATTTCTCAATGAGAGATTCGAAAATGTAGAGGAAAAGTGTCGAAAGTGTCAAGAAATGATTGGAAAGCGTCCGAGTCATGGTCATCGCAGTCCGGGATGATTACCGATTTTTTTTTGGAATGGATGAACAACTGAGAATTTAGTTGCATCCGGGACCGGTAATGTAATCCACGACCTCCGCGTAGTACGCGGTTCTCTTACAAATGATCGACTCCAGGTCAGATGCGAGCATTCTCTATCCGTTCGATAGACCTGGTCGATAATTTTCTAGCTTAACCCGTTAATTTAGCTTCGTAGCACTTACAGGTTAGCTTTGATAATAGAATTTATTCTGTTCTTCAATATATTCATTTTAATACTCGTCAATATGTTTTAGGTCAGTATTATTGTTACAATATATCCTTCAGACGATCAATATATTGAACAAAATAGATGTTGACTGTGCAATGGAGCCTGATAACCTCTTACACTGTACATAATTTAACACTAGTACGAATTACATCAATCCGAGTGTTTGTAATGTGTGAGGTAATAAACAGTTATAAAAAGTATACTCCTCTGACACAGCCCCAAACTTTTCCAATTTTCATTAAATAAATAATTTCGGCCAATTGAAGAAATGCTTAAATCGAAGCTCTACACTAAAGTTTATAAAACTGAATTGACGGTTCAAGGTGGAAAATTTTCGACCAAATTGGAAATATATTCGCTTGGTACTTCAAGCTTTTACCATCTGAGCCATCCTGATCGACTCCCCGTGAGATGCGAGCTTTCAACATCCGCTGTAAAAACCTGAACACAAGCTCACCTACAATTTTCTAAATCTCATTATTCACGGTCTAATTTTAAGTCTAACACTGTCCTTGAATCAAGTCATTGTACCTATGACCAATTGATGCACAATATTAAAAAGAAATTAAGTCCATAATTATGTCGTGAGGAAGAGAATTAGTATATTGTTGGTGAGCCAGTGTTCAGGTCTAAACAATTAATTGCGACAGCTCGTATCGGTCAGGGAGTCCCAGAGGATTGCTGTGTTTGCTTCGAGAGTTTTCCGTCCGGATCCTTTAAATTATTTCGGCTCTGTAAAACGACGCGATTCAATATCAAAAGCCGACAGCAGTTTCTTTCAGATTTTGTCTTTTAAAAATCACATTTCATTATGGTATGCACTAAGTCGCAAACTAGAGTATGGTGCAAGTTGTTGGGATCCTTATAGAAAACACCACACAGAAGGACTCGAAAAATTTGTAATACGGGGACCAGGTCACGGGCGAGAAATGGAAGAGAAATTAGGATGGGAATATTTGGCAACCAGACTTTGCGTTTTTTTAAAAAACATATACGGGTAACAAAACGTGGTAAGACGTACGGATAAGATCGAAAAACCAACTTACATTGGCAGAGGTGATCACAAATTTGAAATCAAATCGAGACTGCAAAAAAACCGACGTAGGGAAATTCTCATTATTAAACAGATCGATAAGCAATTGGAACAATTTGCTTGCAGCAGTGTTTGAGGAGAATCTTCCAATAATAAGGTTGAAGAATAATATAAATAAATTGGAAAGGAAGCCTGCTCTCTCGCAGGTGAACCTAGCCAGAGAGCTCTGGCGGAGGCTACCTTTGGGGATGCCTTCACATCTCTCTGGTTTTTTGAACTAAGGTTCCCACATGCCGAGGCACCTCGGCCTGTTTTGAGAGGTGTATGTTCCGGGTTACAGACCTTGGGCACACAGTAAGAGTTGTTCTCTGTTCCCGTTGGAACAGTCGGCCAGCTGCCTCCTAAACTGGTCGAATGGGAATGCTGCGTCCCCACAGCAAACTTCTCTCCAGCTATCGGAAGGGCGTGGGACAAGGACCAAATGCCGACCTACCTGATGCAGGTTTTTCTAGGGTTTGTCCAGCATTACTTTTAGGCGAATGCCGGGTAGGATCCTTAAACTATAGCCCGGTGGCCCTAGTTAACCCTTGGCTACCTTCTTCTACCCTTCCGAATCCCCCCTTTCAAATACTTTCTTATGTTAGTAAAGGGGAGTTGCCACCTGTAACCTGTTACCTAAAAAATAAATAAATAAATTAGTGAAGTGAAGTGCATTTTTTAATCTCTTATTATATAATATAAATAAATTTATGCCTATATTTTTCTTTAGTGAAGTGTGGAAAGGTTGAACAGGGAAATTTCTAAGACTTACTATATTATTATCATTATTTTAATTTTTTTTCTTCTTTCGAAATTATTTTATTTATTTGTTATACTTTTGTTTATATATTTGTTTGAACTGCCACCGGGAACGATCCCAATCGCAGCTAATAATATACATACATGCAAATGCCTTTTCGCAAAATTAAAACTTGTCGATGTGAGTGGTATTATCAAATGAACAGCGTTTGGCCCATTGGTTCAATTTCGTCCTTTATCTGAAGACACGTTTACAGTAGTCAATTTCTCCGGCTTTGTGAAAATGGCGATCATAGGTTAGCTGTCTATTACAGAAGTTAATTAAACTTGTCAATTGTAAATTTTGGATGTGATACTTAACCAACCTGATTGCTAAACCGTTAAAAGGTCCTGAAACGTCCTCATGTAACTTGGGCGATGGTAGAGAAAGTCGGTTGGAGTGAAAAAGGAAGAATTCCAGTTCTTAAATAATGATGACTAGTGTTATTCGACTGGGGAAAAAATGTGCATAGTCTCCCTCCAGGATGGCTCTGGACTTGCAAGTTGTCATAAACATTCTTAGATAAAGGCCAATGCCACTTTTCGGTTTATTCCGTTCAGTAGAGCAACTCATAAAATTTGTACAACTCGTTTGACTCCGAAACATTGAAAATGGTACGATGTGCCACGAGCGAGAATTTTATATCATGCGGAAGGCACGATGAAGCGGCTGGTCGATTGAGATGGATGCACTCCAAAAGCTTTTATCTTTAAGGTTTCTTCGACATGTAGCCTTCTGCGTAACGAATACTGTTACGAAACTTGCTGCAGTTGTCGGAGATGTTATACGTAATCATTCAAATATTTAAACAATTCGACATATTAGGACATAACCAGAGTCTGTTGATTAAAAAAACGCCATGTGCAGGGTTGTTGAAAGAATGTTCTTTAATAATAGCCTTCTACGTCGTTAAATAAAATGTCGTTGGTCTATGAACAGAAAATTTTCATTTTTGCCACGGAACGACAGTCGTATATTAAGTTATACGGAAATTCAATTGCCATTATATGATACGGAAGTGGCCACCGCTCCATGATAGCGCGACCTGGCATGCTATTGGACAAGCTGCAGGCGAATCCGGCGCCGCCCTCGGCAATTACAGATACAACCCCGCCGACGCGCGCGACGGTAAACAACAACGCGTCCAGCGACATTAATCCCACATTTTCTGGCACATCTGCCAGCATTCAAACCACGGGGGTGCAGCCACTGTGTCCCCAGAATGCTAAAAAAAAACCATACGCTTACTAATGAGCTCAATATGAGTGCATCAACATGAATGTTTTATTACGAGTAGTTTCTTAACACTACATCTGGGTAACTTACAAAATGCACTTAGTCGTAACACTGATCAAGATTAAAATAAATTAGTAATACATATTTACATCTAAATTACTGCCATTCATATAAAGCCATGTTTGCAGAATTATAGTACTTAACTTACAATTTTTATAGTACTTTTATTCTGTGGATCTTTTTCTTTACTTCCGTCGTCTCTAAAATAGGTTGATTTCATTAGGTTAGCTTTTACCGCCTTCCAACTAGGGTTTTACTTCTCATCTGAAATTGCGCGTGGGTCATTTTCTCTGCCCTTGCCAATTTAGTCGTATCCATTCAATAGGAAGTACAAAGGTAACATTAATATTTCTGCGTTCTACAGTGAACGTACTTTATAGCATTACTCAGCCATCAATGGAACAGGGTCTGTTTATAATTTTACTTTACTCCCGATTTTTTAAATTATTTATATGGGACTGATTATTTCATTTTATATTTAATTTAATTTAATTTTTCACTCTTTGTTCATCAGTAGAAAAATCAGGCGTCAGTGGCCATCTTAAGCCTATACCAAGCATTATGCAAGATACAGGATTACATTCCATAATTATTTGTATTAATCACATCCTTCGATACGAATATTAGCTAAGTTGTAGAAACATCAAATAACCTCAGACATACTGAAATATTAATTTAGATCAATTTTATCGTCATTGTTTCTTTTTAATAACTAATATTCTTAATATTATTGTAGATTTTTATTTGGACTTCTGAAGAAATAAACTGATTGGTATTTGGATTATTATGGTAACAGGCTCCGTGAGGATAATACACGTAATTTTTACACGAGTATTTATTCAAAATTAAAGTAATATAAGGAAGCTTTGACTAAAGCCATTATCATCTTATTGATCAAATTTATTAAAAAAATTTAGGAGAAAACTTAAAATTAAAAGTTACTGTGTTTGGTAAAAATAATTAAATCTCATATAGATTCTGAATTAGCATAATATTTACATCTCATGGATCCTTCAACGATGCCATTGCTTCCAGGATATGGAATGAGTCAAAAAGTTTTGCTTAAGTCTTATTGCATCAAATAATAATATTTAAATTGGAAATTATAATGAATCAACAATTACTTTCTTACAGATCTACAAAAAAAAATTAGATGCTAAGTAAAATTGTGGCTAGTTCATTTTTTAATTTGTTTGTTTCATTTCACAACTGGTTAATATGTTGGGGTAGCTTGTTGAACAAGGTTCTTCCCGTATGGTGAAGTCCTTTCTCTGTAATTGATAGTTAATTACATTCTATATGAAAGTCATTTTTATTTCTGGTGCTAACACTGTGAACATCTGAATTAGTTAGAAATGAAGTATTGATAACAGGATTTAAAATCATAGACAACTTCAACCCGATCTTCAGTCTCAATTATTAATTCTTCTTTGAAGCTTTCGATATTCATATATAATATGTATATATTACTATCATTAATATACATATTTTATATATTAATAAAATTTCATTTTTTTATTTTAACCAAAATTCGTTTGCATATCCTTTTATAATTCTATTGTTTCAAAATTATTTTAAAAAATTTCGTATAATCATTCTAAATACTGTCATATAAATACTTTATACATATTGTACATCGGTTAGGAACGATATTGGGTTAGTGGTATATCTTTAAAAATTAAATAATACCAGTCCAGAAAAATATTTAAATTTTAAAAATTTCAGATGTAAAATTATCCTATTGCCATTGTATACAGGCTGCTGTAATTTTGTTCTATGGATAATTATAATTCAGACAGAATCAATCTTAATATAAGGGAATTCTTGTATCGGCCGGAAAAAGTTGGCGACCACCCTAATGCAGGAACAACATCCAAAATTGAAATTTATACTTAACAGGTATATCCAGGTTCAGTCAAGCCTGAAGATTACATTTTATTTAGAAGATGAATATGGCCTTACACGTATATCCCTTCAATTAATTAATACTGAAAAATACTTCTGGAAAACATAGTAAAAGTGTATAAGTTTTGACTGTTAAACCAGGGGTGAAAGGATTAGAGTAAATTAAATAACGATTTATTTGGTTTGATTTTTTTTAAGCCGTGTTTACTACAGGAGTTGGCAACAGTGTTGCCAACAAATGCTTACAACTTTCAGAAGGATTCAAGTGCATTTATTGTAAACATTTGTTTAAACAATTTTTTCGGGTTGTCGACAATTCCAACAGGATGTGGGTAATGTCGTCAACCTTTCTCGGCAACAATGTTAACGGGTCTTGTTGACCAACATTTTTTGTCAATGCGACTTTTGCCGTTCATTTTGAAAAAAGAACGTAAAATCCTGATTGTTAAGGAGAGTTTACACCAAATGTGGGAAATGTTCACAACACGAGAAAAGTGTCGCCAACATTCGCCGCGTGTACACCAAATATTGTCACCAACAATGTTGAGCAACCAATTTATTGATAAAATCAAACACCTTAGCACTCTTTAATTTCTATATATTAAACTGATGATAGAAACAGAAACGTTGTGTGGTATTTATACCATCACTTCATTTTCCCTGACATTTGGTTATTTTATCTTATTAACAAATGTTACAAAAAATTATCTATAATTTTTCTAAAGTTGTCCATATGTGTTGGCAACTCCGGTGTAAACCCGGCTTTATTCATCTACTGTGGCATTCAGAGCTGTTAATGACGCCGAAACGAATGTTAGCATATGTCATATACCAAGAAAACAATAGTCAAGTTGCAGACGAAACAGAATAATTGAATTTGCATATTAAATTGTGTGAGGCGCATTGTATCGAACATTACGGGACGCCACAGTCCATTATCCATTTTCATAACACATGGGTACCGTCGCAGCAAATAGATTTTTTTTTCAAATGAAATTTTAACAGGCCAATTTTACAAAGGTAAAATGATTGAAATGAAGAATCTGGCGGAGAGCCACCGTGGGCGAACGCGCTAATGACCGTTCACCGCTACACAACGGTCAAACTGGCCCTGCCAGTTCTAACAGGAATGCCCTTTAAAGCAAGCCATGGCCTGGCTGCCAGTTGCCTGCTTGGATGGGAGGGGATCAGGGAACCAGTTCCAGACATACACGCGTCAATCAAACTATTTATATTGCAGCCGGAATACGTTCATTAAGCACGACAAACGACAATACAACAAATAACAAGAAGCACATTTCGTTGAAGTCATTTCAAAATTTTATCACCCCAACATGCATACACTCACATAATTAAAATAGCACAAGAGAAAAAAAGCCGAATTTTATTAATTACAATAGCGGACGAAAGCGCTATATGTGTTTTTTTAATCCAGAACTACACGTTTCATTCTACTATGGTTCCTTACCGTTGACAATAACGGTTATGTAGGCTGTACACACTGGCCGAGGTCCTCGTCCTAGACTTTCCCCGTACTGTCTCCCGCCAGCTTAATTCCGACAATGGTGTCGCTACAGCGTCCGTTTATTATGTTGTGTAACGTATTTTTCACATACTCAAAGTTTGAATACTTTCCCGGTGTAATTGTTCGATAAATAGTACTTAAATATATTATACCCGTGTGAAAACCGAGAAGTATTTTTCACATATATTTTTCATACATGAATATCTTTACAGAGATATAGCTTTTAATGAGAACATAGGTGGAGGATCTTTGAAGGGGGGAATATCTTTGTTGAGAGCTTGAAAGGAAGAATAATAAAATAACTTTGTTGAACAACAGTTTAAGTTTTTTTTAACATTTTAATCTTAATTACTAAGTGAAAAACAACCGTAATTTCTCACAGGGACGCAGACGTGACGGTAATATGCGAACCACGACCTAAAAAAGGAATTAATAAATTTAATGTTGAGCTTGTAAATATTATAAATTGGTTATGTGCCAATAAGTTAAGTTTGAATACTAAGGAAATCAACTGTAGGAAATAAATTGTAATACTGTGATGTAGTTGTAGGAAATGATAGTTTTTTTAAAAAATTTAATAAATATGCATAGGAAGTTGAAAAGAAATTGGCAAAAGTAAATAGGAGTAGTCTGTGCGTTAAGAAATATTTTGTCCCTTAAAACTAAAAAAAAACAGTATTTACGTCAATATTAGTTCCTCATATACGTTATTGTTATTAATTATTATCATTATTGTTATTAATAAATTAGAAGAACAGCTATCTTGCATGAAAAGAAATATAGCAAGATTCAGCACATGTAAAATAAATTAGAATTGTTAAATGTTGGGACCAAATCTTGTACGATTTGTTAATATTTATTTATAAAATAGATCAGGGGCAGTTGCCCGAGTATTTAAATATTTTTATAAAAAGAAAATTAGATGTCCATAATCATAACTCCAGGGGTAGGGATTTTTTTTTTTACTGAGCATCTGAATCTAAGAAGTACTAAAAACTCGATGTTTGATAGAGGGTCAATATAATATTATGTGTTTCCTGTAGCAATAAAGATTACGAATACTTAATTAGTATTTTTTTAAAATTATTGTTATAGGTATAGGTAAATAGTTGTATTGAAACATATGTAATTAGCTTTAAGCTAAATTTTCAAAATAAATAAACTCCCAGTGGGTAATTTAAAACAAACATTTACAAACTTTTAAATCTGTCACAGAGTATTTTTACGATTCATCAAACCCGCGATCGAAATTTGGAAACCTTCACTCAAATTATCCTATGTATCATTTAATAATCTTTTTCTCTTTTGTCTCAACCGCGCTGGTCCCATGTTATTGCACTACAGTATATTAAAAAAACATTCAAGAGTTAATTCATTACTGCACACCATTATGTAAACTTCATCTAACTACAAACTATAATATCAGAAAAATAATTATGTCTATGGTAATTAATTTTTCTCTAGCTGGCTGTTCAAATATAAACCAGAAACGGTCACAAACATTTATTCAAAAATTTTCAGATTAAGAATATATAATCAATCAGTGCTTATGTTAGGATGAAAAATTATTGTTGATAAATAAGGGAGAAGTTACACGAGCAAAGCCGAGCGTGTACAAGGAAAAACTCGAATCGAGTCCCCTTTTACATGTGCCCACAAAACCGCCTCCGACCTGAGCGTAGGAGAAGCGAGTCGAGGCAGCCTGAGTAAACCTGGCACACGGCTTGGTTCGCCACGCCTCGGCGAGTGTGTCTACAGCAGGCATTAAAGCCTTACCTGTTACAATATTGTTTCTTAATTCCATCACCTGCCGCATCTGAACGTTCATAATAGATTTCACGTTTAAAATTGTATCTCAGAACAATCGCCAAATTAAAACAAACAATTTTCTGTCATGGACGTTGTGTAAGAAGGTATGAATTATATTCATTACATTGTTACGTTTCAGTTTTTGCTTTCGAATAATATTGTAACATCTGAAGAGGTCTCATATGTCAGGATGAAATATTATGTGGGGTATCGTAACGTAATTTTTTCATTTTAAAAGTATTTAATCAAATATTAAAGGTAATTTTTACTAACCCATTTAATAATTTTTTGACTTAATTGGCCATTATCATTAATTTTCCGGTCTGCTGCGGTGTAGTGGCCAGCGTCATTGCCTCACATCACAGAGGTTCCGGGTTACAATCCCGGCCTGGGTATGGATGTTTGTGCTCGTCCTGGTCACGAAAACTGTGGTTAAGACTGCGGGAGAATCGACGCTCTGACCACGTGTCACTCCAAAAATCCAGAATGTGTCATGTAAGATGACAGTCTGGCAGTCGTCTCGGTAGACCAAAGCCTTTAATGTTATGCCAGGAAGAATTGAACATTCTATTAATTTATAAACTGTTTAAAATAACATTCCCTTTAAGTTAATAAAATGTTTAATTTTTTGTGTTTCAATATAAAACAGACTTCAGTACATATGAAATATATATATATATATATTGTAATAAGCAATAATAATATTTATTGATATGATTTTGGCCCACGTTGAGGTCGTCATAAATGTAATAAACAATTAAAGTCGTCAATTAAAATGATTACATTTTACAACAATTTAATACAAAAATGTTCTTTTCTCTTACCTCAGGGCCTTTATTGGGCCTTTTTAAATAAAGAACAATTAATTTTACAATTTACTACTGACAATTTTTTTTATAAACTCTCGAAATTTAATCGAATAAAAACGAAATGAAATCTAAATTTGACGATATTCTACCTTTTATTAACGTTTACAATTTTAATTTGAATGTTTCTTGTTTACTCTCTATTTGTACCGGTACCAGGGCAATTGTAGAGATTTTTGCAACACTTATGAACAGGCCATGTAACACTGAATTTATTTATTATTGTTTGCAAACACTTAAAACTGTTGATCTTATTTGCAACTTGCGACGGAAACTGGAGACCTCTACCACAAAATCATCAGCCTTTGCTTGCAGACTGCTAACACAACTCAATGCTCTCGCTTCTGATTTCCAACTCAATTTATTTTAGTTCCGTCCTCGACTATAATGCTTCGCCAACTGCTAAATTTAATTACACTGTACTCCACAATGTCTCGTGGCTGACTGACATATTTTAATTCCTTCTGTACTCAGCAAGGTATCATGGCTGACTAACTACTCCATCAACTTACGCGCGCTTTTGTCTAACAATGTCTTGGCTTGTTCAATATTCTCGACCATTATTGTATCTTTGTGTGTTCGCCGGTAACAATTCAGTTCAATAGTCTCTAATTATTAATTCTTTTAATTGCCGTTTTATCATTACAATATATATATATATATATATATATATATATATATGAAACACATTTAGGTAGGAAAGAGGGACAGCGAAGTGGACTCCTCAGCCTGACTGGACCAACTGTTGATTTCAGGTACAGACACAAATGGGTTATTTAATTGAACCTCTTTGATCATGACGTTACCTCCAATGTACGCAACACTAAATTGGATGCAAGTTATGGTAAGAATATTAATTATTTTTAACTGAAATAATGTGTAACATTTCAATCCAAAACCTTCCGAATATGATACAAAAAATATCTCAGGGCGCTGTCGAATCTTCCAATTTGCATTGATGTTACTATATATACAACAAGTTTACATTGCCTACTCAATTAATGATTTACTGTAATTTTACATGAACTTTATTAATATTTGTAACATGAACAATCTTGGTTAAAAATTACTAAACTGATTAAAACAATCAGAGAGAACTGTGTTCTCATTGGTAATAAACAACTACTATTTTCATCTCTCTTTCCAAAAACTATTTATTATCGAACAACACAACAGAATTGTACATTTTCAAATGTGAATCACTACAATATGTATATATGGGTGAGTGTCTTTGCTCGCATATCTCTTCGCTCCAATTGTTCATCTAATCTCTGACTGTTGGAAGTGAACAACTGCAATCTATGACACGGTTACGACATCTTAGAATTCGCGCTGGCGTGAAAGTGAAAGCTGAACCCTCCAATACACAAGGGAAACAATAACAGATACTAGAACATATCGTACAGGTTCGTTAAAAACAATTTCCGAAACACTGTGTTACGGCAGTGTGCGATAATGAACTGACTCGTTTACATAACGTAAATATTAATGGGCATATTAGTCAGAAAAATACAATTTCTTCAAATAAAAATTTATTGTTTACGCGACGTTTCATCCTCAAATTTGGGCTTCTTCAGGTAATGACAATTAAATAATTAGGAGAACTTTGAAGCAAATGTTAAATGGTCTACATTTTAGTGGCGTGGTGGTTAACATCCAGTTACATATTCAATATAAAATAAATGTTATTAAAATGATGCTCCATAATTTATAAATATCAACAGAAATGGGTTTTAAGTTTGATGTGCATTTTTTTCTGTATGGTAACGCGAACTCTCGAGTCTTCGGAATTACTTTAATATATTCTGACATTGTTGTAACAAACTGCGGTACTTATAGACGTTCTATTTTCTTCATTTATTTCGATTTAGTGTACATTAAAACTCAGTATTTTATTCTATACACTGCTCTGAATAGTAATTTTGTTCTGAATAGTATACTCCGCCGTTTTGAATATTTAAAATTACTCTTTCAGTTGGTTCAGGTGAATAGAAATAAAGGTTTTTGTGTATAGGAAGAATAGTCAACTTTTTTGGTCGTTGAGCTGCACCCACCTTTATGTTTTTTGTCCCACTCAATACAAATCTAGAACATTATTAAATACTTCTATCCCTGTATGTTGTATGAATCGTGTTATCAAGATTGTTACTGTACGAGAATTAAGGAGAATGTATATTTTTGTTTATAGAAATCTGAAAACATATGTTTGTAATTCGAAGAATGAATGTCTTTATTATCAATACTGTAACTGTTTCACTAAATGAAAGTAAAATGGTTTTCAGTATTATTGACCTGTAACGAAGTACGCTTCAAATGTTAGGGTTACTCACATTTGAGACGAACCGAACTAAATTGTGTTTTGTAGTTGAAGTTAGGAGCGACCGGATGGATAGTCCGCAGAAGCAGAGACGTTCGAAGGGAAGAAACATTTTCCTCAAAGTAACGCAGGTGTTCCAAGCGAACAAAGGGCGGAAATTACGAACAACAGCCAAGAGTCGTCAAGCAGAACCTCACAGACAAACTCAGAAGGGAGGTTTACGTACTGCAAATAATTATCTTACGAGCGTAGCCTGAATGCATCCCAAAGCTTGTACCAGTGACTGATTCTATGTAAATCATCACAAAATCGTATTGAGTAATCAATATAATACTAGGTTCAGCCAGCTTATTAAGTTCAAATTAAACGTTTTTTCCTTATTCAGGTCTTCTGAATTAATTAAATAAACTGGTCATCAACCGTATTATATTTTTCATATAGACATAGAACCTACGTAAAAGTAAAACCTGTGGAAAAAATTTTAACAGGTTATAAAAAAACACATCAATGATTACGTTTAATTGCTCACAAATTCTTTGAGATCCTTCTTTATTGGACATTTATAGGACATTCACGGGCTTTATAAAAAATTCCAGATATTACACTCTATGGCTAACATTTTCTTTTTCCATGAAGGTTTACAATGGTAGCGTCGACATCGTGGTCATTGGCGACCCATACATTATTTACTATCGTAACATAAACTGCTTATTTACATAAGATTTGTTGGGATACAGTATTCATTGCAATAATAAACACAGAAACAAGCAGTTTTTTTTAAAAAAAAAATTGTTCAGACTAATTAGTTTAACATGCAATGGAATGAGAACAACAACAAATATTGTAATTAATTTTCACTTTCAGATAATGGTATATAATTTTGTGTTCATAGGAAAATTATTCATTTTTAACAATAGAGATTAATAAGACTTTTCTAATGTGAGGTAAACATTTTATAGTGGTTTAAATATTTCAGTTCGAATCTGAACTAAACTTCAAGCCGCGAAAATAATGTTGTACATAGAGGTACATAGAGAGTTATTTTTTTCTTCAATTTTGAAACAAGGCTGGGTGATTGGGTTAGAAATTGTAATTAGTCTTTAGCGCTTTAATAAAACTTAATTATATTCCTTGCTAAGGCACGTGACTTGAAATTCTTCAAAGAAAACACTAATGACACCAATTACTAAAATAGATTAAAATAATTACGCATGGAAATTATAATTATCGGATACTTTAATTTTAATGAGAAGAATTGTTCCAATTTTTATTGAATACTTTCCTTTATGGTTAATAATATTTATTTATTATTTACAAGCATAATTATTTATTTCATTATACTTAACATGTTTTATTTTTAGAGTAACATAGGAAGAGATTTGAGAGGGGCGATGCGGATGGGTAGAGGAAGGTAGCCAAGGGTTAACTAGGGCCCCCGGGCTATAGTTTAAGGATCCTACCCGGCATTCGCCTAAAAGTGATGCAGGACTACCCCTAGAAAACCTGCATCAGGTAGGATACTTATCCCACGCCCTTCCGATGGCGGGAGAGGGATTTACTGTGGGGACGCACCATTGCCTTCTCCGTGCCTCGACCAGTTTAGGAGGCAGTTGGCCGACTGTTCCAATGGGAACAGCGAACATAATGATTCATATTATACAAAACATTATAGAATTAAACCGCGCCTTAGATAATACTAATAATGTCATATTCCGTAGAAACCAATATTCAAGTGCCACAGACCTTATATTTTTTCTTTAATATGTAAATAATTTCATACAACTGCTACATTGGAAATATTCATTCATTTAAGCTATTAATAGTACATGATATCTATTGCCATACCGTATGTTTGGAACTAATAACATGAAACTTAGGTAGATTAATAGTTCATGCTGACTATATATATATATATATATATATATATATATATATATATATAAATGTGTGTTTGTGTATCCATTATACAACAGCACAAGATAATGATCACGTTTACATACCGACTATTTACGTTGTAATTTAATTCTACATCTCTGATTCGTTATTCAGATTCTTTTACCGAATGGAATAAGTGGCTAATGAGAAATTAAGTTCGATCAGCTTTAATTTGACTTTAGTTATTAGATAATTGATTAATTCTTTGTGGCAGGCTTGATGAACACTATTCTGTGAAATTAACAAAGATATTTTTTTTGTTTACATTATGTGTGTTTCTTGTGTTGAAGTCAGGAATACCAAAATTGTTTGTTGTGATGGCACTACAAAGTGAAAATACTTAATTTTTTGAAGATTTATACACGAGGTTCGTGAAGAGATGAGATTATTCGGAGAACACGTTTCTGAGCAGCAAACAAATTTGTCTCCGCCTGATGAATTACCCCAGAATATAATTCCATATGACAAAACAATGAAAATTTGCAAAGTAGACTAATTTTATTGTTTTTAAGTAATTGAGATTGGACATATTTATTACTGAGCTGAGATTCTACAGTAATTAACATGATCAGTTCAATTATTATTCAGTAGGAGACCTAAGATTTTAGTACATGAAGTGACATTTACGTTATTCTCATTGTCTTTTGGAGTTATAGGTTCTAACTTTGTGTTCTGTCTGTGACATTTCATAAAATGTGTTTTGGCGCAGTTAATTCTTAAGCCGTTGACAGAATACCATTTTATTATTTCTACATATTAAATCTATCAGAATTGTTAAATGTCCTATACTTTGAATATAAAAAAACTGTTGAGACAATAGTTACCTATAATGTTGAGTCTCCCTTGGACTCGGGATCAACTATTAATAAAATGGTTTCATAAGTAAAATCATGAGGTAAAATACTTAAAAATGATTTGAATCCCATAACAAAAAATCTTACTTGTTATTTTAGTGTCTTAAATTTTATTATTCAAAGAAAAATATGAATTTTGGCGAAACCAACGTGAATATCAAATATAACTGTCAATTTTCTACAATCTCTGACAATTCCGAGGGTTCATATTTCTTTTAATGTTTGGACCTTTCATTTATTCAATTTTTTAATACCCCAATTTTTCAAAAAATTCTTACTTCTCAGAAATTGCTTAAAAATCTGTTCTGTTTATATCTTGAAAAATATATTTAACTTTTTCTTGTGTATATTTGAATAAAATAATAATAATCTTGCTAGTAAATAATTCATTACAATATTCGCTCTTAAATAAGTGTTACATTATAAACCACCTAAGAAGTATTAATTCACTTTTAGTGTTCTTTTTGTTCTGCGTATATTTTGTCTCTGTATTTATCGAATGACCCTTTTATTTTATTTCTTCCTGTCACATATATAATGAAAGACTGTTAGACTTTAATAATAATTCTATATTTAAATTAAATCATTGCTTCGTGGAATCCATTACAATTTAATTTAACGACTACAAAATAAATATTTGGTTCTTATCTGTCTTATTGACTTCCAGTTGCTATGGATAGAATTGTGTGCGTTTTCAGGTGACCTCAAATATGAAATCTGTATTAGTCATAAATTGTCCCGTTTCATTCCTCCTCTAGTACGAAGCGAAGACAATTAGTGCTTATGAGTAAGAAGCAGCTAATATTTTTGCAGTAGTGACTCACGTGCCTCGCTCCGCGTCCCACACGTTTGCATTTTAACGAGTTCCCAGAGGCCTTCATTTGAAAGGGACACTTGCATTTGACAGCATCGCTCAAAAACTAACGAGAAACCCCGACAGGAGGGAACAGGGAGGCAAAAGCTTCTAAATAACTTCAATAATACCCGTCATGTAGTATTTGACAGGAAACTGGTGACATCTTAGCCTCCTCTAGTGAAAAGAGAATTATGTTATCCATTTATGGCTTCAAACAATGGACTACTAGTTTCCCTCCGCTATTCAATTGGGAGGAGTTACTAAAGTATGGGAGGGGAGACAGGACGGAGACAGTTCCGACGCCCTCGTGTCGGCGGAGGGATGAAGGCAGCGATAGTGAGTGAAGTGGTTATAAAAGAAGTAGAAAATAGGCGCATGTTGTTCTGTAAAACTTTAAATTTTTATTCAGAGGCTAATTTATTACAAATATAAATAATGTAGTGTGAATATATCAAATCAGAGTAGATCATTCTCCCACGGAACAGAACCTTGAAGGGACGTAAAATGTGTCTGGAAAATTTATTCCATCTCTTCTGTGGACGAAATTGTGGAGCATTCAACATATTTTGATAATCCTGTCACAGAAATCGATTGTTACATCAAGATGTGTATGGAAAACACGCCATTTGTTCGCCAATATGCCAAATATACAGACAACCAAACGCCGAGCTGTTGTTTTCATGCAACTGTAAAGTTTATTTAATAACAACGGAAGCGTTGTATAGCAAATGAACTTATATGTGCCTCGATAAACCAAAACCTCCCTGAGCAACCAAACAGAAAGGTATAACATTAGGCGAAGTGGTGGCAGAACGATGCAGTGCCGACCAGGCTGACTTGAGAGCGAAGAAATGGGGGACCATTACTGGTGGAGACCCAGAGCCTCTCGTAACTCACAAACTACTGGGCGGCATCTCACTTCAGAAAGGTGGCACAGCCCCCATTGAAACGACGTGGCTTAAGGTCACTTTGAACCGGGTGGATTCCCAAGATCTACTTTTCGAGCATATTCGACGGTGGTACAATAAGTCAACTAAATTTTTTAACAAGAACGGGAAATTTTTCTCATTTGCGCCATTGTTGGTAAACATAATCCTTTCAAAGATATTCCATGTTTTAAACATATTCCAGTAGTAGTTTATTGTTTACAGCCTTCTGTATTGTTAGATGTAGGCGGAGACAATGGAGAAAAACGAATTTCGCACTGTCATTAAACACTTTCATTTGAAGGGTTGGACAGCTGCACCAATCAAAACCGAATTGGATGAAGTTCATGTGTACTCTGTACCAGCATTGAAAATCATTTACTTCTGGAGGTCACAGAAGTACAAAAGACGAAACTCGCTCCGGCCGTCCAATTGAGGTCACCACTCAAAATTAACAATATCGTAATGGAAGATGGCAGGCTAAAAATGCGTGAGGTGGCTGATGGCGTAGACTTCTCAACTGAACGATTGAATTTCATCCTCCATGAAACACTGGCCATGAAAAAGCTTTGGGCGCGATGGGTGCAGCGACTGTTGACATTGGACCAAAACGGATTAGGAAAACATTTCAACACAGAATCTAGCAATGTTAAGGAGTAACCCAGCAAGACTTTTTGCGCAGATTCGTAACCATTAATGAAACTTGGATCCGTCACTACACTTCAGAGACAAAAAACTGGACCAAATCTGGTGAAAGTGCACCGAAAAAGGCGAAGACCGTTTTGTCAGCGTGTAAGGTGTCAGGGTATAATATTCCAAGATTTCTTGGAAAAGGGCACAACCACAACTGGGCTCTTTAATACTGCTCTGTTGGATCGTTGTAAAGGGTACTGATTGAGAAACGACCGAGATTGGCGCTCAAGAATGTGTTGTTTCACCAGAACAATGCGTCAGAGCGCACAGCAGCAGTCTCAATGGCAAAAATGTACGAGTTAGGATTCGAATTGGTTTTCCATGTACTCTATTCACCAGACCTAGCACCAAGTCACTTCTTCGTGTTCCTAACCTTGAAAATTTGGCTCGGTGGGTAGAAATTATCATCAAGTGAATAAATGATCGAGGCTGTGAAGGAGTATTTTGCAGAGTTTGGCAAAACCATTCGTTGTGGTGGGTTAAAAAATGGGAAACTCGTTAGGCCAAGTGTATAGCCAAGGAAGGAAACTAAGTTGAGAAATAAAGTAAGTTTTCTAAAAAAATTGTTTTTGTTAGATTTTTTTACCAGACATGTCAAACAACCCTCTTACACCAGGAAAAACTTATACCATTGATATAAAGACATCGGTTGGCCTCCTGGATCGTATATATATATATATATATTCGATTGTTCGGAGTGTTCACAAGATTACATTATAGCCTATTCGAATTATTGAAGACAGAAATCACCTGCTGCTCCATTCGTGTCAACACCTATAAAGAAAAATTGATTATCAGCATCGACCAATTCAGTTAGCACCAAAAAAAAATCTTTATATTGAAAAAGCAGCGAGCCAGTACCTTCAGTTTGGATTATTCCAATATTTTTTCCGTCTATAGCACCACTGATGTAAGGAAAATGGGTGTTTTTATTTAATTATTCAGCATTGTGCAACCACTCTTAATTTTTTCTGGCATAAACATAGGCTTCTAAATATTACATATTTCAGTGGACGTCTTTTCACTACTATACAGATTGTGCTGGTACCAGTCAAGCAGTTGTATGAAACATAATTGAATCTTGATAGGGTTGCTAGATACCTGAAGAAAAGAAGTACTACTCATGCAGAATTATCAGATTCTAGATCATAAATGTAAAATAATTTATGAATTTACATGAATGATTCATCGTTAAATTTGAAAATAAATTAAAAACTAAAAAATGTCAAGTGTCTCGGATCATCGTGTTTGTTTATATTTTCATTTCATTTCTTTTTCAGGCACAATGGTACATCGAAGATGGAAAAGTCTGAGGTCATGCTTAGGAAGAGAATTGTGTGTACAAAAATCTGCCAAGTCAAGGCATCCAGCCTGTAAGCGTCGGAAATACAAATTTTACAATCGTCTTTTATTTCTTCCACCAACGGTACAAGTACGCGAAAAATGTGGTAATGCTGACGCAGTCGTAAACGATGAGAAACATGAGGAAACAGAGGATTTTCAAAGGCCGCATGTTCATTCCTCTCCACGTACCTCCTCGAATTCAAATAAGAATAAGAGTTATGAGAAAAGTCTACGCGATTTACTTCGAGAGATAAAAGAAACTGCTTCACACACGGATGATCCGGAAACACATTTTGCATTGTCTCTTGTACCTATGCTGAAATCACTAGACACACACCGAAAGATTGATGCACAAATTCAAATGCTTCAGGTACTAAGAATTTTCCATAACCAGTGTCCACCAAGAGACACTTAATGGTTTCCCTGATGTAGTTGCGTATTCTAACTTCTCCGCCACCGAGGACAGCAGAAACAGCCTTCCTACACCTCAGCCGTGTATAGTCAAACATGTCTAAATAATCTGTGGCTCTACATGGATCAGAAACCATGTACGATGTCACTGAACACAACGTTCTGACGTTTTCAATTAGTTACGTTCATACATATTTTATAAAAAAATTAACGATTATATTTATGAACTGTTAGCCTTGATAAGTTAAATAAAAATCGTATAATTTTATGCCACCTACCTTAATGTAACACCGAGCCTGTCTTAGGGTGGAATATTTGTATTTCCGTAGGTCTTCCTTAGATCGCTTGGCCACTTTTATCTAAGTCATCTTGCGTTTTGTATTTCTAGAAAAGGGTTCAAATGTGTGTTGGTGTGGTGTCATATGTTTTTTGTGGTGATTGATACCTTATTCACTTATGACACATTTGATACGTTTGTCGTTACAGACTTGCTCGAGCAACACTAGAGTTCGATTCCATTAACCCATATTAGTTTGGTATTTTATTTATAATGTTTAAATAACAAAAATAAAATAATTTATTTAATTTATAAATAATAATTTAGTAACAACAAAATTTAACAAAGAATTAAAAAATATATCGTACGGATACATAATATTTTTCTGATTATCTCAGGATCATTACGAATTAGCTTACTCGGCAAATTTAGTAACCTGGCATTCTGATACTCGGTAAAACTATTTTTTGTAACGGTATCGTGAAGGCGGATGTCACTTTGTTGTTATGGCCAGTGACGTGATGTATCAGGATGCTCGATGAAGGCGTCGTTCAGAGTAGCGTCATTGGATGGCGGCCACCGAGAACATCATGGCAGGCGTTATCGTTCAGAGGCTGGACTCGTTCTTAACGAGTCTTTTCCACGGGCACGACTTGCATCATAATCTCACTGCTCTGCATCGCAACTTGGACCCGAATGTCATCCTTTCTCTATTTTCCTCCTATTTAGGCTCCGAAAATTCAGAAATTCCTCCTCTATTTCAAAGCTGCCAATCGCGGCGTATTGTACTACAATTTCATTGGTCGCCATCTGCCAAAATGAGAACAAATAAAATCTAGTACATCTTCCGCTGAAACTAAATTTATTGACGAAGGCCTGCGAGGGCTATTCTCACGCAGGCAGTACCTGCGAGGGGTTAATCTCGCAGGTAGAACCTTGTAGGAGATACGAAGGGGCTACCTTTGGGGATGCCGTTTCCTCTCCGTTTTTGAACTAAGGTTCCCACAAGCCGTGGCTCCTCGGCCTGTTTTGAGAGGTGTATGTTCCGGAGTCTCAGACCTTGGGCATTGCAATAGTCGGCCAGCTGCCTCCTAAACTGGTCGAGGCACGGAGAAGGGAATGCTGCGTCCCCACAGAAAACTCCTCTCCCGCTATCGGAAGGGCGTGGGACAAGTACCCAATGCCCGACCTACTTGATGTAGGTTTTGTTCTGCATTTCTTTAGGCGAATGCCGGGTAGGATCCTTAAACCATATCCCGGGGGCCCTAGTTACCCTTGGCTACCTTCCTCCACCCTTCCGCATCCTCCCTTTCCTATGCTATAAGAGGGGAGTTGCCACTATGTGGATTACCCTATACATAGCCTGTCTACACCCAAAAAAAACAACTAAATTTATATTATTGGCCAGATGTTTATGATTTAGCATGCCCGTCTGTCCAAGGGACGCTTCCGGGACACTTTATTGGTTCTGCCTAATACTTTGGGTGTCACTTGGTAGCTGACGGGAGTAATTCCTCTGAATTTCGTGATGCACCTTTTTAACGCCTTTTTTGGACATTGGTTATTGTTCTAATTGTAACTTCTTCATTTCTGTCAAAAGACCTTCGTTTTGCAAAAAAGCAATGAACACTTAAAAATAGTCTCCGCAATAAAACACCATACTTTACGAGCTAGTCAAATGATGCAGGCAGGAGTCATGCGAAAATAACTGAATAATTTCTCTGGGTAACATCTTAACTCTTCATTCATCGAAGTAATTTTCCCATTATTTAGTCTTTCAGACATAAATTGTTTAATCCAGTATTTTCTTTTCCGTTGATTTTTCTTGTATCGAATTATGTAGTCTACATAAAAATCTTTTAACATCTTGCACTTATCGACTTCACAACAAACACCCGTGAAAATGAGTCTTCTGTCAAAGTTGCTTATCTTGTTTCGCGCTCTTTAAAGATAATAGTAATGGCCCATCAACAACTGCCCGGATGTGTGTGTTAGAAATTTGCCAAGTTTGTTGGTAGATCCATTCTTCCGAAAAAAAAAACTGTAGAGATTCTGTGATTCGTCGCAGTAGCATAGTCGAATTCAAACAACTCTTTTTTCATTGGTTGACACATAAACATGACCATTATCTATCAATCCCTGACACTTCTGGATCCGATCTCGAGACTATGGTCTGCAGTATTCGGACACATACATATTTACGTTTATAATTTATTTTAACTAATCGGAAAAAATTCTCATAAATATTTCATACTATACATTGAAAGTATAATTCCCTTGCTGTTGGTACTTTCTGATGCCTTTATCTTGTAATTTATAATAATTGCATTACCCGGACGTAAAATGAATTGTCTCGCTATAAATATTGTCATATATACAAATAAAAGCATTTGAAATTGTAATTATATCTTTCCTCAACTTCTTACATCAAGCGATAAATTTTTTTAAAAGAAAAACTATTTAATGGTTTTCTAAATTATTTAATTTTGAATAGTGTCGAGAGGTTATTTCGTCAATTTTCCATAGTAATCTAATACCTGTAAATATACTGTAATATTTAATTAATACAACGGAAAATTAACTGCACGTTAAAGTGCCAATTTGTAGTGATTATAATTTTTACAGTTACAATGCAAAATCGGGAGTCCAATAAAATAATTACCAAAACAATTAAAATTTTACCAAGAAAAACCACACGTTGACGACGCCAATTTTGTAGTAAAACAATTAAAATGATCGGATGTTTTAATAAAAATCAAGATTTAAAACATACAAACAAATTAATTTATCGAAGAGAATTATTTAAATCACATTACATATTAATACTTTACAATAATATCACGGCTATTTCTTAGTGACGATCACCGGGCATTCAATAAAGAATACTTATTAAACAATCAAATTCACAATGCTATCAAGGCATTAATTCAAATAATGAATAGAAGATTACAATACAGAATATGAGATATGAAATTTAAAATCTGAACTTGGAAATCGGAAATCTGACGATAATATCATTACTTGCGGGTTTACAGATAGTAAATTGTGCAGTTTTACCCTAATGTTTTCTGGTACCAAGGAAATTGGCTCGTTGACACACACTCAATTATTAACACTTTATAGACAGGCCATTTCTACACTGAATTTAATAGTCAACACTTTTTGCTTGCTAAAATGACTCACAATACTTGCTTCGCTGTTCCTTCTAACAAAATCTTACTAACACACTCCAAAGTTTGTTGTCTGCTGGATGCAATAACCGGGGGCTACCAATAATTGAATAAAAATGTCCAACTCATTAATGTAAGCTAGACTCCGAACTATAATAGTTGGCGTTGGATCGTCGTAATTATTTGCTCACCGACTGGAACCTGTAGACCGTTTTCGAATATTTGAGCTGTTAAATTACATACAGCCAGACACTTTCTGAATTTTTGTCCGTTCTCGACCGTCTCCTACCATACACTCTGGAGCACTGAGCGTCTAGCGAACGAACTTCTACAATCCCTGCAAGCATGCATTATTGCCACATATTCTTGAAAACGCCGCCAACAATACAAGTCCAAATTTTGTTAATTAATTAATTTCCTTTTAATTACCACAATACATTAAGTATTTGAATTTATAAACAATCATATGAATATACACTTATTTGAACCAAACTTTTCTACCATCAATAATGTCAATCGTGATTGTACATTGGAACTTCCTTATAGAAATAAGGAGGAAAGTGAATCAACTGGCTAGTCACGTTGTTATTGCAAGGAAATTACTCCCGAACCACTGCAAACATATAATTTGGCAATGATAAATGAAGTTTCGTTTCACGAATGATATGTCTCGAATATGATGTCAGTTCTTAATATATAAACCTTGACAAATAAAACATTAGTTAGTTGTTATGCAGATCATCTTGTCGTTTTCCTGTGCCATCGACTGTGTCTTCCTGAAGATAATGTTGAAATTTAATCCTGACGGTGCCATTCAAAGTATATCCATTTAGTGTCAGGACGTCTTCTCTTTTCGACCTTAATACGGACGTAGAAGAATTATAAACCAGAAAAGAAGGTAAGGGACAAATTGCATGACGATCTCTTCTCTAATTCTACCCATATTTCTTCATATAAGTACTTCATAGTTTTCGTACACTTTGAATATGTTGTACTTACTATTAACTTAATAGCTTGTCAAATTACTAAAAACCGAAATTGCGATACCGCGAACTGTTTAATGTTCCGAATTAAATAATCACACAAACATATCTGACTGTATGTATCTAATCATGATGCGTGTATTGTTAAAGCAGATGACGATGTAGGTAAACTTACTTCATGTTTATTGTTTGTCTGGATTGTTTCCTTTCGAAACTGAATCGAGTACGAAGTCCTTGTACATGGAAATTGCTTTCCTAGCACTAGAGAGTACAAACTTTTATTTATGTTAGGATGACTGTGCATGTGATACTGGAACTAACGCGTATCGGTGATTCCACGCTCACATTTTCCTCATCCATAATAGTTATTGCTGCTGTTTTAGACCCTAATGGCGTTCATTACACCACAGATTTGCGCAATGACGAATCTTGGACTCTTTTCGAAAGAAGCATTACCCCACTCCTCTTTGATCATCTCCAAAAGTATGCATGTATGCCTTGAATTTGAATATTAGAGACATTTCAATTTTAGTATTGCGAATACGGTTATTTTTTAATAAGCTCTTAATATTTTATCAACTTGCTATACAGGTTGAATATTTAATAAATAATGCACATGTTGGCAGTGCTGCAGATCGGATGACGAAACAAAAATGATAATTAAGTCAGTCACAGTATAAATCGTAGCGATACGTTCGTGGGTAATCACTAGAGAAGATCAAAGTTGGAGTTCGAAATAACGCGGAAATAATCCAACAGACAACCATATCAAAATTTATGGTGAAGAGTCCACAGGGTAAAACAGTTTCCCATATCAGGAAGGCTGAAAACATCAGCAGTGAAACTTGTGACGCATTTCCTTGAAGAAGATGGTAATCCGACTACGTATCCAAAATCTTTACAATAGATTAAAAGAGGGGGGAGGGGGATGCGCGATGCGTTTCTCATTGTTTGACTGTTTCAAAGATTGTGCAACCTACTAGGGTATTCACAGAAGAACCCGACCTAACAAAGAAAATATTAAACGAAACGGAAAAAATATCTTTATTTCTCAACGTGGTATCTTTTAAGCTCGATACACTTTGTAATGTGAAAACCAACGAACTCCTGAAACGCAGACTCCACTTCTTCATTGTTGGAAAATATTTTTGTTTAGAGTCACAAGCTACATGAGGGTTATCCGCTTTGATGACTACTATCCTTTAATAGCATAGGTAGGGATGGAAAATAGGGGATGCGGAAGCTAGAGAAAGGTAGCCAAGTGTTTCCTAGGGCTCCCGGGCTATATTTTAAGTATTCTACCCGGCATTCGCCTAAAAGTGATGCAGGGAAAACCCTAGAGAAACCTGCATCAGGTATGTCGGGCATTTGGTCCTTGTCCCACGCCTTTCCGATAACGAGCATTTGGTCTACAGAGTGTCACGGCTTATGGGAACGTTATTTTGAGATCCCTGTCCACGAGCAGGAATGGATTATGTGTTCATCATACTTCTACTAGATACTTTTATACCCCAAGTACATTCGGAACTAGAGTAACTGACTTACCATTACGATATCAACAATCTTTTACCAGAGTAATTTTTTTAAATTTAGACGGAGAAAATAATTCAAGGGAGCTAAATCTTGCGAATAGGGTGCGTGAGGAAGCAATTCGAACTTTAACCAATTCATTGCCGTGATGAAACAACACTTTCTTTTTTGCCAAATGCGGTCGTTTTTTTCTTGATTTCATCACTCAAAACTGCAATAAGTTCGCTTAATATTCACTGTTGATTATTTTTCCTTTTTGAAGATAATCAATGAAATTTATTCCATGCGCAGTCCAAAAAACTGACCTTGCCATGAAACTGACTTCTCTTCCCTTGGAGCAGATTCTCCTCTTTCAGTCCATTGTTTTGACTGTTTCTTCGTCTCATGCTGAAGTGATGGACCGATGTTTCATCCATGTTTATGATTCGGCGTAAAAACTCGGCTTCATTGGTGTCTGTGAAACATCGTCAAGCACTCAGTTGAAGCATCCTTATGACGCTGTTTTTGTTCCATTGTATTCCAATGCTGTACCATTTTGTCGTTATAGACTCTTGCTTTTTTTTCTGCACCTGAATAAAGGAACAAGGTTTCCAGAAGCGTTGTGTGGTACTTATATTTTCATCTCTTTTGTCAATATTTGGCTAGCTTTTTTATTATTAATTTTGAATCAGACGTAAATTTTTAATTTTCTCTTAATCTAGAGAAAACTAAAATCGTTAACTTTACTTCAGACACAAACGGTTGAACTCATAATTCGGAAAACAACTCGGAGCGTGCTCCTTTCTTTGGTCGGTTGATCTTATAAATAAAAAAGAGTGTATGTATGTTTGTTTGTTTGTATGTTTGTTTGTATGTTTGTATGTTTGTATATTTGTATGTTCGTTATACAAATCTACACCGGTAGAGCAAATTTCACCAAATTTTGTACACGTGTTCTTTACGACCAGAAAACAAACACTGTCGGGGTGAGACATGTCTACCACCCCCAGAAGCGGGGGTGGACGGGGGTTGAAATATTTAAACATGCTAAAACAGCCGATATTTTAGTCGGATAATAATTTTCAGGGGTCCAAGATATTGATGTTGTTTCTACCGATGTTTTCTGAATATAATTTTCATCCCCTTCACCCTGGGAAAAGGGCACCCTTAGGGTTTGGGGTGGAGAATACAAATCTATACCGGTGGATCAAATTTCACCAAATTTCGTACACGTGTTCTTTGCGACCAGGAAAACAACACTGTCGGGGTGAGACGCGCCTACCACCCCCAGAAGCGGGGGTGGACGGGGTGGAAATATTTGAACATGCTAAAACAGTCGATATTTCAGTCGGATAAATATTTTTAGGGGTCAAAGATATTTATAGTCTTTCCACTGATGATATCTGAATATAATATTCAACCGCTACACCCTGGGGAAAGAGCAACCCTAGCGTTTGGGGTGGAGAATACAAATCTACACCGCTGTTACAAATTTCACCAAATTTCGATCACGGGTTCTTTGCTACCAGGAAAACAGCACTGTCGGGGTGAGACGCATCTACCACCCACAGAAGCGGGGGTGGAAATATTTGAACATGCTAAAACAGTCGATATTTCAGTCGGATAAATATTTTTAGGGGTCAAAGATATTATAGTCTTTCCACTGATCATATCTGAATATAATTTTCAACCTCTACACCCTGGGGAAAGAGCACCACTATCGTTTGTGGTGGAGAATACTAATCAACCCCGCTGTTACAAATTTCACCAAATTTCGATCACGGGTTCTTTGCTACCAGGAAAACAGCACTGTCGGGGTGAGACGCATCTACCACCCACAGAAGCGGGGGTTGAAATACTTAAACATGCTAAAACAGCAGGTATTGGATTTGGATAAATATTTTCGGGGTCAAAGATATTGATTGTGTTTCTACCGATGTTATCAGAATATAATATTCATCTCCTACGCCCTGGGAAAAGGGCACCCTTAGGGTTTGGGGTGGAGTTGCTTTACAGAAAAATAACACGAATACAACCGAGTTTGGAGTCAAATCGAAGGTTATGGATGTCAGTGAGTTTACTTCGGATAAATATTTTTAATTGCCCGTTTAACCCGAAAGGGTGGGGGTTGGAAGGGAAGATAAATAGTCAGTTCTTGCGCGTTCTTGGAGGAGAATTACGTGAATACTATTTCAACGGAAGTTGTTGAAAATATAAATCCCTTTAGACATTAGTGGTGAGCTTGCTTAGGGCTGGGGGTGAGAATTGTCTATTATTCTAAAACTTCCAAAATGTTATGTTTTCCATCACGGGAAAGTAGCAGATTTAGGGGTGGTGTTGTTCATACTATTTTAACCGATGTTGTTTCCATTAATAACTACGTTTAATCAAAAATAAAAGTGATTCAGAACCATTGCTTTTTACACTCTTTTAAAAAGTTTTAATATTATAAATTGTTATAAACATAATTTTACATTTATTCCGTACCAGAAGTTGTATTATTGAGAAGAAATAAAGCAACAAATAATTACTTACAAATACATGTAACAAAAACTCTACATGCTAACGTAGTTTATAATTTAGTTTACTACAACTTCAATGAAAATATTATCCACGTAATCTACAATATTAGAACAATTGTTCTCAAAATCCTAAACCGTATAAATCAATCCATTAATAATCCCTTTTCTACCAGAACGAAAGGGCTTAATATAAATAATTATTACACTTATCTTATAAATAAAAAAGAGTGTATGTATGTTTGTTTGTATGTTTGTATATTTGTATGTTCGTTATACAAATCTACACCGGTAGAGCAAATTTCACCAAATTTCGTACACGTGTTCTTTACGACCAGGAAACAAACACTGTCGGGGTGAGACGTGTCTACCACCCCCAGAAGCGGGGGTGCACGGGGGTTGAAATATTTAAACATGCTAAAACAGCCGATATTTTAGTCGGATAATAATTTTTAGAGGTCCAAGATATTGATGGTGTTTCTACGGATGTTTTCTGAATATAATTTTCATCCCCTACACCCTGGGAAAAGGGAACCCTTAGGGTTTGGGGTGGAGAATACAAATCTATACCGGTGGATCAAATTTCACCAAATTTCGTACACGTGTTCTTTGCGACCAGGAAAACAACACTGTCGGGGTGAGACGCGCCTACCACCCCCAGAAGCGGGGGTGGACGGGGTGGAAATATTTAAACATGCTAAAACAGCCGATATTTTAGTCGGATAATAATTTTTAGGGGTCCAAGATATTGATGGTGTTTCTACCGATGTTTTCTGAATATAATTTTCATCCCCTACACCCTGGGGAAAGAGCACCCCTAGCGTTTGCGGTGGATAATACAAATCTACACCGCTGGAACAAATTTCACCAAATTTCGTACACGGGTTCTTTGCGACCAGGAAAACAACACTGTCGGGGTGAGACGCGTCTACTAACCCCAGAAGCGGGGGTGGACGGGGGTTGAAATACTTAAACATGCTAAAACAGCAGGTATTAGATTTGGATAAATATTTTCGGGGTCAAAGATATTGACTGTGTTTCTACCGATGTTATCTGAATATAATATTCATCTCCTACGCCCTGGGAAAAGGGCACCCTTAGGGTTTGGGGTGGAGTTGCTTTACAGAAAAATAACGCGAATACAACCGAGTTTGGATCCAAATCGAAGGTTATGGATGTCAGTGAGTTTACGGGTTCTTTGCTACCAGGAAAACAACACTGTCGGGGTGAGACACGTCTACCAACCCCAGAAGCGGGGTGGACGGGGGTTCAAATACTTAAACATGCTAAGACAACAGGTATTAGATTTGGATAAATATTTTCGGGGTCAAAGATATTGATTGTGTTTCTACCGATGTTATCTGAATATAATATTCATCTCCTACGCCCTGGAAAAAAGGCACCCTTAGGGTTTGGGGTGGAGTTGCTTTACAGAGAAATAACGCGAATACAACCGAGTTTGTAGTCAAATCGAAGGTTATGGATGTCAGTGAGTTTACTTCGGAAAAATTATTGCCCATTTAACCCGAAAGGGTGGGGGTTGGAAGGGAAGATAAATAGACAGTTCTTTGCGTTCTTGGAGGAGAATTACATGAATACTTTGTCAACGGATGTTGTTTAGACATTAGTGGTGAGCTTGCTTAGGGCTGGGGGTGAGAATTGTCTATTATTCTAAAACTTCCAAAATGTTATGTTTTCCATCACGGGAAAGTAGCAGATTTAGGGGTGGTGTTGTTCATACTATTTTAACCGATGTTGTTTCCATTAATAACGACGTTTAATCAAAAATAAAAGTGAAATAATCGATATTAGCGTGGAATAAATAAATGCCGGGACCATTGACGTTGATAGTATTTCTACCGATGTTGTTTGTAGGCATGATAGGGGTGGGGATAGAGAGGATTTCCTTGAAAATAACGGGAAAACAACCGAGATTCGAGTCAAATCGAAGGTCATGGGTGTCCCTGAGTTTATTTATGACAAATGACAATCTGGACAACGCGCGGGTATCGGCTGGGTTGGGATGAGTTGACCGGCTGTTTTTTGCGTCGATCAAATATATTTCGGGATGAATTAGGTTAATAAAATTTCCCTACATGTTCTCTGTGTATAATTTCAACCCCTTTCGGACTCATAAGGGTGGGCGTGAAATAGCATTACATAAAAAGAAACCAGAAACTATCGGGATTGTCACTGAGTTTAATTAATTTCCTTGTAAATAACGGGAAAACAACCGAGATTCGAGTCAAATCGAAAGTAATGGATGTTGCTGAATTTATTTATGACAATCTGGACAACGCGCGGGTATCGGCTGGGTTGAGATGAGTTGACCGGCAGTTTTTTCGTCAATTTAATATATTTCGGGATGAATTAGATTAATAAAATTTCCCTACATGTTCTCTGTGTATAATTTCAACCCCTTTCGGACTCGAAAGGGTGCACCGTTAAGGGTTGGCGTGGAAGTAGCATTAGATAAAATAAACCAGAAACTATCAGGATTGTCACTGAGTTTAATTATGACATTAAACTTGACCGTTTAAGTCCCCGAACCGGGAGTGGTCGGGGGTGAAAAATTTCAAACATGTTAAACGGTCGATATTTGCGATAATTATTTCCTGGGGTTAATTACTTTGATAGTATTTATACCTATGTTGTTTGTGTATAATTTAACCCCTGTGAGGGGAGCAAGCTTAGGGGTGGGGTGGAGGTACGTTAAATAAAATCCCGCAAAAACAACCGAGAATCGAATCAATTCCGAGACTATGAATGTCGCTGAATCTAATTGTGACAACCTGGGTAACGCGACGGGTTTGGGAGGTGTTGTGCGGGGGAATAAATTTTCAGACAATATAATCGGCCGATTTTTGCGTGGAATACATTCTTTTTCATTATCGCATATTTGTGGGGGTGGTCATCTTCTGACATGTAAAAATGGCCGATATATTTAGTCAATGACTTCATCCCCCTTCGGCATGGGAGGTGAGCACATTTAGGGATAGGGTTCGAGGAGCTTTACATAAAAATAGCGCAAAAGTAACCAAAATTGGAGTCTTATGGATGGTTATAGATAAATGAGATCTCGGGCAACGCCGGGCACCCAGCTAGTTGACAATAAATTGAAATGGAATCACCACGTAAATAAACTCTCGGGCAAGCTTAGCAAAATTTGCTTGACATTTAGAGTGTTAGCTCGAGAAAATTATATACTTACATCTAAAATAATAAACCATGCCTATTTTCATTGTCAGGTCTTGTGGCATAGCAAACTGGGGTCGTCCACATCACGCGTTTCTAATTTTTTAACTACATAAGGGGACCGTACGAATTATATCTGGTGCGGATTTTAATGTCAGTTGCAAGCTTCTGTTTCGGAAACTTGGGATTTTAACTTCGTCGTGTACGTATATTCTAAAAACTTTAAAGTTTGTCTGGAGAAACATTAATTTATATGCCCTAAATGGAGCAACACTAGAAATCGCTCTCAATTCCGCATTGAAAAACATCGCTTATACCTTTTTGATAAATCTATACTACAGACGTCCGGTCGAAATAAAAACGTTAACTGTACAAACTTTATTTATAAAGAGTTGTAATTTTTTGTTAATGAATGGAGCATATTACTCGCTGAAAGAGTTCGTAGATAGGAAGGACAGATTAGATCCTCTTTAGTAAAACAGTTTGCTAGTATCCCATCAAGTTCTGTTATTATTTTACAATTATAATCTTCCACAAATGAACTGCCGACTTATTTTCTTTTTCATACTCGACGGGAATCGAAGTAAGATTTGCTCTTGGAAACTTCGTCAAATTAAAATTGGAGATTAATAGTTATTATTTATTTAATTAATGCTTTTTTAGTAACTTTAACGTTTCTTTAAATTGTATAATTTTTTGTAAGTACAAAGGTTTTGCCTTTGAACATTATAATGGTAATAATTTAATATTTTCTTGTAATCGTATCCTATTTCCTCGACCGAGGATTAATGGAATGAATAATAATAATAAAAAAAACATTTCTTGAGCTGGCTACCTTCTCTGTTAACTTTCAGTCATCCCAAACCATTTTGCGGATTTTCGTTACAATTTTCTTACGTGGCCAGTTGATTTGGTCGTCTCTGCCATGTTCATTTAAATTATTGTATGGTTGTAAACGAAGGAGCAGATTCCCTCAGAGTAGAATCTAGCTCGACTTTGATATTGATTTCAAATGAAACTATTGTATCACACAACACTGAGCAGTTTTTTCAATGTTTAAAAAGACAGTGGGACCATTCACTATTAATGGGTGTCAGACAAAATCTAAACAATGTAACTTCTACAAACTTAAGCTTTATGTAGTTGGTACTGTACTTTTATTTTGCAAACAAGAACCGACTATCTATACGTCAGGTCGGTACGACCCTCGTAGCAAAAGAGCAAGCATTCTTGTCTGGAATTGTCAATATTGATTAAACTGATACTAGAAACGATATCAGAGTCAAAAGGTTGGAGTGGCTTTCAACCTCGGTCAAATCTGAGAACATGCCGGCATGGTAGAACAAGTATTGCAGCAGCTATAATAATTCTTAATAAGAATTAAGGATTGTCAATGACTGAGTTTATAATTATTTTATATGCATAACAACACAAATATTATATTCAAGTACAAAATGCTTTTAATCGAACGTGCCCCAAAATTAGGTCGTAAATAATGTGATTTATTAAATTGTAAGAGCCTGTATTCTGGTTAGCACCTGAAGGGGAGTTGACCAGGGAACTTCAGACGATAAGAATACCACGTACTAAATTGAAGTCCTGGGTTCGATTCCCGGTCCGCTCGAGATTTTTCCAATTCGATCCTTTAACAAAATTATACATAAAATTGGTATGGATCCCTGTTCGTGTCGGAATTGCAGGAAACGAAGCGGTGGATGTACTCGTTGCCACGGCCCATCAAGAAGGACTACTCTCAAGATGACTTCTGTTCCAACGTCAGTGCAATCCGGAGTCTAGCCGAAGCTCAGCCAACATCAAATATCTGACCTTATAGTAACTGTTGTATGATCATCAAGTAGAACATGGATTATCTGTAACCATCCTATGTATCACTAGTTAGAAGGTCGCTAATAACTTATACTCTAGGAGCAACCATAATATCTAAATAAATAAAAATTATATTTACTAAACATCACGGAAAATTTAACGTATAATTTTAATCCTCAGAGTTGATAATTCCGATACATTGCTTCGAAAGAGAATTCTGGACTCAATTATATGCGGTCGGGATTTAATACATTTTTCAATGTTCACTACTTTATCCAGTCGGAAGTGAACTGCAGACAATTTCGTGGAATTTTGGTTGGTGATTGCAGATTTTCAGTAACAGATTTTGCCAAAATACTCCACAGGCACAGGAGTGTCCAAATTCTCCAAACCTCTGCTTGCCTTATTTCCATGCTAACCGTCTCGCTGCTCTAGGCGCAATAAAAACAGACCAATTTTTCTATACCAAAATATATGTATGAAACTGCTGCCAGCTGTTGTTACTTTTATTTCACATACCGTGATTTGCCCGGAAAGACATCTGTCAGTCATAGTTATGCAAACATTTTTTACCCCTTACGTTTGTCACATAAAAATTTTTGTTTTAACTTCATATTTTAAACTGAGTAAAAAGGCACAAAAACAGACCTCAATTCCTGGAGGCCGGCTGCGCTCGGGGAATGTAACAAAATATCAGTACGATTACGAATGGAAAGAGAGTTTTCTGCCTGTGTTACTCGAGCCATTTGGTACATGAAAAGTTGTGAAAGTAAATGTTTCAGTCATAGAATAACAGAATATTGACCTGCTCATTATGGAAATAAATTTAAAAATCTTTCTGGGAAGAAATTATCTCAAACACCCCTGAAGGATCTCAACTTATCTGTGTGCAAATAATCATATACCAAACTCAGTCGACAAACAATTGCTTACCTATTAAATAAATTTTTGCTTACTATTCGTAATTTTGGTGCTTTCCAATCTGTAGAGTGCAAAGTCGTTCTCGAACTCAGTAATAAGATATACTATTAGCTACCTCGGTTCTGAGACGATTCCGAACACAATATTGTAGCGCGGTATTCAACGGTAAATATTTCAATATATATTTTAGAAAGTAGATGTAGAAGCACCCTAAATAACAGAAGTCTGTTGAAAATTTAGACTTGATTTCATTAGGAAGGTTTTCTGAACCATATATACTCACAGAAATGACAGAAACTAGATGATATTCATAATTTTACAGAAGAAGCAAGTAGCACAGAGAAATAAAGGAAGAGCCAGCTGGTAAAAATTAAAAGAGGATCATTTGAAAATGACTGTGTGAAGAACAGAAGAACTATAAACGTAGTGAAAATCTGAATTGATTTGGGCAGGACACAAAATAAATAGATTTGATTTAAGACAAACGTATAAATTTTTCGACGTGAACGCATAATACCATTTGACCTATATAGATGACAACTGTTTGCTAGGATTGACTGGTGCATTAAGAGGCGGCAAGACTTATTTATTGAAATCAGCATAACTTCCATAAGTGCAGAAGGGATGATATATATATATATATCACAAATGAAAGACAATTAAATAAAACAGAGTTAGAATGAGCCATCCGTTGATGACGCTAAGTTGTAGTAATCACCAATTAATGAAAGTTAAATCGCCACTTTAATGCGTCAATTTTTAGCAATTTAAATATTAAAATAATAGGGTGATTTAATAAGATTTTTAAAATAGACTAAACAAATTAATTTATAAACGCACAAACAATTAAATTTACATAAATTATCAAATGAATTTACAATAGTTATTAAGAAATTAACTTCAATTTACTTTATTTATTAATATTTGACAATAAAATTTTACTTTTTCTCAGGGTCGTTTACTGGGCCTTTAATGAAAAATGCTTGTTAACAATTTAATTTTTTCAAGTTATCATGGACTTACTTAATCAATAGATTATTCACAATGCAGAAAATAAACATAAAATATGACTTTAAAATCGGACCGAAATTCGAAATCTGACGATAATTACCTTTACTTATGGGTTTACAAATATGAATTCAGTGAAATTTTAACTTACGTTCTCTGGTACTCAGGTAAATTTGGCTCGTTCGTTCACACACAAACACACACACTTTACATACAGGCCATTTTTAACACTGATTCTAATAACACTTTTAGTTTGACGAAATGGTTCACTGTTTATTTAGGAAATGTTATTATCTCGTTCCGAATTTTATTAGCTGCTGGATGCAGTTGCCTGGCTCCCACAATCGAAGACCATGGTTAAAATCACGAATGAAATAGTTTAGACTCTGCGCTCTAAATGTTTAGCGTCGAACATTTACTTATTTATCTTGCAGACTGCAATTTGTAAAAATGAACTGTTCTAACTGCTTTAGCTGTTGTACTGCATGTATCCAGACACTTGCTGGATATTTTACTATTGGTCTGTTCACAGCTATACTTCCACGACGACTGGCGCACACACCGCTTCTAGCTAGCCACCAACCTACAATAATCACAAACATGGCATTCTTGCCACATTCTTGAGTACAACTTGTGTGTTTGTTGCCGCTAACAATGCGAGTCCAAATTTTTGTTTATTAATTAATGATTTACTTTTAATTACCACAATATATATTTATATATTGTACAGATTTTTGTTTATTATTATTATAATGAAATTTTATTTTAACGGGTTTAATTTAAATAATTATTTTAATGAATTGACAAAAAATGATTTGAAAAAAGTGATTCAAACACTTTTATTTTCACATATAAAAGAAAAACACCTACTTTAAACGTGGAACTTGTTATCACAGAAATATTGTATTTAAATTCTTCTTGCATATAATATGTTGATACATATTTGATATGTTGATCAAAATTACAAACAGAAAAATAATAATTGTTCCGCTCAGATTTAAATCGGTAGCCAAAAGTACATTTTCTCGTGTGCTCCCCTTCCAAGCCCGAAATGGGTCATATATAGCGGGGGTTGGAAAATATTTCTAGAAACTGAAATTGAGTGCTTCCGCAGTAAAACCTCGTGATACAGCTACACACGCCATACGGTAAAATGGTATTTTCTTACTTTATCTGCTGATTCTTCTGTATCGACGTACTGGCGTGTAGGGATCTCGCAGCTGGCAGAAATGTAGCGATGGCCTGGGCAGGACCTCTGCTAGACGTCGGTCTCAGGGGTTGATCATTTGCTTCCGGAATTGTTTGCTGGCTCATACGGAATCTCGTATCGGCGTCCTGGCGTCTCGGGATCTCGAAACTGGCCAGAACTCGTACTCAGAAAATTTACGAAAGAAACCGAATAGTTTCTAAGTCCTGATGAGCACTATAATCCTAAGCCCAGAAAAGTCCGAACTTCTGAAGATCAAAGTGACGTGAAGGTGCTTCGACGAAAACGCGTGTCTGGTTGAGTATTTTTGCCTTTTTCAGCTCACCTTTTATAGTTTTTCTACGGAACTTCCATTTATTGCCTCTCATTATTAATTTTCTTTTTCCATTATAGAAACATCGTCGCATTGTTTTTCACATTATTAAAAAACTAGGCGTATAATTACACATTATTGCATTGATAATCAATTTTCGAGCTTCTCCAATTAATTAAATAATAATATTTATAACTATTATATATATATATATTATACTATTATAACAGAAAAAATAACACGTAAGTAATAATTAAAACATTCAAAATAAAACATAAACAAGACTTCGTTTCATTACGATATATATTGCAACTGAAAGTAAATACTGCTTTGAATACAAATTTAGTACTGTTTCCCTGTTTCCTGAAATTTCTGACTAAAGCGTTCCAAATATATGCAAGATGTGCTGTCTATTGTTTCCCAATATTCGTTTTTTGCTTATACATTGCACTCTGTCAGTCTGTGTACGCATAGAAATATCATATTTTAAAACAATTATGTAAAAGATTTCTATTCTTTTCAATACTATTTCTATGAAATGCCTTCTGAGGTTTATGTATCTGTAAGTTGCTTGCGAAAAATATATCATTATTATATTTCATGGAATTACTTCAGTTAAAAAAATTAAATTTATAAATTTGAATTTTATTAAGAATGTTTGAGGCGGGTGCAGAATAATTTGGTGGACTCAGGACGTGCTGGCCACTATAGATTAAGAGATTAAAACTTGGTGAGAAGTCTGAATGGCCTGAAATGCTAGAATCGCTTAGATAACTCTATCCAAACACCAGTTTTTCGACCTATAAGGTTGAAGTAATTGTAGGTCACAAGCCCAGTGACCATACGAAGACGCTTCAGAAGGTGGGGCGAAAAGTCGAAATCGGGGCAAGAAACGCGAACTAAAGGAGAAGTGCTAAAAAGGACTGAACGAGTAGTGAGTAATGGGAATTGGAGAACTTTGAATCTAAATTTGAGGAGAGTGGAATTTGAGGACGAGACGGACTGAGGAGAATTTCCTTGAAGAAGTTATGTATTATATGGTTTCAATGTTGGCAAATTGATTGATATATTTCATATTATTTAATTTGAAAATAAATGATTAAAACTATAGTAAATTTTCTTACTATTAGTATAAAAGTAAGATGCCCCTATATAAAGTCGTTACACTCATGGTTTTCATTTTTTGGCAGAATAAAGGAGCACAAGTGCCAAGGAGATTTACGTGTTCTCAAGATCGTTGTCTATGAGTGTCGAATTTGCCTCACATTCAGTTTGTTGGAAACTGCTAACTTAAGGGGATAAACCGATGTGACATTATCAAACTCACGAGTTCTGTCACGAAAATATATAACTTGATCTATTCGACAAATTTCGTCAGCCGTTTGAGCCACGACAGGATTCTTCTTACTTAACTTAGTCTTACAAAGCGCATATTGCTTTCTACAGCTATGTAATTGTTATATGGTAGCACTATATCAGCACTAATATAAGTAAACTAAAATTATGAATTTATCACTACTTCTGTTGAGTATAATAGACTGTCATTTGCATGGTAATCGGTCTTTGAATATAAAATTACTATGACTGTTATGCTGCATTCATATAAAGTACTTCAGGGATTCAGGAAATGTTATTACGTTATTCAATATTGTTAAATTGCAATAGTACAAAGCGAACGGTCTATGAGACAGTCTCTGCATTGAAGACCTTTGGTGTCCAGCAGTGCTTCCCACTACCCCAATTGGATCAGTTTGTTAGAAGCCCCCTTTCCAGTTCAAGTCACGAACTAGCTTCTCTTCAGCCGTTCGCGAGGCCGTACTTATGCTGCTCATTCAGAATATTGCAGCATTTACTCCGGATGAGTGCTTTTATACTCGTGTATACACTATCCTTAATATTATAACCGATTTCCTAACATTTGTGTAAACACACATAAATAATTCCGCATCTTCATTGGCATTTCAGTTTCAACAACTTATCTTCGAGTAATGAATTGCAATTCCTTTGGCAAAATATTATTATGATACTCCAAGAAAATATTGATTATATAATTCTGTACCTCCGAAAACCATAACATTGTAGGATGAAGTTTTCTCGGGATTCCATGCACTTCACCTGAAGAAGATGGCGGTGCAAGCCATCGAAACGTTGTGTTTACAAAACTACGCCACCCGGTTGGAATCCCGAGAAAACTTCATCCAGTAACTACACCGGGAAAACCTACGTTCCTTATCGTAACATTGTAGTCGTACTTTCTGAGTAATCAATAGTCTTCTACATATTTCCTGAATTTTTGTAAATATTGTGTAACGTTACTGAAAGCGTAATTTTGCAAATTTTATTAAATAACTTAAATTAATCGATAATAAGATAAAATAGGCAAATACAGCTAAAAAAAAGTGATAATATTTTTCTTATTATTAATTTTCAAAAACAGACCTGTTACATTTTCATTTTAAATTTAAGATTTCTCCTATGTTAGAGAAATTATTATCCTCTCTTCGCAAATATAAATTTATTTTAAAAATATCAATACCACGGCATTTTACTATTTGAAACTGGGAAATATCGAAAATAATAATCGGTACAGTTAATTACATGGCCTGAATACAACATCAGAGGAAAGTGTATTCTTGAACCTGTATCACTCCACGGGCAGTCGATTTTCTCGTACCGGCATAGATTCTAGATGAAACCAAAGGAAAGCTGATCTTTTATTTGCTTTTTGAAATCGTCGTAGCTTTCATCTGAATTATTGACTAACAACCTAAAAAATGACAAATATGTAATGAAAATATTTTATATGGTAAAATAATTTTACAATGAAGCTAAGTCTACATATGACAACTTTAAATTGACTCGACTTTTGGCTTTAAGAAAACACTGACGATAAGGCTTGGTGGATTGCGAAGGATTAGAAAAACCAGAATGTTCCGTGTGCTGCGAAGACTCTCTTACGCTACTTTCAGAAAATAAGTTACTGAAATTGATATAAAGCAAACCGTTTCTGAAGATGTGTCCAACATTCACAAGTTTTGATAATAAATTTATTACTCTTTCCGTGCTCCTCACAATTTTGTTTGGTATTTTTTAACTTTCAATCTCATCTTTTAGTCACAATTCCATCGTAGATTCCATAGTTCTGCGTGTACTATAGACTATAAGTGGATTGATGTTCACAAGAAATTACCGTCACCAATTGTGCGTGGTGCTTGCTTTGGATGAGATGTAGTATTATACCGAGATGTCTGCCGAAATATCACCTGGATAGTAAGAACACGGGGCTAGTATGCCGATTCTCTTCAGTTTCTTCTTCGTTCTTCCTTATACCAGCCATTCACGGTCCAACCTGTGTAGGACTGCACCGCTGGATCCTCAGTCCAGCATTCACCACACACTGTCCTACACGAAATCCAACCTAATATCACTTCTGGAGTTCGACTGAGTCGCTCCTTGAAGAAATGTATTCCCCTGTAACGCATCGTCAAGAAAAGCGGAAAATTGTCACTTGTCTTTTATTTGCAGTTTAAATGCAAAAAGAAATGGGTCAAGCAATTGTATGTTGACAGAACTAATTACTGTGACAGGAAATTGTTAAATTATATAGATCAAAAAGTGAAGCGTTAATGCGCGAATCTATATCAGCGGAGCAGCGTCATATCACTACTTCACTTTTTTGGTTACCGGAAGGTCATATGAAAATTTAAAGTTCAGTTGAAAAATATGGTCTCAAATACTAGAAACACTTATAATGATATATATATATTGTAGTAAATACTTATTATACTACAATTTTTCTATGTTTTGCCTCACGTTCGAGGTCAATTTATGGTAAACACAAATAATACACTATTTTTTAAATTGTTTGGCGCCAATTTTTAATAAATACCAATAAATTACTGTTTTTCAATTTAATTTAATAAAGAAAACCACACGTTGAAGACTCCAATTTGTGGTACTCGCAAATATTAAAATGATTGGATGTTTTAGTAAGAAATCAAGATTTTGAAATAGACAAACAAATTAATTTATCACCACACAAAACAATTGAATTTACATACGTTATCAAATGAATTTTTAAAACAGTTAGTAATTAATGTTTTACAATAAAATATTTTATTTCTCAAGGTCGTTTACTTAACTCACTTTAAATACAGGCCATAATGAGCACCAAGTTGTGCACACACTTTACACTGCACACTTTCGTCAGTACAACTAAGCAGATTTTTCACGTAACGGAAGACTCTCACCACCCGACTTTCTTCTCCCACGACGCCTTCTCGCCGACTCTTTCTTACGCTGACGACTTAAGATTTATCTCGGCCACCTAACTTGGCCCAATGTCCATTAAGATCACCTCCGACGAACTCTCCTGACAGACTCTTCCTCTCACGACGACCTCCTGTGCTCTCTTTCTCGACGAACTCCTATTTATTTCGGCCACGTATCTTGGCCCAATGTCCACGAGGACCAACACCGACAAACGCTGCTAAGAGACTCTTTCTCACGACGCCTTAGATTTATCTTGACCACCTAACTTGGCCCAATCCGGCCCCGAGGACCACCACCGACGAACGCTGCTAACAGACACTCTCTCTTTCTTCTTACGGCGAATTATATCTCTTTCTTTTGCACACCGCCCCACAGAGTTCGGGCGCACTTTTCCCACACCCTCGTCTAATTTGCCATCTGCCACTCAATCATCCCCCATTATATCCTTGGGTACAACCCGTGTGCAGTCCAACTACGACTCACGATGAGATTTTGCACACTGCTCCACAAAGTTCGGGGGCACTTTTGCACACCGATCCACAGAGCAGGGCGCACACACTTAACTCACCCTCTTATAATTTGCCATCTGCCGCTCAATTACCTCGTTCTTGAGTAGAACCCGAGTGCCTTCTGCCGTTGACCACGCGAGTCCAAATATTTGTTCATTAACTAATGATTTATTTTTAATTACCACAATATATATATTGTAATAATCAATCAATTACTTATTAATTTGCCCCACGTTGTGGTGCCACTTTGTAATGATCAAAAAAAGTCAACGTTTAAATAAAAAGATTATTTTACTTTTACAAACAAACAATTTTATTTAACAAAAGATTAGTACAATTTGTACAATTTAATAAAGAAAACTCTCAGGGTCTCAACTAGGTTTGATAACGACAGAACATTTAAACATAATCAAAGAACACAAAATTTAGATTTAATTTAAAAAGAAATATTTATTCGTCTAGACATAGACGAAATTAATTATCGACGAACTTATACTACAAGATGGATTTTAAATTTAAACAGTTTATTTTATCAAAACTAAAGAACGATATCTGACATTATCTTTTAAGTCGGTTTACAAAAAAATTTACTGTTCTCTTGCTACTTACGGCTGCCCAGGATACTTTTACCTTTCGAACACAGTGGTGGGGTTTTCACAGCTTCTATTAAATTCACAGATTCTACTAAGTACTGTTGGTTTGAAAAGAAAGTTGGTTATATCTCGACGACTTTACTCTGCTGTATTTCTGCGAAGACTCACTCTGCTATATCTCGACGACTTTACTCTGCTGTATTTCTGTGAAGACTCTTTTACTCTGCAAGCTCAACCTGACAACTTTACACAGCAATATTTCGATGACAACTTTTTCTGTTCTTTCTGACCGCTGACTTTACTGCCACCGTCATCTCAGCCAACGTACCATGACTGCTTAAACAATGTCTCTCTTAATCACATCCACCAGCTTCGGTGAGCGCTGAACAACTGCCTCCTCAAAAGCTTATCTCCTCCCTTATATCCTCCCAGTCTTTTACTTTTTCCTTTGTTCGAAAATTTCGTCACAAATGCCAGTTGACAGATTCTTCCATTATCACGAGATTTATATTATGCAGCTGCAGTTCCGTAGTCAACAAATGGCTAACTACTCTGTCATGTCAAAACCGACAATCGAGACAGGACTCGCAATTACTTGTGTGGACTATTTGTCTTCTCCACCCCCACACGCACGTGCACGGTTTCGAATTCTCAAGACCACACAACCAGCACTTCCAAGACGAAAAAAAACTTAGACCTAAATAAACACGTTACATAATGCCCCTCCAACAATCCAGACTATCAATCACAAACAATGCCTCACTTAACAGGCATTACAATATATATTGTAATGCCAATTAATTAGAGCATTAATTGTTTTGACATAAAATTTGAATTGTTTGATAAATTCATTATAGCGGTCTGATCGAACAAAGCAACAATGGGAAAAGCGAGCTCAGCCGCTTTTGTTGAAAAGTCAAAATGGCGTTTGCGCGCATGAAAGTCTAGCAGTTTACGTCTATAACCAGCCAGGAAAGGAAGTCAGTTTTTTTACGTTTACAGCCAGCTAGGACAGAGTTGGTGATGAAAGATTGCTGTGGACAGATGAAGTTTTTCTGGTGAGCAGCAAAGAGTGGATTAGTAAAGTTGACAGTTTAAGTCTTCAGCAAGGAGCTAAAGAAAAGTTAGATCGCTCCGAAAGAATAAACAGTTAAAATAAATCTTCAAGGAGCTACATTGCAGTTTAAGTCCAAATCAATTAAAGACTAATAAATCTACGAATCATAGGATTCCCTTTAAGGCAAGCAGACATCAAATAACTGACATTCAGGAAGATCATCCGAGTTCCTGGGAGCCTATCAATTTTGACTTCAATCGTGTAAAATCTGTGAGTCGATATTTAGAGTCAGTGTATAATTTTGCAATACTGTACTTCCGAAACCAAAAAGAATGCTGGTACCAGCTGAACAGTACGTAAGTAACAAAACCAAAACTAATGATTAATTGTAAACGTAATTAAAGGATAAAGTCAGATTTCGTTCTCTTTTAAATTGTCAATTAGAGTTAATTTCTTTACTTTTAATTTCTTTCATTCTATCGACATATTGTTTAGGTAAATTGTAAACTGTTTTGTTAATAAGATTTTAAATCAATTTGTTGTGTTCATTATCAAATCCAGTCAAGGCCCTGAGAGAACCAGATCTCAAATTTTGTGTTTGTAATTATCTTTTATTGCCACAAAATAAAAAAAATATTTTGTTTGTTAATTTCTGATTATTATTTCATTTAATAAACGACCTACTATTTGATCATTACATAAATGGCGTTTCAACGTGAGGCAAATTCTTTAAATTAAAATTAAATTTAATAAAGCCTCATATTTGTTTATTACAATATATATACTGACTATTGAGATAACTAATAAATAAGCAACAGCCAATTTGAAATCAGAAAAAATATTTATTCATGGTAAATTAAAGTACGTTTCGTCGAAAACTAGTTTAACACTAAAAAACCAAACGAAACAATTACAATGAATAAAATAACATTTTTAAGAAAAATTTGTCAGAAAAAGAACAATATAAATTTAGTTGGACTTACAAATTATGATAGTCAGGTCAGTCTTCCTTTACTGCCGCGGCCGAAATACACAATTTAAAACTAAGTTACATTATTAATTGCAGTTTACAATGGAAACAATTTAGAATTTAAAATTATAGTAATATATAACTTAAATATTAGAAATTTAAATTGTCATAAATTTTGTTCCAATCGTTAGTATAATTTTTATATTGATAGCCATTTTATATGATCTGATACATAGCATTTCACTCAATATCGAGAAACAGTTCATTCTACATTCGATATTCATAATCATAAATTTATAAAGATGAGTTATGTGATATAGTTTGGTGCCTTTCACAGAATTCACGGATAAGACAAACGCTTCGCAGTTGTCAATGTGTGGATTTTCAGAAACCCGAATTTTTTTCTGCTATTTTGATTAAACATTTCTGAACAGACATACGTTGGGTTGACGTTTTAGGTTTTTGTAGTTTGGTGGAGATTGTAAACGAATATCCTGCATCCTAAGAAAAAAACAATCAGCGTTGAATTGCTTGTACAACACGACTAATTTATTTCGCTCCGTAAAAAGTTAAAAAATATTTAATTAATTAATGTTAATATTTCCATCTCCCTAACTCCGAGGTAGAATTGAGTGTGATTAGTTATGAATATGAAAGTCAATGGAATTTTTCGCATGCAGTTGGATTAAATATGAGATTTGGTTGGAAGCTGTCGTACTACAGTCCGTCTTGCAGGACAACTGCGTAGCAGTTGGACGGACGTTTCGGAGGCCCCCGGGCATCCAACAAGTTGCATGTCGGAGTGCATGCAGACCAGCACAGTCCAACTGCAGTCCTACGTTCGATCATCGAACGAAATGTAGCACTGCAGGTTGGACCGTGAATGGCTGGTTTTAGCCTCACATGAGAAATATTTTACAAAAATATTAACTCGAGGTAGACTAATTTCCGAAAGTATATCAAGTCGACATAAAAAAAATCATACAAGTGAACCAATAATAATAGCTTACAGTTTCAGGAATGAAATGTAGCGACCGTAGTGCCACCGCCCTCTCCCCTACACAAACGGTGTACGGCAAAGGCACGAACTATGCTTAATATTCTGTGCTTAACTCAGCTTTGTTTTATCATCTGACGTCATGGCATATTTTTCAAAATGTATGCGTGGTATAAAAAAATATCCAACTGATACGAGAATTTTGATGAGCTTTAAAATGAGATGTAAAAAACATTTCGGTATGAATAGATCGTACAATAACCCTAAAATTTTAGTTTCGAAAAAAATTTTCTATTTCACAGCGGTGGTTAAAAAATTAAGAGACCTTTTAAAACAATTAAAATTAATTTTAGCAGGAACTTCAAGTTGCCCGATCAAATTAAAAAGACCCTTCTATATGTTAATAATGCGGCAATACGGTTGTGGTACATGAGGATCTACGGCTCCATTTCAATTGAAAAGAATTCAAACGGTTCAAAATAGAATCTTAAGAATTATTGCCAATGCACCGTGGAATGTAAGAAACAACATTATCCACATTGATTTAAATATCCCATTGATCACTGACTTCATAAAATCCAACTATCGGAAGCTTCACTAATCAGCTGAAAGAACTATAAGATTTTTCTAAGCAGTGTAATAACAATGCGAACTACAAATTGTAATATTAAGTGTCATATCCTGTATAAACAATATTGCAATGAATGTACTCTCAAATAGCCCACCATCACATTTCTAAGCCTATCATGTGTCAAGTGAAGTAGGGGTCACACTATCAATGAAATTTAGGACAACTAAAATGTAAATTTCAAAAATAAATTTAAAGAAATTGGAAAAAAACAAGAGTAACGCGCTAATTGGAACAACGGTTGAACAGAATTTTATTAAATTTTCAATGGAGCTTTATTTGATCTCTCTTATGAAATATTTTAGAAAATATTGACTCGTCACTACAAAATTATGAGCCACAAAATTTAAACAAATGAAGTAGACCTAAAAGCCGAATTATCTTTAGTAGGTATAGGTTAGAGAGGTGATAACATTCAAAACAATAAAATAAAGTGAAGTTTTAGTATAGTTCGGCTCCGTAGATAATCTCTGTTTTTAGGTGTAATCCCGTTGTTTTAATTTTCTAGCCAGAACAATACCATTCTTATATTTAAATATAATGTATTTTTTTCAAAATTGAACTTCGATTAATATTCTTCTTTTATACCATTTTATAATTGTCCTGTCATCGGGTTTATTTATTTAATATACTTATATTTATTGTAATTTCATGTATATCACAGCAGGAAAACTGCTAATTTTTAGATTAAATAAATACGTACATAATATTAAAAAGTGTCGAAATAATGTTGGCAATGCGTGGTCACTACGATAACCGCCGACAGAACTGTCGTCACCAGTCTTATTTACGAGAACTCGAAGTGAACTGGGTTTGACGTTGTGCGCCCTGTAGCCGGGCGAAATTTGAGCTTAACATCTTCCAGTGTCAGCGCCATTGTTATCCCGGCAATGTCTCTGGCAGAGCTTCCCTCTTCACGCTAGCAGTGTTTGTTGTTCATAGCCTCCGGCATCCAGTCCTAACACTTGCGTCTCCAGCTGGCCTAAAACATCGCACTTCACTTTCATTTCGTCCATTACGGATATCATTGTGGGCATTTATTTTGTATTCACCGCGTTATACTTGGCCTGCGACTATAAAATATTAATACTATTCTGTTATATTAATACTATCAATATTTGGAAGATACATGAAATTCCAATAAATAAATATAATTAGTTTTATTAAATAAACTAGACGTAAGGACAGTAATTCAATTATAAATATAAATGTGTATAGAATTATATTAATTGAAGATTAATTTTGAAAATAACAATATATACATACATATATATATATTGTAGTAATTAAAAGGAAATCCAACCCCCCCCCCCCCCAAACACATTTGTCAGGCTCCCACAACACACTGAAAGTTTTCCGCCAAAGTTCTGTGTTCGTACGCTTTACATAACAATAATCCGTAACAACCATTACAGACTCTGCATTCTTGCGCCATACTGACTGTTCTTTACAATGCTGTGGCCTCAAAGTCACGCCGACGATAATATTAAAGAAAAAAATTATTAAATAAACTTACATTATACATTGGTAATCTCCACAATATATATTGTAATGATTAGCCTTTATTACTAAATAAAAAAAAAACTTTATTACATGAATATACAAAAATACATTAAAAAAATATTATTGGGCGCCAGCAGATATACATTGGTCTGCAAAAAAAATTATCATTAGCTCCGGCTTGGTTATAAAATCCTCCTTCTCAACAGGGTAATGTGGGCAGCTCGGTAGCTATTCAAGAACAGAGCCTATTTCCGCACTGTGTAAAAAATTCAACTTTTGAAGGCACTTTACAGAAATTGTGATGCTTACTGCAACTTGTGGCGTCAGCCGACTTGCAGTGGATCACTGGTCTTGTAGTATGCAGCCCATCTTCTTCGGCCTCACCGCGATGGACGTCTCTCCAAAACCTTTGTTGCTTCCCGCTCGCCAAATTTTCCACCCTCTCGCCTCTCTCACTCCACTTTCAGTCCTCTCTCTGTCTGTCTGCCTGCATCTGTCCCCTTTCACCCGGGTTCGGCGTATATATTCGTACTCCGCCCCCCCCCAAACGATGAAAAAAAAGGGACGCGTACCCGCGATTTCTTTTGGCCTCTCGGGCAGGCACACGTGCACGTTTAATGTATTTCTTCTCAGGCCCGCGGACACAAGGGCGGCCACTAGAGGTTGTTATTCACTACAATATATATATATATATATATATACATATATTGTAGTCGACTTCAATGTCTATTAATCTATAAACTTCTAAATTGTTAAATTATTCCATTTGTTGTGTATTATTGAGGCCATATCATTTGCATGGCGTGAGAATGCTGAAATTAAAGCGTTCCCATATGACTTGTGAACCGTAGTGGTTTGATGACAGCGAGAATTTTGAAAAGGTAGCGGACAAAAATTTGGCCGACGTGTTATATTCAAATTGAACGAACTTATATTGTTTAGCTAGCTTATTATTACATCGTGCTGAGGTGAGAAGAGGGAGATAGTGTTGAACGATGAAATGCACGCAGTTGGTAATAGTCGGCTGGTAGATGTTGGATAAAGAAATTCTAGAAGGAATGTTGGAGACGTGTCTGGTGATCAATCGGAAATTTAGCAAAGTAAAAGTATAGCTATGGAATATGGCTTTGAAAAGTTGTTATAAGTTGATGAAAGAGATATAATTCAGCGCCGATTTAAAACTGACCGGTTTATATAGTAAAACATTCTGAAGGACCTCTTTGTCTATCGTTACGAGAAAGATTTGGTTGGATGTGCTGGCGAAACTGGTTCTGTGTAAATTTTGTGCAACTTAGTGCACATTATGGATTGTTAAAAAAGAAATTAATAATTTTACATATTTGGTCGTGAATTCGATATGAAAAAGTTTTAATCTTGTGAAATAAGGATTGTTCACAAAAATTGATATGTAAAACTATTTAAATTTATAAACTAGTTTTAAACAGAATAATTGTTCTATACCGTCGAATTTCAGATTTCTTATTCTTTTTTTTATATTTTGGGGAGATATCTTTATAAAACTTTTGACAATTAATGTAAATTTCTTTGTGTTTGTTTGCTTGATTATTTTATCAAAATATTATCATTTGTTAAGTCTGGATCGGTTTAACACGGAATGACAAATACCTTTGCAAGATTCTGAGGTGCTACTTTATTATGTTCAACAAACCTGGACGATATGGACGTGTTTGGAAGCAAGATATTTCAATAATAATGTCAGCCAAAACAAGAAACGGTGAATGGGGAACTACATCAAAGGTTAATACAAGCATTTTAATTAAGGCGTTTTCAATAGATTTTAAATATTTTGGGTGATGAAATATCGTGCTCATTTCTGGGGGGAAAGTAAACAGTGTAACGGCCACGGTGCTCATGAAAGCATTGCTGTTCAGATTCGCACATTTATTTAAAAGTGATTACTTACTCTTAAGTATGGGAATAGAAATTGATTTTACTTCAAACTCAATGTAAAGAGCAGATTCTGCGTCGATTGAACGATATCTGATAACATACGTTTTGAATTTAAACCTTCAGCGAGGACGAGCGAATATTGCATTTAAGGCCATCAATAATAAACATATGCTAACAGAAAGATTATTATATATTGATGCTAAGATAGCGGCCATTGATGGGCTATATTGAATCGAATAATCCCATATTCATAAGAGTTTTCTAAATAACCGTTGCCTAGTTTCCTCTTTTAATCGTTTCGGAGTTATCACCTGTAGGTGTTACTTTATTTACAGTTTTCTAAAACTTGTTTGCAGCAACTCATATAAACTTTTCCAAATACTAGACGACGAAAACTTCAACAATTGCCTTCTAACATTGATATTAGTAACGATTGATATTTTCAAAACTAAATTAAATGGCCTCTACAGAACATCGGGGGAAAAAATAATTCAATGTTATATCAATTCCAATGAGGTGGCACCTCGGGACTCGGAGTTGAGTCAACATGAATTCGGTTTTCCCTTGTTTGCTCAAATGAGTAAGCAAGTACTGGGATGAAGTCCTATAAAAGACTCGGACCACTCTCTTCCCAATTTCGCCCCCAAAATGGGCAAATAACACAAAGTTTTTTGTAATGTCAAATAAAACCGTCTACCAGTAATTGTTAAAGAACATCCAATTTTTTTAAATCGTAAAGGAAAAAAATTGAAGTAAAAATCAAAATACTTCCAGGTGACCGCAATACGTATTGGAATCTAAATTCCGAAACGAATTCGGCAATTTTACCAAACGACTTATGCGAAACGTACAAAAGTAATAGGAAACCTAAATCTTTATTTTTTCTATTAACAACGAACATAAATATATTTGAAATGGATATTTATCTGACATTAAGTATTTTCCTGACTTTATTGTCTAATTTATTAACTTTCAACATAAATCCAACTGAAATACGCATAGACACAAAATACTATAGTATATTACAGAGTTTTGACCTCGGTGCGACACAATAGCATTAAAATAAAGTGACAAATTGAAATAGGATTAGTTAAAACCGTGTGACTACTACGAGTATACAATATTGTGTCATTGGTTGAGAATCCTGAAGAAGAAACGAATATTTTGCGTAGGGAGTTTGTATAAATAAAAAATGGCATGCAACTAGAGAACCAGGGAAATGGAAAAATTAACTATGTCTGGCGGGTAAAGCCGAGAAAGTTACTCAATCTTGATTATAATAGTCGTCAATTAAAGTAAAATAATAAATATTAATTTGGAATAAAAATACAGGATTTAAATTTAAATTAAAAGAATTTAATTAATACATAAGTTTATTAACAAAATAAAGACATTTACTGCTGAATTGAAGGTTTAAAAATAAAATTTAAATTAGTATGGTTTTTTTATTACTCGTAGGGTCATTAGTGCGTTAAACTCGGATCACTTAAAAATATAAAACTATTACAGCTATGCGATGAAAATGTTTCCGAATTACGGCATCACACTGGGGTCGAAATGGGGACCATGACTAAAGTGTTTGAGGGATGGTAGGCGTGTGACTCCTTCCTGGATGATAGAACTCTCTCTTCTCTGTCATTAGACTGAAAAATTCTCTTCCAATCATCAAAATTGCGGAGAAATAGGATCTCTACTGAAAAATGTGCATCTTAACTTCTCAACTAAAACTGCATCTATGGCCCCGAACCAGAACTCCACCGACAAACATGTAGGTTGTTCATAGATATCTTGAGTATTTTGCTGATCCACGGTCCTTCGCTTAGAACCAAGTGAAGGAAAATTAATAATAGCCAAATACAGACAAAAGAAGTGATTATGTAAATACCACACAACGTTTCTGGGTATTTTATTATTTATTCTTAAAAATTTAATCCGTAGATTTTACATTTGAGTTGATTAAAATGAGTAAAAACTATAACATGGTCACTAGAAACAGATGGAAGATCCTTATGATCCTTGTTGGAGTAGTTCTGAGGTATTTGGGGTGGAAGTTGGAATGTGTTTTGGTTGGCCATAGAATTGGTTTATATGCCGGGGAATGTTGGGATAGGATTTTAGATGTTGTTGAGGGAAAGTGATTGTGGAGTGTATGATCAAGGTAGATGTCAAGAGGTGCCTAAGTGCTCACGGAGGAGGATGTTATCAATGGTACATTTGCGTTTGAGGCGTCGGGCTGGAGTAGGTCGGGGGTGGAACACAAGAGACTAGAGCACTATACAGTTGACAATCTCAAAAGCTTCAAGTGAAGGAAAATCCCAAAACAGGAAATTAGTTATTTTTTCCCCATCTAATGCCAAGTTGGGTTCCTTTCGGCCCTCATATTCAACCACATCACGCTTCTGGTGGCTTCCTTTTTGTCAAAACGGCGAGTGTTCGCCACCCACATTCTCCTCACACCAAAAGCATTGTCCCTGTTTTCTTAGCCAGAGCGAGAAAGTTTGGCTCCTCTTTACAGGGAGCTCGTGTCCTGTAACAAGTAGCTTCTCCCGATTTTCAACGGTTCATAAATTTGTGTCGATGCCTACATCCTGACAGTCCATTGACACAATGGTATTGTCTGACTCGCTCGTCCATTTCGCAAAGAAATTAGAAAATTCTCGAGAATCGTAATTAATTTATTACAAGAGAGTACTAAATAATCCGATTATTTTCACAACGTTTCTACAATCTTTGTGGTTTTTATTTGCCGATGCAATGGAGGGATATGTCGTGGAGATAAATGTTATTTTTCGACTGCCTCGCATCATGCGACTGTAAATAAATCAATAAAAAATGTTATTTGATTATTTGCAATTATGAGTTTCATTTTATAATTAATATAAAGAAAAAACAGCCGAAAACTTTACATTCAAGCTAAGGCTACCAACAAATTTTAGCAGTTCGGATCAAATCAGTACAAGATTACAGAAAATAGGTTGCAACAATGTTACAAGGCCAAGATATAATTAATAATGCATTTACGTGATTATTTTCTACTGCGTTAAATATACGAAATAAAGAAATACATTTCTAATCAATTAGAAATAACTTGTACATGCTAGTTGTAGTTCTTAATAGGCTAATACCGGGCCTGAATATAACTGTAGTTTAATATATTTTTTCACGTCGACCTATTATTTAAACCTGTATAAATGCTGTTAGAATTTGGTTTAATAAAATATTTCTTATGTTTCAAATGTATATATTCCCTGTAAATTAAAGAAAGTCAACGAAATGAACTCCAGTTTGTTATTTCCATGTAGCAGACTGGCATGGAAAAAAAAGACGCCTAGGAGTCCGTATCACACATTAATGTTTCTGAAAATCAGATATGAACATCATCTGTAAAGTGCGTCAGCTAATTTAGACAGTTACCAGCCGTAGAATCATAAGGTCAACACAGGCGTGTCGCTTGTAACTGAGGTGTGGTCGTTGACTTTTAAGACGCAATAGCAATACGATGCTATTGCGAGATTCTTATCTTCTAGTGACGTAAGACCAAAATAATCCGTACGATACGAGCGGAAAATGTAGAAATGAAATGTTGAATACATTCAGGATGCAATTTATCCTCATTGCATGAGTATAAATTTTTTAAATTCTACGTCACATGGGAACAAAGTAATTTTAATAACATGTTCTTAGGCATATCCGACGTTTAATTAGATTGAAGTCCGTTATTTAGTTCAGATGTTTCAGACATCAATGAAGTCGATACATTTTCCTGTTTCTATCTCTCCCCTCACGTAAGTGTGAATATTAGGAAGAACGACAATTACAATTGTAAAAGCATCCTGTTGAGTGAAGCTAACTTACATTAACTGTACCAATTCATTTTTCTATTAAGTTTAAGCTGTTTACTTGAATTACTTCAATTAAAAGGTGTAAGTATTATGTGTAATATTATATCTTTTGTAACACCTTATACTTATTTATGTTTGTGTTTGTAAAGAGTGTGGAATTATTTATTCTTATAATATTTGTACTTCCATGTAATAACGTTTGCGATGTAATAAACAACACAACATTTTAAAATGAAATTCAGTGGCTTTTTATGTGAATACTGTTAGAAATATATTGTAATAAACAAACTAAAAATTTTATTTTAATAAAATACAGGAACCTTTAAATTAATTAACAATTATTTTTATTAGATAGTCCCACGTTACTGCGTCAATTAATGTGGTAGACAAATTAAAAGAAATCAAAGCTCCTCGTTATGATGCCAATTAATGTTCTAACTTTTCAAATATTTAATATTTAAAAATAATTTAAAACAACGCATTGAACATTTTTTTAAACTATGGACGGATTTAGTGATAGAAATTCTAGTTGAAATACAGAAATTTATTACAATTTAAATTTAATTAATTTTTATACATTAATGCCACGGATTTTATGAGATTCTTGATATCTCTAGGGTCGCTTTCAGACCTCGCAACAGTAATGGAAACCCACAATGAAATAGGAAATTTATAGAACATTACAAAATATTGAAATGAATTTACGAGTTTTACTTGAATATTGCACTAAAAAACTGACGGTAGGCAATATTGTACAAAGTTAACAAAGTGTTTTGTTACATACCAGATATCGGAGCAGTTCTCATATCACTTTCCAAATATCAGTCAGATTCAACTTTCAATAAATTGCACCACTGAGATCAATCCAACGACAGCCAGTACAACTTTTCCTATCAAAACTTATTCGTTTGTCTCATTCAATATTTAGAAAGGGGGTGAACTATCACTCAAACACCTACAACCTTGATAATTTATCTTTTACATGGTAACCTCTACATGCAGACTCACTGCTAAACTATGTGGGTCAGCGCCCATCGGACTCTAACCGACCGCCTGCTCTCGGTCTGACAGACTGAACTGAACTCTCGTCAAAGTTTTCAGCCTCAAAAACGTCGTCGACAACAATACTCTAATCTACACATTCTTACGCAATGCTGACAGTTGCCTACAATATTACGGTGATAATACAAATATTAAACAATTTAGAAATTTATTTCGTTAGATAAATTTGTGGTCATTACAATATATTGTAATGCCAATTAATTAAAACATTAATTGTAAATTAAAGAAAAGATAAATTGTTTGAGAAATCTATTCTTGACGGCGGTACAGAACACAGCAACAATGTAGCCAAGTATTGTTTCCTGTTGGAAGATCAATGCGCGCTCAAAATTACGAGAGAGTGCAGTTCACATTATGATATGGTAGAGTTCAGGTCGCATTAGCAGGAAGGCTTGGTAGCAGGAAGATATTGAGAAGTTAGAGTTGGCTGGAAGGTTTGGCCAAGTACAGGTCGTATTAAAATAGACGAGATATTTTTTTTTTAAAAAAAAGTAAAGTTAAGTAGAAGCAGTGGGCAGTCGGACACGAAAGAAATTGGTCGAGTTGAAATAGACAAAACAATTTCAAATATTCAAAGGAAATTTGCAGAGAAACATCGAGAATTACTAATCAACAGCTTTGAACATTTTGCTCAAGACGAAATATTCACTTGAGCAGAAATACGAAACCTGATAAACACAAACAGTTTTTGGTGCACATAGCCGAGCAGAAGTAGCAGAAGTCAATCGAGAGAGAGAGAGAGGAAAGGAAGATTATCCTGGTTCCTGATTTTTGATCAAAAAATATTAATTTCAAAATCTGTGAGTTTTTAGAAGCAGTGCAAAACCCCGCCATAGTGTTTCGTCAATTACAAGGTATCCTGGAATGCTGCCGTGAGTAACAATATAAAAACAACTAGTTATGTAAACCTGATTAAAAGATAGATGTCAGATTTCGTTCTCTTCTTTTGATTAAAATTTGTTAATTAGAATCCATTTTTTTAGCTTAACTTCGCTGACAAGTAAATTTCGTCCTAATTGATTGACGAGTAAATCTTTTCTCTTTTAAATTGGAATTTGTGTTTAAGTTTTGAAATAAAATGATTCGCCATTATCAAACCCAGTAGAGACCCTGAGATATTTTAAAATTGTGTAATTGTTTTTTAACATTGATAATAAATTTGTTTGTTTGTAAATTAAATTCTTTCATTTAATTAAAGCCCTTTTATTTTAATTATTACAATATATTGAACTCATGCCAACTTTGGAACGTCGCGCCACTGCCATCGCTGGACTGTTCTTTCTTTCCTTAGACAGTTTTTGCTTAACTTCGCGTTACAATTCGGATGTTGCTCCCATACCAATTCAAATCAGGGTGTTTCCAAAAACTGACACAGTTGCTTTAACAAATTATTTGATTTATTATATTTAATCCAGAAATAAACATTACAAACTCTCATCGTCTCTCAATCATCAACCTTTCACCACATTAAATCTCCTTAAAAGATCTACCTCCAAAACTCTTCTCTCTCCATCCACCAAAGATCCTACTCTCTCAAAGAATATCATCCACTTATCTTAGATCATAGAAACTATATCTCGGCAGAGATATTGATATATGAAAAAATACGTTACAATTACCGAAAATCAATATCCGCAGATGTATAATTGTGTAAAGTATTGTTTTCAATAAAATAATAAATAATAACCATATGAATTTTTCAATTTAATATATTTAATAAATATAGTTAATTTATATTACATCCATTTCCCTATTGATGAATAATTTAATTAATAAATAATCTAATGGAATCGAATAAGCGAAGTCCAATATCGCATCTTTCTTGAAGAACGGTCAGTCCGATTTCTCGGAGCGTCGCAGACCCGAGATCGATGCCGTATTAAAGTTTAGTAACATGCCACGAAAAAGAAGTAGCACCTCCGCAGACTTTATCAGAAAATAACACATGGCAACTTAAAACAATTGTTATGCTCCTACAAAACTAAATTATTCACAGCGAAATGCTGTAAGGGACACCACAAAAACGGATGTAGACTAAGACTATCCGTTTGATGAGCTGTGATAATCGTCATGTTCAATCACATTCGATACAACCAGTTAAAGTTTTATTATGAGAAATGTTTTAGAACAGAGTATTCGAAACGCCTCTACCGAATAAAAGAGAATTTTTGCGACTTGAATGAATTGTATTAACTCATTCTGCTATAAATACATTCATATTTGCATAATATTAGAAAATAAAGTACATTATTCAAATCAAGCGTAAATTTTACAAAGGATAAAACAATCGTTTAAAACACGAAATTGCTAATACACGGATTATTCAATGTGGTAGTACTCGTAATTGCGAACAGAGGTTCGATGTTTGGTCAGAGGGTGAAACGGTATGAATTAAAAGACTTTCTATTTCGTACGGATCGAGGCGTTTCCATTATAAAAAGTAATTTTGATCTCCTTCACAAGTGAAAAGTTCAAATTGAAATAAAGGCTGTACGCTTGTAGGGTGTGTCTTCCTCGAAAAGTACTAGAATGATGGACAAAAAGACTTGGACAATAATTAGGAGTTCATGAATCCCGGCTTATAAGATTGCAAATATTGCTTAAACAATCTGTAATTAATTTAAAGTAATGATCTATACATTTTTACTTAAATGTATTATTAATTATTTTGTGTATAAAATCTTGATCCTTCGAGTGTTTATAAATACGGATTTGGAAATAATGCCCTTTAATTTAGTTTTACATCAACTAAAGAAGTCCCAATAAATTAGGGGTGAAACGTTGTTATTTCATGCTAGGAATGCGTAATTATAAATTTGTTTAACTTACTTTTGAATATATTCGGAGTAATGTTTAGTACCTATTTTCCTGGTTTTTTTTCTCGAATAATTTCCCCAAAGAATGATTAGAGAATGAATTCACAATGTAGTATATTCTGAAATATTTTATGAATAACACGATGTGATCGGAAAGAGATATGAGAAGCACTAGAAATACGGATGAAATGGTCATGGACTGATCGAGAAAATTGATTGGAGGACGGAGCCAACAATGCCTTGTGCAGTTAGAAAGGCAAGGAGAATCGATTGTACGGATGTAATATTGATTATATATATATAAAGGGATAAGGGTATAGTGGCGTGGTATGGGCTCGTGCAGGGGGCAAGGAATGTGTCTGTGTCTGCCCTAGTAATAGCTGTTGCAGGCCGGGGCTGGGAAAAGCGCCCGGGAGCTGCAGTATCGATTCTGCGTGTCGCAGGCGCAGGGGTGTCCACGCGCTCTCCCTAACACTCTCATACTCGGATACTTCATAACAATATCGAGAATTCATGGGAAACTATTATGTGAATAACTGTAGGAGTACTAGAACATTTTCTCTTGATTTATTTCATACTCTTTCTAACAATAACTGTATTTTGTTCTGAAATAAGAAGTATAAGGAAAAATACTATTAATTCAGTTACGACTACCTAATTACTATTACATAATCATAAATCTAATATTACACTTCCATTGACTGTCCAATAAAGAATATCCGAATTTTCATTCAAACAGTTCACCGTGAAAAACGATATATTATTAGTTTTGTATTACTAACTGGAAATATGTTTCCTAACTTAGATTTTGAGTCCTATTAACGTCTTACTCTTTAGTGACTATACATTTTATTTCCGATACTTTTATAAAATTAGATAAATTATACCTTTTTTTCACTTAACAATACCGTTTTCAATAAAATTATTTTCTTTTTAACTGGTGTATTTGATCATTTTTTTAAATTTACGTGTAGAAATTTATTACTTTGAGGAATTTAATAATAATAAGACAAAATAGCCAAATACAGACAAAATAAAGTGATGATATACCACACACCGTTTCTGGAAATTGTTTATTTCTCTAGGTGCTAAAAAGCACAAGGCCCAATAGCGACACAACCACACAAAATCAAAAGTTTCCAAAATTGTTGTGTGGTATTTATATCAACATTTCATTTTTTCTGTATATTCCTATTTTATATTATTATTAACTTTCTAAACAGACGTGTTATATTAATAAAATATTCTCAGGTTTATAACCGAGTGAAAAATGTGGGCGCGACGTTTCGAAGCCGTTCACCGTCACCTCTTTTCATTCGGTTAAAAGCCCCAGAATATTTTATTCATTATTTGCACCGACAAAGACTTCATTCTTTGTAGACGTATTAGATTGTCATTTATAATGTTCGTTTCGTAAGTTGGCGATTCAATAATTTCTCTGAACAACGTGATTTGTTGTTAGTTGCGTTTTCCACTATTCACATATTGACAAACAAATCTCTGTTATTATTTTTTCACTACCAACGTACAACATGCTAAGAGCTTGAACTTTCCCAAAGAAATAACTCTTGCAGCGAAACGAAGTAATATTCAAATATTTTTTTATGGTAACAGGCTACATGAGGGTAATCCACATGGTGGCAACTCCCCTTTAATAGCATAGGAAAGGATTTAAAAGGGTAGAGCAAGGTAGCCAATGGTTAACTAGGGCCCCCGGGCTATTGTTTATGGATCTTACCCGGCATTCGCCTAAACGTAATGCAGGACAAACCCTAGAAAACCTGCATCAGGTAGGTCTGGCATTGGGTACGCCCTTCGGATAGCGGGAGAGGGGTTTGCTGTGGGGACGCAGGATTCCCTTCTCCGTGCCTCCACCAGTTTAGGAGGCAGCTGGCCGACTGTTCCAATGGAAACAGAGAATTACTCAAACAACCAGTTAAAAATATATAGGTCGGCAAGAGAATTCTCTTGCAGGTGAACCTTCCCAGAGAGCTCTGGAGAAGGCTACCTTTGGGGATGCCTTCACATCTCTCTGATTTTTGAACTAAGGTTCGTACATGCGGAGGCATCTCGGTCTGTTTTGAGAGCTGTATGTTCCGGGGTCACAGACCTTGGGCATACGGTAAGAGTTGTCCGCAATTTCTATTGGAATAGTCGGCCAACTATCTCCTAAACTGATCAAGGCATGGCGAAGAGTAAGCTGCGACCCCACAGGAAACCCCTCTCCCGCTATCGGAAGGGCGCGGAACAAGTACCAAATACCCGACCTACCTGATGCTGGATTTTATAGGGTTTTCCCTGCATCACTTTTAGGCGACTTGCCGGGTAGGATCCTTAAACCACAGCCCGGGGGCCCTAGTTAACCCTTGGCCACCTTCCTCTACGCTTCTGCATCCGCCCTTTCACTCCTTCTCCGATGCTATAAGAGGGGAGTTGCCACCATGTGTATTACCCTCATGTAGCCTGTCTACACCTACAAAAAATATATAGGTCCGATCTGTTTGTCATAGTATGACTTTATGATGATAAGAATATGTTGTTTTCAGCAAAAGCACTTGCTAAAAAATACGAAGAAAACTTAGTATTCCCGGATTTAATAATATATTTAATTTCACCCACACGCACGAAACTGACTTTACGGGAACATGAAACTTACATTCGAGAATGATTGCAGCTGATGAACGTCACCTCCAGTATTCTGATCACGATAGCATAAAAAAATATTAGTGAGGGAAATTTCAGCACATCAACATACACATAAAAGGCGCAGAAGTAGTAACCTCCACTGCAAACCTTAACGTATCTTTTTTGTTATACAGGAAATTATATATGGATATTACTTTGAAGATTTGACAAATACGCGTAATAATGCAGAATCTGTACGTTGTTGCTCGTAAAATACTACGACCCGTTCCTTTTTGAATAGTCCTCGTGCATACTTACGTAATTACATACATTCATTTGAAAATATATTACTACATAAAATGTATATTGTGAAGACGCATATCAATATACAGTTCGAATCGGAAGAATGTATCTGAAGAGTAGTGAAAGATATGCAAAGTGTAAAGCGAAAATGTCAGCTCTTTTAAGATTCTATTAAAAAGTTTTATAAATCATAAAAAGAATCCATAAATCTATCCAGGGAAAGTTAATGTTTCGTGTCAACGGTTTATTCATATACAGAATGCTAAATTCAATAAACACAAGATAGTAAAATAAGCTGAATCTTTTCCCTATCTTAGTGCTAGAAATTGAATTGATTATTTCTAAAATTATTCGTTACTTTTCGACAATTGACTTATCCTCTAAACGTTTTCATGCATTTTACAGTGCAGTATTAATATTCGAAGTCGAAATCTACTTTACGTCTTTTGTATCTTTCGGTGCAACAAAACCTAATCTTATATTCTCAGCTCCAGTAAACGAGTAACGGCTGTATTTTTATGATGAAATTTAATGCTCAATATGGCTCTTCTCTTTCATCTTAATGAATTCAATTATTCGGTATATTTGGTTAAGCTGACACGTAAATTATCCACAGGCGGATGCAATTCCACACTGAGATTGATCCAAGACGCTAATTTCGCGCTCTAATATGTATTACTAACGGATCGTTGGGATTCTTTGCAGGTTCTGATCACTACTGCTTGACTGCTAGACAAAGAAGCTTGTTTGTAATTTTGTACACGAGCCGGGTAGAATATGAGATTTGAATATGCATCCAATCCAAGCGCTAAACATATTCATTTTATACGTTCATGTAAGCCAGAGTAATCAATAATATTTGTACCCTAATTAGTATTTTGACTCATGTCTGCTTCCAGATCTCACTGCAACAATCTGGAGGTTGAAGATAATTTATTTCGTAATTCCTTGAATTGCGGAACGGATACTTCTGAGTATTCAACCAGTTCTTTTTCAGTCATTCCAAATAAACCAGGATTTGTACTCAAAGTCAAATTTGCAATCTTTATTTAGGACGCGTGTTTCAGGGATGTTTGCAGGTGGATATTGATTCGTTACCGCGATCGAGCCATTTTTTTTGATGGGCTTGTTGGACTTCTGGCTGCGTTACGAGGCTGTTGAACCAGGTACCAAAATGAAATTAATTAATTAATTAATATTTGAGCCCACAAATTTGTTTCTTCTTGTGATGACAACGGATATCAAAATACGCATGATTGATGGTTATCTCCTGTCGGGAAATTAACCTCAACTATAGGATTGATCAGAAACTGCCGAGTGACGGATACAAGTCCGATTTAGAACGATGACGTATAAAACCCAATTACTGAAGCCTCATCCCTGTGGAACGCAGATAAAAGGATTTTTTGAGCAAAACAATCCGTTCCATAATTGCATATATAAGAGTTTACAAAAATGTTCAGCCAAATGCCAAACAAATATATTCATCCCTTTATATTACATAATGAAATACCAGTGCACATTATGCACAAAATGCTCACCCATCTGGTTGGTCACCTAATAGGCATTTTTCCAAAAATACGTATATTAACAAGTGTAATCGATTAGAGAATGATATAAGGTCACTATAGTGTTTTTCATATAGGAACCGTTCTTGCCGTCAGCGAATGAGAGCAGAGAATTAGACAAACGTTTCCACATTGTCAATAATGAACGACAGTAAACCCTTACTGCAACTGCGTAGAAAATAATATGTGACAACGTCGCACGAATTTGAATCGTCGTCGCAAGGAAGAGCTTCAAGGTCAAATCGGCTCCCATTTTAAAAGCACTATAGGCACAATAGACGATTCGATTCGTAGTTTAACGGACATGGGGTAATATATAGAAGAGATAAAAGTTAGGATATATATTGGTAAAGTTGCGTTTGGAACCGATAGATGGTTGATTACAGACAGCTAAAAGGATTCCATTTAATATAAGGAAAGGTTTGTCAAGAATTTTGTATGGAGTGTGGTGCTATGTAGGTCGGAGACAAGGGACAATGATAGAGAAGGAAGAGAAGTGTTTAGAAAGTTTTGATATGTTGTTGTGGCCGATAGAGTTAGTAACGAAGAAATATTAAGAAGATTTGGAGAAGAGAAAAACATATTGGAAAAAATTAAAAAGGGGAAGCATTATGGTTAGGTCATTCACTTAGAAGAGACTGTACGATGAGAAATTTTATGGAAGGTAATAGAGTTAGAACGTAGGATTACTTAAAGAGAGGAAGGTGTTACGAGAAAATGGACGCCACACAGGACAAAAAGGAATGCCTACTGGCCGATACAGCAAAGAAGGACAAAGGTCCGTTAGGTGCAATTCTGGAGTGTTTCAACCATGTTTCCTCACTTTTTAAATTGTTGTTATCAATAAAAGTTGAGTGTGGTTATTGCAAGAAAAAATCCATATTAGTGGTATTATAAATACTTTGTTGTAAAATGTTTTCCACAGACAGCTACGAAAGAATGCTTAGACATTGAACGAATCTGAACCTTATTTTGCAACGGTAACGTAGTAGGTACCTGAATTCCAACGCGGTCGGACGCCATTTTGTATGACGGGCGTCTATAACGTCCATAAACCGCAACGATAGAGGAAATAAACATAAAAATCGGCTATACCATATTGAAAGATCATGGATGGAGATACGCGGGCTTATTGAGATTGCAAATATATCGGTGGGTAGTGTTTACAACATTTAAGTATGAAAAAGCTGTTAGCGCGATGGCTGCCGCGTTTATTAACCGTTGATATGTAACGCAGTCCACATTTCTCAGCAGAGTGATGATCTCTTTAATTCGCAATTAAACTTACGAATACTTCATTATACTCCAATAAAATGATAAATGAAAGTGAAATCTATACGTTGTGAATTGTTTAATCATTTATATACGAAAGCCGGTAAAGTAAAACATTTTCATATTTACTATAAGGCGGACAACGCCATGCTATAGACAATTCTTTCTCGCACAATGACTTTAACAGTACGTTATTAAAACTATTCCACACTTATAAACAGAAATTAAAACACAGCCTCAATTTATTTTTCACAAGACAATAATCTTCCTCCTTAAACGTAGATAGTTTGCCATTAAACATAAAATGGAACGAACGTGAAAGAAAATTATACTTATTAAAATACCTTAGGTAAATGGGAAAATTTTGGATTGTTTATATTCTGTAACACAATTTAACACGTTACAAAACAATGTAAAATAAATGGGCATTGGAAGATAATTTTTTACATTGTTTGACAAATGTGTCAGTTTTGACGAATAATTGCACGCAGGCGGCTATAAAGGTCATTTTGGTACAACGAGTATTACACGGTGTTTGTCCGAACTGAGAGAAAAACGGTTCCTGGTTTCCTATCCGTAATTTTATTACCTGTTTACATACATCGTTATATTACGTTTTACTCATTTTAAAATTTCTGTAGTTAGTGATTGTTAATGATTGAAGAATTCTGCACACAGACTTGAACTTCGATCTGCGATCTGAACCAAATATAATCCCAACAACTCTATTTAGCTTTTTTGAACATTTTCAAGATACGATAGAGTTAGTACAGTTGGCGATGTCGGATAACGGGCATTGTTTTATCATCCACAACCTGTTTCTCAAAATAAAATTAAGAATATCGACATACAATAGTAAAAATATAACATCTGCATCCGCCTTAGAGCCACCGTGTTTATATTACGAGAAATGAGATACTATCTTTTTTTAAGAGTAACAGGCTACATGAGGGTAAACCACGTGGTGCCAACACCCCTATAGTAGCATAGGAGGGGATTTTAAAGGGAGAATGCGAAAGAGTATAGAAATCCAAGTATTAATTAGGGGCCAGGTCTATGGATTAAGGATCCTTCCCGGTATTCGCCTAGAAGTGATACAGGAAAAACCCTAGAAAAATTGAATTAGTTAGGTCGGGCATTTGGTACTTGGCTTGCGTCCTTCCGATGGCGGGAGAGGGGACGCAATATTCTCTTCTCAATACCCTACCAGTTTAGGAGGCAACTGGCCGACTATTCCATTAGGAATAGCGGACAACTCTCACCGTACGGCCAAGGCCTGCGACCCCGGAACATACACCTCTCAAAACAGGTCGAGGTGCCTCGGCTTGTGGGAACCTTAGTTCAAAAACCAAAGAGAGAGGAAGACATCCCCGAAGATAGTCCCTATATGTCTCCAGAAAGGTTCCGCCTGCGAGAGCTAAGAGAAGATCGAAGAGCCTTGTTATGGTTGTCAAACTAGAAAGTTTTTTTTTAGTAAAAGGCTACATGAGGGTAATCCACATGGTTGTAATTCCTCTTTAATAGCATAGGGATATGATGCGGAAGGGCAGAGGAGGGTAGTGAAGTGTTAACTGGATATGGTTTAAGAATCCTACCCGGCATTCACCTAAAAGTGAAGTATGACATACCATAGAAAACCTTCATCAGGTTGGTCGGGCTGTAGGCACTTGTTTCACTTCCTTCTAATGGCAGGACAGGGGTTTGCTGTGGGGACGCAGCATTACCTTCTCAGTGCATTGACGAGTTTAGGAGGCAGTTTTTTTTTTAGGGCAACAGGCTACATGAGGGTGATCCACATTGGGCAACTCCCCTTTAATAGCATAGGAAGGGATTAGAAAGGGGGGATGCGGAAGGGTAGAGGAAGGTAGCCAAGGGTTAACTAGGGCCCCCGGGCTATGGTTTAAGGATCCTACCCGGCATTCGCCTAAAGAAATGCAGGGAAAACCCTAGAAAAACCTGCATCGGGTAGGTCGGGCATTGGGTACTTGTCCCACGCCCTTCCGATAGCGGGAGAGGAGCTTGCTGTGGGGACGCAGCATTCCCTTCTCCATGCCTCGACCAGTTTAGGAGGCAGCTGGCCGACTATTCCAATAGGAATAGCGGACATCTCTTACCGTACGCCCAAGGCCTGCGGCCCCGGAACATACACCACTCAAAACAGGTCGAGGTGCCACGGTTTGTGGGATACTTAGTTCAAAAACGGAGAGAGGAAAAGCCATCCCGAAAGATTCACCTGTGAAAGAACTTCGCAAGCTTAGCGTCAAGTTAGAAAGTTGTTTTTTTTTATTATTTTTTATTTTTTGGTGCAACCGGCTACATGAGGGTAATCCACTTTGGGCAACTCCCCTTTAATAGCATAGGAAGGGATTTGAAAGGGGGAATGCGGAAGGGTAGAGGAAGGTAGCCAAGGGTTAACTAGGACCCCCGGGCTATATTTTAAGGATCCTACCCGGCATTCGCCTAAAGAAATGCAGGGAAAACCCTAGAAAAACCTGCATCAGGTAGGTCGGGCAAAAGTTCTACTGCAATTTCTTATACAATATTCGGTACAAAACAGGCCTGTAAGCCGGAAACGAAATTAGTACGCTAACCTCAACATTAAAATGAAGATAAGTTTCCCACGTCCCAGGTTGACAAGCCCGGTTTGAAATGATTTATTGAGGAGATATTTTCTTTCTTCGTCCTGAATATTCAAAATTAGTAAAAATGTCCTATCGTTAAGATTTAATTCCACAAATAATACTTTAGCAGTCGAATTCAAATTGTAGTGTTTATACAGAGTGTTTCAATAATACTTTAACAAACGTAGAGGACGGGCTTCTCACATCAAATCTGCAAGAAAATGTCACATATACGCGTCCGACTGATTTTCGATTCTAAGTTATCAAAGAAGGAATACGGTTTACAGGCTATGTTTACAATGACTTTACGCAGAACACTTTTGAAGTCTTGCTACTGATCGCGTGCTTGTAAATAAGAAGCATGTGGTTTAGCTCTCAGCTCATTTTAGCCAAATTATTCGCGATTCAGCGGCTGATATCTACTCTGACAGATTGATAAGTAGGGAAGAACCAGTTCCATGGATTGGGAGTTTTATCTACAACAATTGCTTTATGAAGACGCAACTGATCTATGTGCCTTGGACGCTTTTTGACACAGTGTGAGAGTATTTGAAATGGGACTGCAATCCTTAATCCGGCAAGAGGAAGCGTGCCTAAAAGAGAGAGGAGGCCATTTTGTTATAAGTTTTCAACACATGTTAATAAGCTCATTATGTGTCGGTATGTTCTTTCATTAAAGTCTTAAAAATGATTTACTTTGGGGTGTATGTGATCTTGTATTCATGATTTGTTTGAAGAGTTCACTAAAGTTTGTAAATTTATTAATTAAACATCCTGTACGAACATAATATTGTGTGACGTTCTTGCTCCCGGCCATCAAAGACTGTGAAATGAACGTACAAATTTTAGTATGAGTAACGAAGATATATGGAATATGAAAAAATGTTAAGGATATCTGATACCTGGAATATGACGAGAGTCGAACACTTCAATTACTGCCACTGCTTCTGTACTCGTGTAGTCTTCACAAAATTTTGCTTTCGAAGAGGAATGTTTCCAAGATTATTTGTTTTAAAATTTGACGAAATTATAAAGAATTTACTTCCTGATCCGCTTAATTTTTAATTACCAGGAAAATAAACCACTACTAATACAAATATATGGAAATGAAAATTGATTAATTATTCGTAAAAATAACTTAAAATCTAATTTTTTTATTTAAAAATAATAATACATCCGATTTCCTTTCAATAAATCCATTTGGACTCAGATTCTATTTCAATAGGTTTTAACTATCAGACAATCGAACTACTACAGTGCTTGCATTACTTCAGAGTTCCCCCTAAAGTTAAAAAAAAAGTACAACGTATAATTGGTACACTTGAGGCATTTTTTTTTAGTAATATGAAAGATAACTTGGATACTTGCATTCTATTTTAATTGGTTGCCGCATACGGTACGGTCGAAAACATGTTTTGAATAACTATATTTATCTGAGTTTTTTAATTAACAAAATAACATCAACCAATTAGTTACAAGTTTATTAAGATCAATTTAACACACAACGTTTCGTCTCTAAATTTCGGGACCTCTCCAGGTGTAAAGTTTAAATAAAATATAAATTCGTAATCTAAAAAGGCAAATAAAACAATTTTTTTACAAATATAAACATTTAAAATACAAATATGCAGAACATAAATTTATATAACACTTTGCACAAACATTACGACCGAAATGACTTATATTTCGACACCTGATAAGTGCATTGTTGACTTTAAAATAACAATTAATACAAAAAATTATTATAAATAAATAATATTTAGATTAATTTATTATTTTTTACATGCGAATCATTTGTACTAATTTTATTATTAATCTGGAGACATTTTTTATATACACTTTAGCTTAAAGGTAGTTACATATTTGCATTGTTTGCCAAAAATTTCTACATAAGCCCAATACAAATTACATTATTTTTAAATAAATGTGTTTGGACACGAAGTTTAAGTCATTAAGTTTTTAGTTGTTTTTATTTTCAGCGATACGCATTTTTAAAGCGCGTTTCGTTTGGCCGATTAACAAGCATTGCAAACTAACCCCTTTTTGTAAATAACGTTGTTTGTCTAAAATGTTAATTGTCTTGAATATTTTTGAATAAATTTAAATTCTAGGTTGTTTTAAAAATGACGCGTATTTTGAGTGTTTCAACTGACAAGTGCAGTTGTGTTTGTCTAGCCTCGTATTAGCACCTGACGAAAGAGATCACAGAAACTTTGTGTGGTTACCTTTTTAGTCTGAATTGGCTATCTTATTCAAAATTTGTTTAGATTGAATGTTTTCAAAACAGGGTGGTACGATAGAATACAATTTCATATTAGGCTTTTTAGTTGGTAAATAGTTGTTATCGTACTTAATTGTAAACAATATAACTTTTGTTAATAAAATATAATGAGTAAGAATTTAGAAAAAAGTATGTTAACTATTTTGTCAATATTATCTTCATAATACCACTGGTGAAATACTTTGATCTCCCTATCTACTAGATTATAAACCATAGTTTTTATGGGAAAGTACTCTTCCCGAATATGTAAATTTCTTATATCAATCGGTAAATATTTTATTATTTGAATCAATGATCAAATACATTGAAAAAATTGAGATACTGATCATTCTCACAAAAGTGAAATTTAATTTAGGATGGTAATTATTGAAAATATTGAGTAAAATGTTCAATTGAATTTGGAGAATGATACAAAATATCTTAGCCACGTATCTGAAGTAGATTGATGGTTTCTGTAGAGACGGACGGGGTTACCTTTGAGGATGCCTTTTCCTCTCTCTCCGTTTTTGAACTAAGGTTCCCACAAGCCGACGAACTTCGGCTTGTTTCGAGAGGCGTATGTTCCGGAGTCGCAGACCTTGGGAATACAGTAAGAGTTTTCTCTGTTTCCATTGGAAGAGTCGGCCAGCTGCCTGCTAAACTGGTCGAGGCAGGGAGAATCGAATGCTGCGTCACCACAGCAAACTCCCTCTACCTCCGTCGGGCGTGGGACAAGTACCCAATGCCCGATCTACGTGACGCAGGTTTTCTAGTGTTTGTCCTGTCCTGCATCACTTTTAGGCGAATGCCGGGTAGGATCCTTAAACCATATCTCGGGGGTTCCAGTTAACCCTTCACTACCTTCTGCTACCCTTTCGCATTCCCACTTTCATATCCCATCCTATGTTATTAACCATGCTTCCAACCATATGGATTACCCTCATGCAGCCTGTAACTAAAAAAAAGAACCACTAATTTGATGATTATAAACATGGCTAAATGAAAAATATGTAGAATTCAAAATTAATTTTATTAAGATAAGAATTACATATAAAGGAATTTTTGTTAATTTAGTAAAATAGTTTCCCCATCTATTCTTGTTTAATTAATTCCTTGGGTAAATAATTAAATAAGAAAACTAAATCTAATTATACTAAAATATGATTCTTAGGTACAAATATATTTTTTACATTGTCTTCAAACTGAATTAAATTTTTGACAGTAAAATTGATTTCATCATTGAGACCATCTTTGAATCGGTTATACAAAAAAATTGAAATGTTTTTTTTTTGTGGAAAATACTGTATTATGATAAGAACTTAGATTTGTGAATTTTAGTCTTTGGCAATATTAGCAGACGTTATGTATAAACAGTAAAAAGTGGTAGGATCAGTGTAATTTCCTTTATTAATATTTTAAATCGATCTTAATAAACGTCTGAATAATTGGCTGATGTTATTTAATTTTTAAAATAACGCTGTGCACCTTTTCACGTCGTACGTATCTAAGTTTTGACTTCTTCTAAGAAGGATTTTAACAGATTGTTCTAGACATACTTGTTGTAATACCACAGTTCACGAACAATATCTCCAGTCTGTGAGTGGGAAGCAATGCACGACAGCATTAGTCATACATTATCGAACTTTGGGATTATCTCAAAACAAAGTCAATGGTTAGCATGTAAAGTGATAAGATTTGTAAGTCCTTGTTGCGGTAGAACATTCGAAACGATTGTCAAGACACATTCAATTACTGTCGCCTGATATCTGCTGACTGTAATCTAACAATTGGACAATTAGCTCGGTGGTCGATACATGATAATATTGTGTATTATACATATTACATACAATAATAATCCATCGTCCTTAGTAATACTTGTACCCTGAAAGAAGATACAGTACCTGGAATAATCACGGTTTGACACATCATTCGCTTTAAAATTTGATTATGATTGTATTCGTTGAGGGAAAACACTTCACTTCCTATGTTTTCTTAAGATTCTAGCCAAATTTCTCTTCTTGCCAAATACTCCCACAGGTGTTTGTTTTTATTGCATTTTTGATTGTCCCATTTAGGAATGTAAATTTGCCCACATATTTTTTGTTTCTGACATTTTATTTTAAATTGATTGTCCCACCTATCGATATAACTGGGCTTTTGGAGCTGATTACAATCCATGGCTCTTGCCAAATATGCTCTTTGAATAGGACGTGCAACCCTGCTGTCTCTCTCCTTTGCTATAATAACTCCCAAACTAATTGTTTGTTTTTTCCGATCCCGTGAATTGGCCCTGCACTCACAAAATATAGATGTCTTTTTCAGATTCTATTTGAATTTTTCGATAGGGATCCCAACATCTGCTCCGTATTCCAAAATTGGTCTCACTATAGGCAAGTACATGGCACTTCCTTAGATTTGGATTCGTCATTTATAAATGTAAAGAGTTCCACTATTTTCTGGTCATTCGATTTCTCCTATCACCTAAGGTGATATATTCCTAAAAACTTGCAATTAATAGCCTCTAAGACTATATTCTGTCTCATTTATCAGCATTTGTTTTGCAAACGAGATTGAGCTGATTTTCTTGTCATTAAGTTCAGTTTTATTTTCTTTAGCCCAACTATTAACCATGTCTAAGTGTTCCTGTAACATGAATGTATCTCGACCGTTCTTCATCCCTCTGGAAACGCACCAGTCGTCCGCGAAAAGCCTGGCTCCCAAATTTTACCGGTTTGGCAGATCATTTATAAATATTAGAAAGAGTTATGGCCCGATTACTGAGCCTTGAGGAACTCCTGACCTTTCAATCACTTTCCATATTTCACGTTTTGCGATCTTCTCGATTTTATTTAGAAACAGGTTACTCAAAGTTAATCCACATTGAAGCCACTTCCCCGTAATAGCATAGGATACAGAAGGGAGACGAATGTAGTCAAGGAATAATTAGGACACTCTGGCTATAACTTAAAGATCCTTCCCGGCATTCGCCTAAATTTGATGCAAGGAAAACCGTAGAGAATCCTACGTACGCTCTTCCGATGTGTGTATGCAGGGTTTGCAATGGGGGACGCAAAATTCTCCATTTCTCTGTCAGGCTTGAGGCTGACCGACCGCATCAAAGACATACCACACTTTTTAGTTTTCCACCCATCTTCCTCCTTTTCGATATCTCTTTTTCTCTCTTCAGCTAACTCCAACTTCTACCTTCCTACTCGGAATAAAGGGACAGTTTCACAAAAAAATAATGATGCCTAAGCATGACTTTGAAGATATTTTTTTGTTCACGTTACTATCTGCCAACCTCGTAAATTGAAAAGCATCGCTAATCGGGTGTTCCGCCTGCGCGTACTGAACAAAGCAAGAAATCCTTTATACTCTCATGAGATAATTTTAAAACACAGATTTTATCTCAATTAGAATAATACAAAATGAGATGGGGAAACCAGTCTCCTACATTTCGTGAATAATCGTGAAATTTATCGGCCGAGATTCTAATCGTTTCGCGATATGCATTTTTCAGACCGGACTTTTTCTGTATTTGTTTTAATATAATTTATTTCATCCAAATGTATATATATCAAAATGTTTTGATATCGGTGCCATTAATACTAATGAAAAGTTAATAATGATAATCGAAGATAATAAAAATATAGTTTACGACCAACAACAGTGTTTTTTTTAAAAAAAAATCAGTTTAAAATACATCGTTTCCGTACACATTTGTACTTTATTCAGGTTACGACTCTACGGACATAAATGAACAATTTGGGTAAAAAAATAGCATTTTAAAATAATATATTTTGTTCGTAAATATCATACAATATCAAATAGCAATAAACAACTGAGGAAACACTAGCGTTTTATTCCGCATTGCAAAAATTTAAAAACCTTATAATTAGTAAACAAATTTAAACATCATTATAATCTGAAGTAACCTTGCTTCAAAATAAAACCATTGATGACACTATAGATACACTTTTTATTTATTATTTTTATTGTAACGACATTTCGATACCTTTTTGTATCTTCTTCAAGTATTTTCCTATGTATAAGGTAATTAATTGTTTTATTAATTCAAAAACAGACGTTCAATTAAAACTTTTTGCTTCAAAATGTTGTTCGATGAGCAGATCTCTCAAATCGTCACGTATTCTTCCTGTGGTGAGTGTCTCCATCATAACAAGCTTTATGTTTTTTAAAACTGATCGGACGCCAAACTCGTTCTGGCGTATTTTGCAATTAATTAAAAAAAACTGGAATTTGAATTGAAGGAAGAAATGACTAATATAACCAAAACTAATAGAAAGACATTCGATTCCAATTTCTTGTCATCTACTATCCTAAATTATGTTATTTATTGAATGCAGTATAGATTTTAATATTTGACAACAGTTTAATGTGCGAGTATTTCTTGTGTTTTATGTATGTTTAAACATAATTTATTTGCGTTTCATAGCATCTACATTGAATTATTAATTTCACCTTCAACAAGTTTTAACGATGTACGTTAATCGAGGAGAAATCTCAGAGAACTAGGAAGTATGGCGTTGAAAGGAACGTTTAAATGTGTTCGGTGATTCAATAATTTTTATTTCCGCGACGAAACGCCAGTTTATACGAAGTGCCTATGAACTGTTAGAAATAGTTGTTCCGAATTGTGGTTTCTGTTTTTTCAGGTAACAAGTCGGAACCGTACTCCAAAGCAGGTCAACATCTCTGACCGAAGCACAGAGACACAAAACCAGTGGAGCGTAAAGTACACAATCGGAGGGGGCTTCGTGATGGTTTCGACAGGACAGGAGCAACGTCACCATGACTTGCACATGCAAGAGAGGCCAACGACCACATTCAACACTGACTGCTATGTAACTGTTTTCTCAGTGCATATTGTTGTTCATTGTAATAATGAAACTAATGAAGCGGGTCCATTGGATGTGCTACTTCCGTACGGGAAATAACGACGAATGAGTACAAAGATCATTTTTAGATAATAAATATTAGGAGTTAAAATGCGACATTTGTTCGGCTCCCTGGGAAAATCAAGGTATATGACATAAAAATAGCTACTGATTTGAGGAGTTACTTCTTAAATAATTTTAGTGTAGGAAAATTGACTTCGAGCGTTGAACTGGACAATTGTTTGTTGGGGGAGGGAGTTTTAGATTACTCCAGTAAAGAGGTCCTCCAGCGGTGAAGGAAGAGATGTCATGTCTAAACGTACCATATCGTGTTTCAATAAGTTTAGATTTAGATTTATTATTCATTCCATTAGTCCTCGGTCGAGGAAATAGGACACGTCACAATATAAGATTACAGGAAAAGAATAATTATTACAAATATACAGTTTAAAAATCAAACATTGTACTTTATCAAAAAATATAAGGTTTAAAACTACGTTACTTTACAAAATAAAATGGTTTAAAACTACGTTAAATATATTAATCTGACAATAATTAAAGAAATAATAAGTGTTTTAATTCATCATCAATTTCCATTCGACGGAGTTTCCAGTAGAAAATCTTACATTAACAGAGATTTACAACTCTTTATAAATAAATTTTGTATACTTAAAGTTTTTTATTTCTTCCGGAAGACTATTGAATATATTTGTCCCGGAATAACGAATGCTTGATTCAAAAAGGCTTAGGCGATGTTTTTCAATGCGGAGTTGAGAGCGATTTCTGGTGTTGTATAAATGATTTGCTACGTTTAGGGCATATAAATTGATGTTTCTCCAAACAAACTTTAAGATTTCTGGAATATACGTACAAGGCAAAGTTAAAATCCCAAGATTCCGAAACAAAGGCTTGCAAGTGTCGTTACAACCCGCACCCGATATGATTCGTACGGCCCGCTTTTGAAGTTTAAAAATTTGCAACGAGTGATGAGAACGAACCCAGTTTGCTATGGCGTAGGACATGACAGAATGAAAATATGCATGATATACCATATAGATATAACACTTTCCCGAGCTAATACTCTTAATGTGAAGCAAATTTTGCTACGTTTTCCCGAGTTTATTTATATGGTGATTCCATTTCAATTTATTGGCAATCAACAGACCAAGAAAAGGTGCGTGCTCAGAAATGTTCTCGGAATTAGAAATTAAACTGTTTTTGTTCTAAGTGAAGGTTCGATTTAAGTTTTCTCTAGATTAAGAGAGTCTTAGTTTCTTAAACGAGAGTAATGAGATGGCACTTGACTTTATAAGGAAACTACGCTCCATTAAATATACCCTCGAATCACAGCGGGCCAATAACATAAGTATCAGGAAACAATCATGTCAATTTAATCAAGATGAAAGGTCAATCCCAGTCGTCTCTTCCCATTCAGTGACACGACAGAAAGTTACCTATTCGAGTAGATATTCCATCTCATCCGTCCAAATTACTTCTAAATAAATAACTGTATTTCACTACTACACAGAACCGTCCTTAAGGAACGTGCTGCCTCCTTCTTCAACGAAATCATTATCAAATCGGGATACCTTAAGTGCATCTATACTGATGCGTCGAAAACAACGTATAGTACAACATGCACGGTAATCCTACCAAATAATTCGAGAAAAGTACACATAAATAGCATAGCGTCAAGCACGACAGCTGAATTATTCGCCATATTAACGGCTACTGAGTACCGTTTGGACTCGTCATTTGAAAACTGAAAGCTCCAAGACCTATAAAAAATCCAAGGGATCAGGAGCGGTATCGTTAATTCAATTAGAAATAACCTACAGGATTTCATTACTTGGGATGAAAATATAAAATTCTTATTGATCCCTGCTTATTCCAGCATTGCAGGAAACGAAGCGGCGGATGTCCTGACGTCCTAATAGAATGAATGCAGAGGGAAAGTGAAGACAATATTGGTTATTTTCCACCAGAACCTACAATCTACCTTAGATCTTCGCCACCTGCACAACATAACAAGAAGACAGCAAATAGTAATGTCTAGAATTTAGAAAAGTTCATATCTATCCGACACATTCTAATTTATTTTCTAGATCAGACGAGCTCAACTGTGAGGTGTGCGACAGGTTCCTCACTGTTCAATACAACATCCTCGAATGTAGAAAGTATAAAGATATCCGAAGAAGGACCATTAAGGACTACTCTCAAGATGACTTCTGTTCCAATGACAACTCGATCCTCGAAGCACAGCTGACAACATATATCTAACCTTATAGTAACTATTATATGATCATCAAGCAGATCACACAATATATGTAACCATCCTATGTATCACTAGGTAGAAGGTCGCTACTGTTGAAGGGACCATAATATCTCAATTTTACATAAAAAGTCATACTTAAAGTGGAAGAATCAGTGCCAGTATGCATTTCAGGATGGTAAGAAGAAGAGTTTGTTGAGACAGATATTTGGAGAAAAATAAGTGGTAGTTCACGTTGATAGCAGAAGGAAGTGCAGAGATGGAAGCGTGCGTTTAACAAGTCAAGACGATGAAAGAGTAAATAAAAGTAAATGTTTAATTTAAGGGATGGTAGAGCAGCGAGACGGTGAGCAGTAAAATAATAGTTACGAGAACCGAAAGCATATTGAGAAGAGTGTTTTGACCACCTCTGTTATTTCCGCCTTTCTAGATGCACAGAAAATGTGCCGTCACCAGACCACAGTTATACGAAATTACCTGCAGTTCACATTTCACTTGGAGTAAAATCCCAGTAAAACAGCCTAAATTGAAAATAAAAACACGTCTGAATTAAGTAATGAAGTAGCTATTAAACAGATAAATCCTAGCTGCTTTCCTCAGGTTATGAAATACCGAAGAACGACACACCGTACAAACCAGGTGGTGAAGTCAATAGCACATATATTAATATGAAAATAAAGAAGTTAGAAAGTTGAACGTTAGACTCATGTTATTTTCGATAGAAGAGTTGACAGTACCTTTTATTCGGTCCCACAGAATACAATTTATACACTATTATAACAAATGACGCGAGACTGACAACAGCTCAAATGGTCTTAGAAGATCGTATTATCTTAGGTATTAAGTTTTTAATTATTAACTGGAATGGCACTTTGGGTGTTTTATATTTGTTTCGAATGAATTAGACAATCAAGTTGAAAGCTCTTGAAAGATGAATACATAATTGAAAATAAAGTTATTTCGTGGGACTGAATAAAAGGCTTTTTCAAGTCTTCTCACAAAGAAGTTAGTTTACCATTAAACAATTATAGCTATTGTTGAGTTTCATCGGCATACACTTTAATTGCAGTGATGGTAGATTTAATGAAAAGCATTTCGGAAATAATTCTAGAATAGTACGTGATGTCAGCTTCTAAAATCATAGATTTTTTGCCAAATAAAGGAATGTCTGGAATTTGGAACATGTTTGAAGACGAACAGATTTTCTATCAATAATGTTCTTCATTTTGGTAATATATATTGTAATGCCAATTAATTAGGCCATTAATTGTTGAGACATAAAATTTGAATTGTTTGAGAAATCCATTATAGCGGTCTGATCGAACAAAGCAACAATGGAAAAGCGAGCTCACTTTGCTTTGTTGAAAAGTCAAAAATGGCGTATGCGCGCTAAAACTCGGGAGAACTAGGAGTCAGTTCGCGGAAAAACATCGTGAGGAGCAGAACAAGTAATATAACTGTTAGTTGGTGGCGGGACATTTCAGAGGACGGAACAAATAATACTAGAGCAGAGACTAGCCGTCGTTAATGTATTATTAAACAAAGTTGTGAATTTAAGACAAAGTAAAAAACATTCACGGAAGCATTACATCGTAAATATTGCTAAGTAAAAGCAATGTACGTCTATAGCCAGCCAGAATAGTAAAGTTGCAGTTTAAGTCCAAAGCGGTAAAAGACAAACCTACGAAGCATAGGATTCGTATAAGGCAAGCAGACATCAGATAGCTGACATTCAGGAGGATCATACGAGTTCCTGTGATACTATCAATTTTGACTTCAATAGTGTAAAATCTGTGAGTCGGCTTTTAGAATCAGTGTATAATTTTGCAATAGTGTACTTCCAAAACCAAAAAGATTGTTGGTACCAGCTGGACAGATGTAAGTAACAAAACCAAAACTAATTATTAATTGTAAACGTAATTAAAGAATAAAGCCAGATTTCGTTCTCTTTTAATTGTCAATCAAAGTTAATTTCTTTTCTTTTTAATTTCTTTCTATCGACATATTGTTTAGGTAAATGTGAACTGTTTGTTAATAAGATTTTAAAATCAATTTTTTGTGTCCACTACAAACCCAGTGAAGGCCCTGAGAAATTAATATTTTAAATTGTAATTGTTTTTGAGTTAGAAGCCACAAAGTGAAAATAAATAATTTTATGTATTAAATTTTATTAATTCTTTTATTTAATTAAACCCAACCTGTTGATTATTAGATAATGGCGCTTCACGTGATGCAAATTCTCTAAATATAAATAAAGCTCAACAGTTTTATATTACAGTATATTTGATTCGGGTTTGAAAAGATCTTTTCGTTTTCCCTATGTGGCAGGAATTACAATCAGAGCAAACTAAATTGTTAGTGTTATTTTGTATTATTTTTCTGTTATTATCATTGTGCTAAAGAAAATAATTAAAACCTCAATTAAGTGTAAATGATTAAAACCTTTATTCAAACCTTCTCTTATGATTACAGTCACGATATTGGCTTCTGTGATAACTTGTTTTCCATTGAACCCTGTCTGTCATGCAGAAATCGTCAATTTTCAAGTTTTGACTGAGGGCGTCGAAAATTATCCGGTCTTTGGAATGTTGAACCATTACAAACGAATAACTGTGATGTCAACCCTTTACAAAAGTATCTTATCAAAATGGATAATTCCACAGAAGAATTGTTGATATTCAACGAAGTTTTTTTACCATAAACATTTTTTTTGAAGTAGTAATACTTATATGGCAAACTACATTGTTTTTTGACCATTATGATAATTTAGAAAACTTCCACCTTAATGACTTGTAACTGTTAATTTTTTATTAAGTTTCAAATTAACAATACGTTTAATAGTGAAAAGGCATACATTTTTGTTTTGTTTTCAGAGAATAATAAATCACACCCTAGTCATTCGGTTTCAATTACTAGTAGAATTATTTGTGGCAGCAATCTTCTATCAATAATATCCTCTCATTCGCTTGCGATATTTGAGTAATCTATATGTAAATCTATAATTATTTTCAAAGCCACCGTATTTGTTGGTGCCTGTTTCAATTCTTTCATTTTGGTGTCATGACAACGGAGTTCCTCTCGTCGGCCCCGGTAGCATCTTTCCGCATTCCTGTGAGCAAGCTGCATTGTTTGAAGGTAGAAACTCTCTTTCTGCATATTGTGCTTACCTTCTAGAAACATGCCTGGCTTTGTGTCCTGTCTGCCCATGTCGCACACCTGTGGACGAGTTGCTTGGGAAGAATAAGAAAGATAGCCAAATACAGACTAAAGAAGTGATAATATAACGTTTCTGGAAGCTTTGTTTACTTCTTCAGGATCATGCGTTTTTTCTGCAACATAAGAAAGGAACAAGGATTCCAGAAACGTTGTGTGGTATTTATATTATCACTACTATTGTCTGTATTTGACTAAATTTCTTATTTTTTTAAAATCAGACGTAATTTTTTTATTTGAATTGCTTGGGAAGATCACATTTCAGTGATTGGTGCATAATTCCTGCAGTTCCATTGCTGAGACCATTGCCGTAGCTCACGGTGCTTCATAAGTCACTTTGAGAATGGTTATTTTTGGTGTAGATAATTATATTAACTGCTAATATTTATTATCGTTTAAATGTCTCTGCATAATAAATTATTAAGCCCATACAAATGGCCTGTACTATTCATCTGAGAGCGTCAAGAAAGTATCAGCCTACGGATTGCATTTCGTTCATCTTCAGTTGAAGATCGACCTGAAGGCATATCCTGTTAATTTTGTACAATAGACCAATACATGTTATATTGTCCAAACTAGAATGACACTGAAAACGGGCGCAGACTTTCGTTCCCCGCGTTACGGTTCTGTAATTCTATTTGTTACACATTCGGCTTTGAGATCGGGATGAGCTGCTGATGACGAGGCATGAAACTCAACACCAATTACTTTGCGGCGACAGGAAACATTGTAGCAAGAGAAGATGGGAGAATTGTAGCCCCAAGCAACGCTGCCTTTTCAGTTGAATCAGTTTGTGCTGTTCTGTTAGGCAGCCATCCTTCTTTGTATCCTTGGGACAAAACAAGGACCTATCGAAGCAAAGTGACATCGGTGATACTCAGACGTTAGCAGTTACGAATTTTCAAATTTATAATAGGAAAATAAAATGACACGAGTTTGCAAAAATGAGTTCTGTTTAGGTATGTATACTTTGTTTAGCAAACCCGTCAATTTTTTGAACGATGCTATTTGAACAGTTTGACAATATAAAAATAATTTTAAAATTAGAAGCGAATGGCGAATTTTCAAAGCTTGACGTTAAAATATTTTTTTTACTTTGTAAAGATGTTCGATGATGAAATGGTTAAAATAATTATACAGGTTATTTCATGATTCAAATGCAAGCATCTGATTTTCAAATATAATTTGTCTAAATTTGTTTGTATTACGAAGTAAGATTAAATACAAGAAGTCGATATGGTATGCTAATTAATGTTTGATACTGTCTGTGAATTATTTTTTTAGAAACACAGTAGTTTCCATTCTAAAAGTTTCTTTACGGCTGCCTGTTTAAGAGCACTTGGGGGCTACGTCCCCTGCTCGATGGTAAGTGACTGGTAAATAAATTAATATTCCATGCCTGTCTCCCTTCCATGTTCTTCTTTGAATTCTAGTAAATTCCATGTGATTAGCCAACATTTAAGTCATAGATTCAGCACAAAAAGTAAAATCGTATGACTAAAGAATGAATAAAAATTCAAGATGAACTAAAACTAAAAAAAAAATCGACGTCGTCTACTCATTGTAAAGATACTCTTATTAATACACATTTCCATCACTCCTTCCGTGGAACACCGAGCAGAGAGAGATTAACAGGAGACTAGTTTTTTGGGGTGCTTTTAAGACACGTATGAGACCCTGCTTTGATATTTCCAGTTACACTTTGTTAATTTAGTCTATTCCTTTCCTGGCATTCTTTCACTTTTGCTGATTTTCTTCCTGCCTCATTCTCTAAACAGATAATCCAAATATTTCCCTTTCTTGAATTATTTCTAAGGCAATTAATTTTTTTTGTCATTTTATTAATAGTTCCCTGCTTAAAACACTGAAATACCTAGTTCCCATTTTCCATATATAACCCCTTTTAATTAAACACAACAAACTAGATATTCACAATTCTGAAACCAAAATGCTACCGGTAACTCGCAAGTGTGTTGTGGTGGTTCGCGAAAGGTTGTTAGACAAAATAGAGGATAAGAATTTCCGTTCTGCTCAGTTATCATAGTTTTGTTTTTCGTCTGTATCAGGGGAAGAAATCAGCTAAATTGGAGCTTTAGAAATGGAGACATCAAACATTTGCACGTCTTAAAGAAGAATCTTGATAAAAACAGTTGGTCTCAACTAGAAAAGTGCTAGAAATTACATCTGATTTAAAAGATAAATTTCGTCTCAGCTTTCAGGACTTCAAAAAATTCCACTTTTCGCTCAATTTACGGCATTGCCTTTATTACAAGTTGATGTACAAGAATTGTCTGCCTGGTGACCGAACTTGAACTTGAATTAATATATATTAGAAATGATTTGACTCTAAAAAAATCAATTCCAACGGACCAAATCTGACCACTCCTACCAATAAAAATATTCAGCGTTGCTCCATGAGGCACTGATAGTGAAGGCTTTCTTCAGCTCAACCTACTGGTGAGAGAATCTTCTTTGTCGAACATGAATTTATTCAAAAAATAATTACAGAAGCAATTCGACCTACAATCACCTCGATAATTGCGACCGAATGGCAGTGAACAATACTCACCAGACGTAGACAAACACGTTACTGCATATGTTAATCTTGCTTAGGCGGCCCCCACAATCACCACCTCTCAATTCAATTGAGCATTTGTGGGACGGAGTTGAAAGAGCCACCCGGCAGCTGGATCCGCAACAATCAAATCTCAGACTGGGAGATGCTATTCATGAGGCATGGAGTCAGATTCCTTGTAACACATCTCGTGAAGTCAATACCAAGAAGAACCGCCGCAACATTGAAGGAAAAAGGTAGGCCAACGAAGTTCCGATGCGGTGGTCATAATCATCTGGTCAATCATTTCCAATATTAAGAGTATATTTACCTATCGATTAGTAACTAGAATATAATATTCATTACAGCTGCGGCACTAATTCCGTAATGTTCCCGTAATATTACAATTAATATTTGTGATTAGCAAAATTAATGTCACGAATCAAACACGTAACGTTCATTATTTTCTATAAAGCCAACCCTTTCGGATTAATTGATTATAATTTATAAATTATATTTGAGCACCATAATGTAACTGAATATAATAATACATTATAACTGAACTCAATTCGGATATTTCTTAGGAGCTCTGTAGAAATTGTTGTCACTTTCTGCTACACCTTAGGCGAGTGATAATAAATAACGCTAGTGTGTGGGGTCTTTAGTTACAGGTAGTGAAAACGTAGAATATTCTGAAATTGTTAGATTTCCAGCCTATATATAACATGAGTTATCTTGAGTTACTTCTTCCCGATTTGAAGAGGTTCATTGAACAAGACAAGGCTACATAAATACCACTTTAAACAATGTGGTACTCAGACTATTCTTTGCGTCATAGCGTGATTCTTTTCAACCCGAGGTAAGCAGTAAAGTTGTAATTGGTTTAATTTGATAAGCACCACGTGACTGTCATAAAGGAAAGTATTTCACTAGATATCATTAGAATATTCTAAAGTTAACGTTTAAATTGTTGCAAATAAAGCGACATGTTTTAAACAAACACAACACATTCATGAAGCGTAAAAATCAGTCTTAATTAACTTTTGGGTAAGTAAGAACTCATAATTTTTAATCATTCCGTTCTTTGAAATAAATTAGACTTCGTCAGAAGACTTGACTGCCATAATATTAATACATTTCACTTGAAAATCTTGAAAATTTCATGGACAAAATTCTCTATGTACTTCCCTGAAGACAGGTTTCGTGTACGTAATCAAGACGAGTGTGTAATTAATATACAGTCTCATATTTCAAGAAAGTTCGCTGAAAGCATGTTTCATTTTGACAACGTTCTAGCAGTCCGTGTGAACGACTTACAGTACGTAATAATATATTCGTTTTCGCCAATCTAAGAACCCAACCCGAATGTTTAATATCCTGAATTTATTGCAAAACATATTCGATTTTAGTTTCAGGAACGGCCACCAATTCCATTTCTGTATTTTGTAATTCTACATTGTAGATAATTGTATACTGTATCTTCTCCAAATTCTTTGAATTATGATTAAAAATGTACAAGATATGTAAATTATTACTATTAGTTATATTAGGAAATAATTTTTCAATGCTTATAACTTTTATGAGCAAAAAAATTTATTATTATTAATTTGAGCATTATATTTTTAGGCAATTACAAAGCAGGAAAATCTAAAAATCATTTTCTTATAATTTTTATAAAATTGGAAGAACCAGGTTGATACTGTTCTCAGTTCCCTGCTTTCGACTACTTCACTTTTTTCGTAACTTCTCCAAATTATTATTTGTCTTGGAATATTAATTAATCCTTATGGAAGAATGTTCAATTGAGTTCGTTACCTGGTTTGTGCGGAGTATCGTTCTTACGGTTCTTGACTCAAGCAACTAAGATGGTAGAAACGTTATGTGGTAATAATTTTAGCACTTATTTTTATCTGTTATTTGGCTATTTACTTTTATAATTATTTGACTTTCAACAGAGGCGTTTTATGTTTTAATTTCGATCATAAATATTTTTCACACAATTCATTATTCAGAATATTATTACCATGTGACGTATATGTGGCACAAGTATCATTGATTTGAAAGTGGCAGCCGTGGAAGTTCAAACATACATTTCGTTGCAGTAGGGGAAACTAAACACGCTTCAACTGCCACGGCTGCCACTGTCAAAACAATTATACATGCGACACATGTACATCACAAATTAAACTAAAAAATATATAATTAATTTTGCACGGCCAATTATTTGAGTAAAAATGATTTTTTATCCTTTACATATTATTACCCTGATTTCTTGAATTTCGTATTTCTCAACTCACGTATTAAATTGCATTCGATGATATAAGAATCTTTCAAAGACCAATAAGACGTAAGATAAGTGTGATTCATTCAGCGTAGTTATTAAGCTTTATTCAATTATTTATTCAATTATATATTTTCATGTAAGTCGTTGAACTATATGAAAATCTTTCTCATATAAATATTGACTTTAAAACACTCCGCAATGCCACATTTCAGTAAAAAAATGGAAATTGCAATATATTAAACTGTATCATAAATTTATAATATTGCAATGAAAGTATGGCCAGAAAAACAGACAATAACATAACCAACTCAACGTTTCCTCCACCAATCGGTGAATTAACCCAAAGCCCGCGTTTCTGTAAACCGATGATATAAATAGAAAGAACTTACTGACTAAGTGAAAGATCATAAGTTTTGATTAAAGAGTCGCTATCACTCTGGAAATTAATGGATTTTGACATTAGTCCATTTAAAGGTGTGATTGTTCAACGGCATATTTTTAGTGATGAACCAATGCTTGCCCGCGGGTAATTTAAAATTCGTCCTATGTTCCTTGATCCTGGTTTTCAATGCTCTTTTCCCCCAAGAACCTATATTATACTTATGATATACTTGCGATCTTCCTTCAACCACAAGTACAATTAAAGGGACATTCGCTGATGATACAGCAATCATGGCAATAAATAAATAATATCTCATAACAGCAAAGAAACGATTACAAGACCACCTTAAGCTACTTCAGGAATGAGTGTATAAATGGAATATCAAAATTAAACAATCAAAATCCGTACAGGTAACATTTAATCATCGGAAACAACAATGCCATCCAGTAACCATGAACAACCAACAACTTCCGGTATCAACATATGTAAAATATCTTTGAATGCATCTGGACTCAAAACGTTTTTGGAAAGTACACATCGAGAGGAAAAAGAGCTATATTGGCTGCTTGGTAGAAGGTCTAATCTGTCTTTAGAAAATAAAATAATTATATATAAAGCCAGCATCAAACCGAATGGGACATTCGACATTGAATTATGGGGGTGTGCGAGCAAATGTAATACGGTCAAGATACAAAAATCGCAGTGGAGAATCTTCAGAGCCACGGTTGATGCTCCATGGTATGTTAGTAGCCTAACTCTACATCACGATCTACGAATACCATACACCAAAGATATAATACAAGAGAAAGCAATGAAACACCATGAAAGACTGGAAACACATACGATCCCACTTATACACCTATTGCTGGAACACAGAATCAACAGAAGACTGAAGAAATGCTGGCCAATTGACCTGAAAACGATGTAAGCGGGACCAATCATTGGAGAGGAACCCATCAGGAAATTAATGCATTCAATTATTTAAATGAATTCTAAGCCAAAAAAAATTGCCCATAGAAAGTGATTCTGATTGTTATTAAATAAAATAATAATTATAATAAAAAATAAATGCTATTTTCGTTTGAACCATGTAAACCACTATACAATCATTTCAATAAATTTTGTAAACCATAAAGTGCGTATCCCAAGGTCACAATCGGTCTTTACCATTCTTGGCATAGCATGAAAGAGAATTGGTAGATTTGTAAATGATGTCCATATTACATTGGTGGAGTAAATCGCTTATGCCAATATGTAACCCATTGTAAAAGGGAAATAATATCCTTATGTTGGGACTATTTTGACGACTATTAGAAGAAGAATTTAAAAATTTCTTGAGTATATTGTGCATATTGGTATGGATGAGCGTTGATTGTCAAGAAGAATATTGGTGACGATGGATAGATTTTCAGCACGGATTTTATGATTAGATAGAAGTATGGCCCTGCGAACGTGGTTAAAAATCATAGCCCTCTTTTGTCTGGTGGAATGGTTAGAAGAAAGTGAGGGACACGTCCAGAATAAGGAGGTTTTCTGAACCAATTAGTCAATATCTTGGAGTTAATAACCGATAGGATGACGTCAAGAAAGTTAAGACAACCAGTTTCAACTGTGAGTCGCAGTCTAGGATAATATTTATTAGAAGTTTGGGCCATGATTAATGGAGAAAATGTCATGTACATACTTAAAATAGTAAATGGGATTGACGTCAAGAGGTGATAGACAGTTATTCTGTAAATCAGGCATGACAATTTCAGCAAACAGAGGAGAGAGAGGACTTCCCATGGGGGAGACTTCCTGTTGGTGATGAATAAAGTTGTCAAAATAGAAATAAGTAGAGTTAAGTATGAGTTAATGTTTACTTGATATGGTTCACCGATGGGTGGATGAAACGTTGTGGCTTGGTTAATATATTATGCTCTGTTTTTATGACCATACCTTCATTGGAACAAAAATGGAAAGTTGAAGCTTGTTAATACGATTCCAAATATAATTTCAAATTTGTTTATTTCCACAAATATGAGAAAACAATGAGGAAGTCACAAGAACAGAAATTCATGTGAACGTGCATATTTTTTATTTTCTATTGGCTTGAATCTAGCTCGAATAAGCTAAATGCTGGGATAAAATTATATTAATAAGAAAAAGCTATAACTGATTTTATTTCGCAGTAACAATCACAAACAAAATTTGTTACGTGGCAAGAAAAGCAATACTTATTTCGCTTTGAAATGTGGATCTTAAACAATAGATTCAAATTATAAGACTAATTACTTGTTTTAACGGTTTTGTATCGCTACCTGAGTAAGTATTTAAATTATATTCCCATTTTCTAAAATTTAATAATTTAATTTTAATTAATTCCAACCTTGCTGTAATAAAAACAAGTGATACGGAATGAAAGCCGACAAATGTTGGAGTGTGAAGGAAAATAGCACGCAGCTTTCATAAGAAATATATTTCCCATAATTTATAATTATATTATAATTAATAAGGGCGCACATGTTTTAAATTGAAATTCAATCGCTTACAGCGAAACAAAGTATCCTCTTCGAGATGCCTCAACTTACAATGTGGCACGTGTGCAATCACAGATGTAAAATAACTTATTTTACTGCACATATTCGTCTATTGCTGCGTGATTTCCTCAATTTTAATTTCTCGATTCCAGCTTTCTTCTCTCTTGTTTAGAGAGATTCATATTATTGACTTTATTGACAATTACTTGGAGATTTTAATTAGTACGCTCGCGCCCCTCGCTCAAGTTCGTGCTGCGTCTTCCAGAAATAAATAAGACGCCATTAGTTAGAAACGCTTCCCTTCTGTTTGCATTGTTTAGTTTCTGTAGAATCGATTAATAAGCATTTAATTAATAGTGTTGTTCCTTCCTCGTTTAGCACACTGAAGTTTGTAGATTTCTTCCTATTGTAATGAAGTATAATTGGAATGTTTTTCTCTCTAATTAGATTTTTCCCAATAAACGTTGCAGATTAATTCATTGCGCACCAGGTGCAGACTTTATTCGACTGCTTGTGTTTGCTGAATTCAAATCAATACTGAGGAACTGAAGACGCCGCAGACTGTCTTAGTGTGACTGTGCTCGTGGCGTATGATTTACATTATTTCCAACTCAGCACTCCTCAGTATGTGTTTGTCTACTGGGCAAATTTTCTGCTGTTTAAGACAAAATACAATAACATCTACATATGGACGTTCAGATTTTATCTGTATCCGCAGGTGAATCTGTTTGTCGAACTCATTTTTTTAATTTTTTTTTTTAGGGTAACAGGCTACATGAGGATAATCCACATGGTGGCAACTCCACTTAAATAGCATAGGAAGGGATTTGAAGGGGGGGATGCGGAAGGGTATAGGAAGGTAGCCAAGGGTTAACTAGGGCTATGGTTAAGGATCCTACCCTAAAAGCGATGCAGGACAAACCCTAGAAAAACCTGCATCAGGTAGGTCGGGCATTTGGTACTTGTCCCACGCCCTTCCGATGGCGGGAGAGGAGTTTGCTGTGGGGTCGCAGCTTTCCCCTCGCCGTGCCTTGACCAGTTTAGGAGGCAGCTGGACGAGTATTCCAATAAGAATAGCGGACAACTCTTACCGTATGCCCAAGGTCTGAGACCCCGGAACATACACCTCTCAAAACGGACCGAGGTGCCTCGGCATGTGGGAACCTTACTTCAAAAAACCAGAGAGATGTGAAGGCAACCCCAAAGGTAGCCTCCGCCAGAGCTCTCTGGGAAGGTTCACCTCCCATAACTCATTTGTGAGTGTATAATCATATACATATTAATTTACGAAGGATGCCTAAGAGAGAATTCTCTCGCAGGTGAACCTTCCCAGACAGCTCTGGCGGAGGCTACCTTTGGGGATGCCTTCCACATCTCTCTGGTTTCTTGAACCAAGGTTCCCACAAGCCGAGGTACCTCGGCCTGTTTTGAGAGGTGTATGTTCCGGGGTCGCATACGGTAAGAGTTGGAATATTCGGCCAGCTGCCTCCTAAACTGGTCAAGGCACGGAGAGGGTAAAGCTGCGACCCCACAGCTAACCCCTCTCCCGCCATCGGAAGGGCGTGGGACAAGTACCAAATGCCCGACCTACCTGATGTAGGTTTTTCTAGGGTTTTCCCTGAATCACTTTTAGGCGAATTGCCGGGTAGGATCCTTAAACCATAGCCCGGGGGCCCTAGTTAACCCCTGGCTACCTTCCTCTACCTTTCTGCATCCCCCCTTTCAGATCCCTTCCTATACTATTAAAGGGGAGATGCCACCATGTGGATTATCCTCATGTAGCCTGTTACCCTGAAAAAAAAAGTATATATTAGTTTGTAATCAAAGTCAACATTCTTATATTTGAATATAGGACGTTATAATATCTAATAATGTGAAATATAATTGCTTCCTCATTATGAAATTCAACTGATAGAACCCATGAATCTATCTCCTGAAAACATGAATCTACCGTCACCTTTTTCGTAGTTTGTTAACTACTAGCGACTCTTTCCTACACTTCGATGCTTATTTATCTACTTATCCCGGCTGCCAAGTACCGTATTTTGGGACCACTTGCGATCTCGATTGATCGAGAATAGTACGCATTTCTGTCATGAGCATGTAATGAATGATAATTTAGCCGGAGTTATTTTGAAGACAAAATGTTTAGCTGCTCGGGGCTTGTGGCCTGCGGCCCTTTTGGCACAAAGGAACAAGCGGGCGGCAGGACCTTGACAATAACTAAGGTTCACAAAAGGGATGCCTGAAGAAGATTTGAATAACCATCCCCGACGGCTTCCAGTGATGGCGAAAAATAATGATACCAAACTAATTTGAGCACCGGAAGCGTGCAAAATGTTAAATAACTAGAGGAAGACAGAGAAAATTGAGATTTTCGGTTGCAAGCCACGGTAGAGGGGTAGTCGGTTACAAGCAAAGAATAGGCAGGTCCTAGTTCTAGAGACCTGAGAAGTTTTGATTCAGCTCTAAGTTAAGAGAGAGAGACTCCTCCCACTGATGGACCGTGCAGTACCATACAAAGTACGACATGCCGGCACGGTATCGTAACAATGACGTGTTTTTCTTATCAATATCGTGCTAAGTTGATAGAAGGGATCAATTATATAATATACATGTTTCGGTTCTCCCCAAAATTGCCGTAAACCTGAGAGACATATTATAATTTTTGATTATTTAAATTTTTTATATTTAATTCCATTTTAAATCTTGTTGATTTTCCATCATTAAATTATTGTTTTAAATTAATTACATTGTTTTTAATTTTTGGATGAATTAAATCACGGAAACCTAATAAATAGAATCTGAACTTAGTAGTCAAAGCTAAATTTTACAAGCAATCTCCTCTTTTTGTAAAGTGTACTGGTCTCTGCATTATTATACTTAATTCCTTGGCAATACTAGGATAATTTCATATCCGATTCGTACTGATTTATCACATTATGTTAATATCATTTGAGGTCACAAAGGAAACTAAAAATAATTGTTTTTCGGGTGTGGAGAGTTACATTCTGAGGCTCAACAGACTTGTCACAAGTATCCTAGACTGTCCAGACTCCTATTGTACCACGTGAAGCATAAATTTGTATCCCAAGCGAGCAGCAAATAATGATAATCTTGTAGGTGCAGTGATTAACGGGTGAAGTGATTGGCAATTAAATATATGAGCCGGTTGGAACCAAGAGTTATATCGTAGAACATCGGTGCCCACAGCCCAGATCCAGACACATTATACTAAGACTCACGTTAAATAGATTATCTTTGTCTAATATTCGAAACTTGTAATATATTTGTGAATACATAAAATTTAGCGAGGAAGTGCTTGTATAAGTAAACTGTGAAAACTACTATTCAGTAATGCCACATCAGATTTGTTTGCAGAAGAAGATTGTTTCACAATTCGTTTGTATTGAAACATCATTTGTTCAACTATACTAATTTCATAAATAAATGAACTAAATTGACCCATATACCTTAATTAAAATATGTTGGAAGGAATATAACATGTAATTTAATGTCATTATACTTCCATGGTAGGAGATTTTTACAGAAACGCGACTTATTGCTTAATGTTTATTGCATGATATAAGAGGGTTGTTTCATAAGACTGGTAAAAATGTAACAAAAACAATTTTTTTTATCAATATCGTCCAATGTTAATAGAACGGACAAATTTATTTCTCAACATAGTTTCCTTCCTTGACTATACACTTGGCCCAGAAAATTTCCACATTGTTCAACACATCACAAAAATAGGTTTTATGAAACTCCGCTAAAATACTCCGTTACGGCCTCGAACACTTCTTCATTTGACGAAAATTTCTTCCCAGCAAGCCAAATTTTCAAGTTCAGTAACAAGTGGTGCTAGGTCTGGTGAATACGGTGAATGAGAAACCAATCCCAATCCAAACTCGTACAACTTTCGCCATTGAGATTGTTGCTATGTGCGCTGGCGTATTGTCCTGGTGAAACAGCACTTTCTTGCGCGTCAATCTTGGTCATTTCTGAATCAGCACCCGTTTCAAACAATCCAACAGAGCAGCATAGTAGTGCCCACTTATTTTTGTGCCACTTTCCAAGAAATCTATGAACATTATACCCTGATAATCCCAAAAAAACAGTGGCCATAACCTTTCCCGCTGACAAAACGGTCTTCACCTTTTTCAGAGCACTTTCACCAGTTTTTGTCCATTGTTTTGATTGGTTTTAGGTCTTCGAAGTGTACTGATTGGTCAAAGTTTCATCGACGGTTACGAATCTACGCAAAAAGTTACGCCTAAACATTCCTACATTCTGCGTTGAAATGTTTTTCCAAATTCTTTTTTGGTCCAATGTGAACAGTCGCGGCACCCATCGCGCCCTAAACTTTTCCATGGCCAGTTTTTCATGGAGGATGAAATCCACTCTTTCAGTTGAGAAGCCTGCGGCATCAGGTACCTCACGCACTTTTAGTCTGCGATCTTCCATTACGATATTGTGAACTTTTTTTATGTTTTTCTGAGTGCTGACCTCAATTGGGTGTTGGCAGCGAGTTGCATCTTCTGTGCTTCTGCTACCTCGTTTCATCCAGGAGTAAATGTTCTTCAATGCTGGTTCAGAGTCAGAATGAACTTCATCCAATTCGGTTTTTATTTTTTTTAGGTTATCAGGCTACATGACGGTAATCCACATGGTGGCAACTCCCCTTTAATAGCATAGGAAGGGATTTGAAAGGGGGGATGCGGAAGGGTAGAGGAAGGTAGCCAAGGGTCAACTAGGGCCCCCGGGCTATGGTTTAAGGATCCTACCCGGCAATTCGCCTTAAAGAGATGCAGGGAAAAACCTAGAAAAACCTGCATCAGGTAGGTCGGTTATTTGGTACTTGTCCCACGCCCTTCCGATGGCGGGAGAGGGGTTAGCTGTGGGGTCGCAGCTTTCCCCTCTCCGTGCCTTGACCAGTTTAGGAGGCAGCTGGCCGACTATTCCAACTCTTACCGTATGCCCAAGGTCTGCGACCCCGGAACATACACCTCTCAAAACAGGCCGAGGTGCCTCGGCATGCAACCGTGTAACTCTTCAAATGAAAGTGTTCAATGCCTGCGCGAAATTATTATTTTTTCATTGTTTCTGCTTGGATATACATCTAACACTTCAGAAATTACGACTGGCATATGTTTAAAGCTTTTAGGAATATCTCTGAAATGATCATGCTTACCAACAATGGCGCGAAAGTGAAAAATTTCCAAACTGTTTCATAAAAATTTACCAGGGTTATCACACAACCCTCGTAAGCGTGCGTGATTTAATAGCTATATATGTAAGTTTCCTGATAACTAATATCAATTGTCATCCACTGAGCGTATTGAAGAGGTGATAAATAAATATTGAAAGCTTATAGCATCCACAGGTTACAAATACTTGTTGTTTTTAATTAATGAATTAAGTTTGATTTTTGAGTTGAATGCGAATTTTTTGTGTATTAATATTTATGGTGTTCCTCATACCTGAACAATAATATGCGTTCTCCTGAATCTTGCGGCAATTTTGAGTGATACGGTTCCCTTTAGGAGCTCAAACAGTGCACTTCGAAGTACCACTCGAATCATCTAACTATATATTTCAATAGCTAATTAGTTCCTCAAATATTTCGTTCGTATCCAGTTTATGTATCATGGAGTATTCCAAAATGATCTCATGCTTTTGATGGAAGAAACGGTTTACAGTCTCTGTGACTTTGCGACGCTGTCTTATGCTACTTGAATAATCTATCTGGCTATCTTGGATCAGAGAAAGCCGAGTCACGTGCATTCATGAAACTTATGTCTGCAAGAACGACATTTGGCAGCAGCCCCTGCATTGGTATATCCCCAAAACGCTATGTTAGTTAAATATTACTTACGCAAAGTTTTGGAATATATTTACCTATTTGGTATTTAGTTGTAATAATCAGAAAAGTATTGTGAATATTACAGCGAAGAGAAGCCTCAGTAAGTGTTTGAATTATTTGATATATGTGGTTGGTGAAAGAATATTAAAATATCATCGTAATAAAACCAATAAATCTTAAATACTCTTTTATTTCTATCAATAAACAAAAGATTTCGGCTGATTTTCCATTATTCAAGAAAACATTTTTTAATATTCTGACATGGAGATAAATAAATAATTTGTACAATTGCCGATAAATGACTCGGAGTAAGAAATGGTTTTTTCAAATTGAGGATCCGTTTCAATGAAGTTTGAAACTTGAATTTAAGCTGACTACACGTGCAGTAATTGTTGTAGCAGTAATTTATTTTATTATAGTAAAATTTAATAAACAGATCACATTAATGTTCCTTTAGACTATCTGTAGTTTTTGGTTTGTATATCAATTCAGTTGATAATGGCAAATCAGCCGAAATCTTCTGCTTATTGATAAAGGATTCAACGCAATAAAAGAATATTTAAGGATTACTGGTCTAATTACAATTTTTATATTATATAGTTTGAAAGAACCTCAAGAAATCTGGATGCATCAGGAATACGTAAGTACATACATTTTGTTATAGACTTTTTCTTTAATATTTATTATTAAATACTACTGATGTCATACCTCGCACAACGATCGGTGATGCTTCTCGCCCATTTTTCAGAAAAAATACCATTATTGTACCAAAAATATACCTTATTTTTATATAATCATCTTTAACATTCGCAAAGGAGCTTTTATTATTATTATTATTTATTAAGAGAGCTTTTGGTAATATTTATCATCATATAAAAGGCATAAATTTCGAAAAATAAAAATTTGGTACATTTAAAACAAACTTTCTTGACTTCGTTAACATTGTATTGTCGAAAAATCAATCACTATTGGTATTAAAAAACCAGCATGAACTTTTCCAACAAATTTACGAACTATCCGACACACGCGGAGAATATTTATTTTATGCATTAATGTGAACATCTTTATAAACTTAATTTTTTGGTAGCTATTCATATTTATAAGAACAGTAATCAAATTACAAATGATCGTAACGAAAGCGATGATATTATTACATTTTTGCTAATATTTCAAATCAATTACATTTTTGAATATCATATCACAGAGAATATCTAAATGATAAATGAATAAACCGACTAAATTCGTCAAATTATTTTACAAATTATTTCTTGAGAGGTACAAGAGATACATGATTAAAAAATTGTCGAGAAAATTTCTGTAAACACATTGCAGCCGAATTTTCACAAATAAATTATGTTCAGACAAGTCAAATTATTTTTATATGTACCTGAACAGGCTAATTTTTATCAATATGTTGTAATTTTTTACTTTATTTAAATATATTTAGAATTTGGCTGGTTTAATCATTTATAATTCAATGAAGTCAGATAAATATATAAATTAATATGTTAATTAATAGTAGCATGGTTACCATACAAATAACGAAATATAATTTTTACAGTATAAAATAAATGCGGTCGTTACAATAATACAAAAGCTAAGAAGATATGTTTTAAAATTGTTGAGCTCAGTTTTTTCAAAAATTATAATATCTTTAAAATTTATATCCAAAATATTTTACAGATATTTCACTATATGCCTTTTTCCGGACGATGGTGTGGAGGCTGGACACACTCGTAATAGACAAGTGAGGCGATTTTAAAGAATGTGTTACAAAGCTCAATAAGGTGTACAGAATATTGATCTTTTTTTTTCAAAGTATGTTGCTTTGAAATGTGACCTTTGTGCGATCTTCAGTGCATCTCTATGATACGCTATAGAGACAGTTGAATATTGAAAGAAGATACGTGTATGACCATAACGTTTCCAGTTAAACCTACAACTTGTGCTCTTTACGGTGTTATAAATGCCGAAGTTTCCCACATAAGTTTTGTTGTTTGATCTTAGGATGAAAATGCTCAGCCAATTTTCTTCAGCAGTGATACTTTTCGGATGAAACTCATCAACTTGTTCTAAGTTTAATTTATTAGCAGTAGGCGAAAAGAAAAAAAAATAACCTCATAATTATTTACATATAGAAAGATCACTTACTTTTCTGCAGACAGAATATGATATTTAATTATTTATTTATTTTAACTAAACGGACTTTATATCCCATTACAATTTTCAGAAATAATATATAATATATAAATGTAGATACAATACAATTTTAAAGATAATGAATAGTAAACTATCACAACAATTATACATAAATATTTGTATATAAAAATTTCATTTATTAACAATAATTCAAGTTTTTATATCATATTCATTAATCATTTTACAAATTCTGGCTAACGGATTATTCTGAGTATAATTAGATTTATAATATTTTATCACAAACATGTTTCTGCGTCTTGAATTTATACCTGGAACTTTAAAATTTAATGATTTTTAAGAAATCTGGGAATCAATCATATCATTACATATTTTAAAAATAAAATTAAAATCAGATGCCATTCTAGAAGAATTAAGTGTAGAGACTTTTAGAGTAGAGGAGATACGTTAAAGCTATGATGTAAATAATCATATTCCAGTTTTAACTTAAAATACATTATTCTGAAAAATTGATGTTGTACAGTTTCCATTCTATTAATATTAACCTGAGTATATGGAGACCATACCTTGCTACAATACGTCAATATAAGTTTAACTAAAGTTAAATATAGAATTCTAAAAGTACCAATGGAATTAAAATGTTTACATGTTCTTCTCATAAAACCCAATAGTTGATAAGTATCTATATGTAAATTTTTAATTCATTTTGGAATCAAATATAACCACCAAATCTTTAATATGATCAACTCTTTCCAAAATTATCTTATTTAAATGATTATTTTCATATTTTACAAATATAACTTTATTTTATAGCAATTTTAATGGAATTTAGGTTACAGTTACTTGTTTTGTTTCAGTAAATTAATTTTTCTAATAGTCTTAACCAATAATCGCGTTTTCTTCTATTGTAAAAACTATACCGTACACTATAGAGTTATAAAAATACTATTTTATGATTTCATTGCTGCCTAGATGTTATCTGATCTGTCTTTCTTAAGTTATCTCGATAAAGAGATGTCGTATGTAACTGAAGGTAAGAGTTTCAGACTTTTTTCAATGTTTCCTTCAAGGTGTATACTTAATATGAATTTTTATTGGGATTCTTAAGATTATTTTAGTAGCAATGATTTCACTGCGTTGATAAAATGTATTGATTATGAGGATAAGAAATGATATAGTAAGAGTGAAGCAATAGTTTGGATAATAAAGTATTTAATTCTTCTTAAGTTGTGATTTAAGCTGCTTTGATGTGAAATTAATGCAATAAATCTTATAGGGTTAATTTAGAACCCTATTCATGATCCCAACTAGCAATTGTCTGTTATTGAGATAACGGTTCTTAATATTAGTATAGTTATAAATAATAGTTTGGTTGGTGCCTTTTTCATTAAAAAGGGAGCTTTATATTTTCCATAAATAAGGGAAATACGGCATAACTACGAGCTCAGGTCAATTCCTTGTTTCAAAACTTGAACCGTGTTATTATAAAAGCAAAAAAGTATTAATCTTGTTGTAGCTTTAAACGTTCTCATCTCCACAACTTCCATTTCTTCCCACCATGCTCCACTCTAAACACGAACCGTTTCTTTTTACTGATCGAATTTTTCTTTTCGTGCACCGTCATTTTCCAACAACTCATATCTCCCCTCTCTACAGGTCTTAGTTTTGCATATCTCTACAATTTAATCTTTCGGTAAGTCAGTTTATTCGAAAATCAATAACGCGAATAAACTGACGTTGAAGTCGCGCTGTGACCTCAAAAATACGGAAACCATATAAAATGTGTTTCCAGCGATGTTATTGTCCAGAACAAGGTACGCAGAAAATATTCCATACATTTGCATTTGAAACAGTTTACATAATGTAGCATATACTTTTATTGAGAAGATCTCAAAGTATAATTTCCTCATAAATAGTTACCATGGTTATGTGGCTTTCTCCCGTTAAAAGTTAAAATATTACTTTGTTACGTAACCGTGAGACAAGTTACGTCAAAAGTAGAATATCTTAAATACGAAACAACAAACTTTTAACTTGTATTTAAGAGTATGCTATATAGTATACTTAAAGTTTATTGTTACTGGTAATAACAAATTATGTATATTGCAGAAACGAAGAAGGTAATATTAAATTGAACAGTGCATAAAAGTTTAAGATAAATGTTAGGAACTAAAAAAAGATAATTTATAAAATAATTCCGAGTGATAGACAATATTCTAAAGCACAGATTATTCTCCAGAATAAATAAGTGCTAGATGGCGCGAAAACTTGCAGATTAGTTTTAGGTAATGTTGACTGAATACTGACTGGGAAATGGAGTTGAAGAACCTATTGGAGAAGTACAAGGTACCTAAAGTAATATACACGGATGCGTCAATAACCTGCTAAGGAGTTGGATGCGCTATAGTTGCAGACGAGTTTGCAAGGACGGTAACCATAAATAGCAACGCATCTATAACTACGGTGGAAATATATGCCATATATATGGCAACAATATGATGCATTGAAGACCCAAACAAAAATTATTTATTCCTCTCTGGCTGCAATAAATACAATAACCAACCAAAAGATATGGAATGGTACCGTGAATAAAATCAGAGAAAAACTTATGGCTATTCTAAATAGCGATAATAAGGCAATGATAGGATGGATAACGGCACACAGTGGAATAGAGAGAAACGCGTAGGCGGACAAAATTGCAAATGAATAAAAACAACCGTCCAATATCCACAAAAATTATGGGGGACAAGTCTATGCCAGAATACTGGAGGAAAAAGAAGTGGAAGGAATGAAGGGATTTTTCACAAGAAAGTCTACAACTTCAAGGAAATATCCTACGCTAGGAATCTGTCAGGGAGACAGCAGGTAGTTGTTGCTAGGTTATGAACTCTCCATTCTAACCTCACGAACGCCTATCTATTCTGTAGATCACCGCAACCTACATGTGACGTATGCAAGGTTTCCCTGACGATCCAGCATATCCTCTACGACTGCCCAAAGCACGACAGGTCTAGAATATCCACAATTCAAAAATACACGAGAAGGGAGATATATACCTCAGCAGCGGCAATAAATAACCTACTGAAATTTAGTAAGGAAAATAGCATTCAAGATCTAATCTAAATAGACAAGGAATCTGAAACTAAAAATAAAATGTATAGTGAATATCAATTAATTGTAATAATTTCATATAGTAGGTATGACCAATGACTTTTAAGTTGGTGCGACTACAAACAATAAATTTTTAAAAAATGTTGACAGCGCCGAGAAAATATAAAATTGGTGACTCCAAAAATTGTAAAAGTGTTCTCACGAGGCTGCAGTCACGGCAACGGCCAGTTGGATGTTATGAAATTCATGCTCTAGTTGTGGATCGAAGTAATTTGTTATTTTTATCTTGACTAGATAATACAACAAGCACACTCACAGCCGTCCTGTTCTCCAAAGTTTCCCGATATACAAAGTTTTATTCTGTCTTATTCCTTACTGATAATCGAAGCTTATTATATATTATTATAAAACGGATAAAACTTCGCTTCAGACTAAAATAAATAATGTAAATGATACTTTACTGAATATGTGCAATGAATCAAAAATAAAGACAACGAAAGTTCTAAGGGTGACGGAAATGGTTTAATTCGGAAGGAGAAAAAAATAAAATTAAACTGCGATAAAAAAAATTAAATATCTATTTAGTATAACCCAACTCATAAAACAATTATGAAGTCCAATTAAAAGTGTAAATGATTACAAATTTAAAGGTATGTTGGGAAACAATGAAGCCCACATCAACCCAGTGGTCCGACAACTTATGGAAAATCAACGCCGTAACAGAAGATTGAAAAGAAGAAAACCAGCTGATCTTGTGTAATGTGCAATCTATAAAAGCAGCGAACAGTGAAGTGTACGCAGAAACAGAAATATCTAGAATACAACTTTCGATAGACTCTTGTCGTTAAGTATATGGTTTAATATTTTTAGAATAAAATTAATTGTTAGTCTTACAAGACTAGAGCTATTGACAGGCACACGGTTTCTAATAAAAATATTACAAATATCCACGAAGTGGAAAACAATAATATATATATATATATATATATATATATATATATATTGTAATAACCAGTAAAGAAGGACATGTATTCTGTTCATATTTTTATCAGAGTTGTTTACAAACTGAGACTGGGGATCCTTGAGTGGTTGGTACATATTAAAAATAATGATAAAATGACGGATAAGTGAACTTTTAGAGATGGTAAAGACAAATAATTGGGGCATTTGGGCAGCTCTTAGAGCAATTGTGTGACCGACGGAACCCTGAAAGGCATCATAACAGATGGACGAGGCAATTATATTAAAAGGAGATGCTTATTGTAATTGATTAAGTGGCTCTCGGAGCGGGAGAAAGCTAACTGATGGTGTTTGTTTTGGCGAACATGTAATTTCAAAACAACTGTGAAAACAAGGGAATATCCGGGTGCCAAGATATAAATAAGAGGGCAGATGGACAGTTATGAGGCTTCATTATTATTTTCGGTTGGAGAGGAGACGGACGTGAGTGGGAGAGAGCGGTGTTGCAGGGCGGACGCAGGGCCGAGAGTAATCAGCTAGACATCGGTCGTCAACAGTTGGGAGTTTCATCGTGGAGGTCTGTCTGCCAGCAGAGGTGTTTGAATTCGTTGAGAGAGTGACGTCGTCAAGAGGAGGTGACTGTGATATCAGGATGTGAGCGCAGCCTGGTGCCTTTTAAGCCTGTATGAAGTGAGTGTGTGGACCAGAGAGCGTGTAAGTTTACTTTTCTGAATTAATAATTGTAAATTGCTAATAAAGGGTAAAAAGTGTCAGATTTCGTTACTTTTGTTTCATTTGTTTCAATCGTTTCTTTTCGTTTCAATCATTTCGTTTTTCATTTATTGCAACTGTATTTGTTTAATTGTAACATTTTGTTCCGTTTCCTTATCAACCCAGTAAAGACCTTGAGGGTACCGAGTCCAATTATTTAAATTGTATTCTAGGTAAATAAAATTGTTTTTGATTTATAAAATTTCATCAGATTTGTGTAATTGTGTTTTAATAAATAATAATTGTTTGTTTAAAATGGTAGTTTTATTTTATTTGAGGTATTACATAAAATGGCTACCACAACGTGGGGCAAATTTTATTAATCAAAAACTTATTAGTAAATATTACAATATATATAATAAAATATCTGTAAATATTTTGATCACAACGTAGGGCTAATAATTTATAAAAATAAAATATTAACAATTACAGGAGACAACGTGGGGCAAATTTTATTAATAAAAAACTTATTAGTAAATATTACAATATATATAATAAAATATCTGTAAATATTTTGATCTCAACGTAGGGCTAATAATTTATAAAAATAAAATGTTAACAATTACAGGAGACAAACCGTATATTTATAATTTGAGAGATAAGTGTGATGCTCGGAATAAATGGCATTGAACTAAATCTAAGGCTAATATTCAAATTTCAGGATGAGGGAAGATAGATTCGCAATGTCAGGGTGCCTCTTTCAATTGTATTACATACTTTATAATAACTGCGTACATCTTTGTACTTATTACGCTCCAAATTAATGTAGAAGGTTTTTATTTTATTTTAATGGTTGTGGAGAAGTCTGTGAGAGATGTTCTCTCGCAGGCAGCTCCTTTCTGGAGAGATATATTGAAATAAAAAAATTGAATAATTACAAGTAGTAGAGGGAAACGGAAGAGAGGTAAGAGAAATAATACAAGCATGAAAGTGAAATAATGAAGAAGGTATATATAAGTTTCTAACAGCAAGAAACGGAACCTCGGCCTGTTTTGAGAGGTGAATGTTCCGCAGTCACAGACCTTGGGCAATCGGTAAGAGTTGTTCGCTGTTCTCATTGGAACTGTCGAGCTGCTGCCTCCTAAATTGGTCAAGCCATGTAGAAAGGAATTCTGCGTCCCCACAGCAAACACCTCTCCCGCCACCGGAAGAGTGTGGGACAAGTACCAAGTGCATTTTTTCTACGGTTTGTCCTACATCACTTTTATGCGAATGCCCAGGGGCCCTAGTTAACTCTTGGCTACCTTCCTCTACCCTTCCGCATTCCCCCCTTGAAATCCCTTCCTATGCTATTAAAGGGGAGTTGCCACCTTGTGGATTAACGTCGTATAGCCTTTTACCCCCAAATTTAATAGTGGTGTTCGAATTGCAGGCAGTTGGTTCTTTTGTGTTACATGGTGAAACTTATTTTATTATTTGTCCTACGACTTTTCTCTGTATTTTTTTGTGATTCTTATTGTACGAGGTTAGTCCCAGAAGTACCCAACCTGTCGTATAGAACGCAGATTGTTGTTTGAGAATCGAAAGGAGTCTTAAAGCTTATGTTTGAAGTTTTGAAGACGCTACATTGTTTAGAGTTTGACAACCATCAATAGTGAACGCTCACAGAGAATTTATAAACATGGAAATAATTGCTCATCGTTATGTGATAAAATATTTTCATTTGAAAGGTCTCAGTCCAACCAATATCAAAGTAGAGCTAGATTCTGCTCTGAGGCAATCTGCTCCTTCGTTTGCTACAATAAAATATTGGGTGGCAGAATTTATACGAGGCCGTACAAGCCAAGAAAAACATCCCAGTGGTCGACCAAATCTAGTGACCACGGCAGAAATAGTGACGAAAATCCACAAAAAGGTCATCTGTACCAAATGCCCGACCTACCTGCTGCAGGTTTTTCTAGGATTTTACCTGCATCACTTTTAGCCGAATTGCCGGGTACGATCCTTAAACCTTAGCCCGGAGGCCCTAGTTTACCCTTGGGTACCTTGTTCTACCCCCCTTTTACTCGTTTTCCATGTTATAAGAGGGGAGTTGCCATTATGTGGAGACCCTACACATAGCCTGGTTACACCTACAAAAAAATAAAAGGAAAAAGAATTAACAGCGTGTATTATGCGAACTTATTGCAGGGTTTGAGCACATCCATTATCGCGATGGCCAAAATCAATATGTTAAAGTTCCAATTGCTTCTTCGCGCTCTGTATTCGTAAATTTAGATCCCTTGGATTATTTTCTCTTTCCAAACTCGAAAACATAGCTCTGTGGAAAAAGATTTTCTAACATTGAGCAAGTGGAGTCTGCGGTTCGTGTCTATTTTGAAGAGCTCGATGGTTCTCTCTTTTAACAGGGTGTCTACGTTTCTGAACATCTCCGCGAAAAGTATGTCGACCTAAAGGAAATAAAGATAATTTTTCCCGATTATTTTCTTTGTTAGAATACTATCCTCGTATTCTATGCATTTAACATTTCTAATCGATTTATATCCACACACGCTAACATATAACTAATGTTGGGACATCCTCTTAAGGTTACATTTGCTAAAATACGTCTTCTTCGACTATTCGTTTTAAAACCTCCTCGCTTTATCTGACATTTAGTAGCCACACCAAAATAGTGCAACACTAATTCGTGTATTTCCACACGCCACAATAGAATTTATTAACGCCGAGATACGATTTCTCGGATACTGTGTGACGCAAGATTCATAGAACGAAGCAGTACGTGAATACAGCAATTGTGGGAGTTTGTGTGAAAGTTTGCTTTCCTCATCGTCGAGGCCATTATCAGCCTCCTTTACAGATATTTTTACCGGTAGTAGGCTGCATATTGCCAACTTATTTTTCTTCAAATACGTTCATTTTGGGCTGTACTAATCCATTTTAATGTTCTTGACATGTCATTGAATTTCTTCCGAATGCATTGCAACGGAACTTCATCCTTGTACTCACCTCAGCCTTTAACGATCCTGTTATACATGTTAAGTGTCCTTGGTGTACATATTGATCTAACTGCTCTAATGCGATGCCTTGTGCTGATACATTCGTTTGGTCCACATACTCGAAAATTATCTTCGTTCGCTTCGAGTATCTAATCTTGCCAAGCTGCTTGCGGCGTTGAATTCATGTATTAATTTTCCTAATTTCTTGGCACTTGTACAGAATAAGACGCTGTTATGCGCAAATCGTGAAATCTCCGTCTGTTCTTCTTGCGCTTAGTTTCTCTTCTGAAACGCTCTGAAAGAAATTACAATATACGCAATATAGTTGCTGAATATCAAGTCAAGGATGAGGGCTTCACGAAAGTTAAAACACATTTCAATTATAGTTTACTGATAACTGCATTTTCGCTGAATTAATAACATATGTGGTGGCAAGTGGAGGAGGTTTCCCATAAAAGTTACAAACGGCAGTGAATTTCATATGTACTTCTATATGCATGTTCACCTACTTTATAGAACCAAAATAAGTAATAAAAACTATAGCTTGTCATTCAATGTTGCTTCAATCTTGTTAGCATCAAGTGAATAGTGTGCCTCGGACCCCCTTTCAAACTGTGTAAATTTAATAACTTGTTTCGTTTAGTTGTGCTAGTTTTATTCTGTTCATTTGGTAAGTTGCTTGTTATTTTGTGTGTGTGTACTTTATTTTGCCTTTGTTTACTTTGTACAGTTATTCTATAAATCTAATCAATTGTAAATACCTGTCTGTATAAGGTCATATATTGATTTTATTAATTCAAAACAAACTTTAAATAAAATCTTATAAAATAAGTAATGTTATATTTATCTGCCCTCATTGAATTATAAATTAATAAACCAGCCAAATTTGTCAGAAATACATTTTAATAAAATAAAAAATTAGAATAGTTTCGGCTCCAATGTGTGTGTAAAACGCACTCGTTTCCAAAATTTCTCCACAAATTTTTAATTTATATTTGAAGAAATATTTTGTATTCAGATTTGTAAAATTTTTGTATATACATCTGAAGAGGTTCAAAAAGTAACGATGCGTCGTTACAATTATATTAATATGTTATAATTTTTTTATTTGATTAAAATGTATTTCTGATAATTTGGCTGGTTTAGTTATTTACAGTAAATTTTTATGTCTTTCAGTTATGAAAACAATAATATTATGTTCCTAGCTAAATCATGCACAGCCGTGTGGAAATTTAAGAGAAATCCCAAAATATCTTCAATGAGGCTTTGAAACTTATTGAACATGTTGTGATGCAAGTGTAGACTCTATTAGGATATTCCATTGCCTATGTTAGCAAAGTAGAAAGAAGATAGGGATGAAAGGTAGTCCCAACGTTTCGAACATTTAAAACTTTGTTCACCTTCAGGGAAAGAAAGTGTTAAGAACTAGAGCTGATGTACACGAGTCCGAGCACTCCCTAACGAAACTCAGCCGGCTTTCGTAGCTGGAAGTGTCCTTTCCTCAGTTTCTATCACTTCGTGCACTCTTATTTCATCTCTCTGCATTATTATTTTCTAACATAAACAACGGAAGATCAGAATAACGTCTCTGCACGTATCTTAATAACGTCACATGCTTTTGAACAAACAGAAATGATTTCCAGGAATGATTCCAACATCGCGTAACTACCTTTTATCCTCAGGCAAACCATAAAAATACTTTCAGCGTCAATCAATATTGGTTAAATTTCGATCGCAGTAGGGTGAATTGAAGTTAATGAAACGTTGAACTGTAAGGTGAGAACTAATGGTCATAAACAAATGTTCGAGAAAGCTGTAGGAAATGGGGGTCATTAATAACATGGATACTGTAGCTGTCCTGAGGCGGCGCCATTGTTGAATGCTGCCACGTGGAGCCGCACCCAACCTGCGTGCCACAATATTTCACATTTATTTTTAGTCTGTACCATCGCAGATACAACGTTTTTAATATAAAACAACATTAAATGGAAAACAATTCAAACAGTTAAGTGGCTTAATAATATATCAAGAAACAACTGTCCAGAGATTTTCGTTTGAACCCTGTCAACGTTAAAAAGCGCTCGAGAAACTCCGCCGTTACTAATTCACATCTCGCTGTGGTATAGGTGTCAGCGTTACTGCATCACAGAGGTCCTGGGTTCGAATCCCGGCTAGGGCGCGGGTATATGTGTTTCCGTACGGAGAAACTCCCAAGAAATTAAGTTCCCCGACAGTGAAATGCAAGAGTCGCTAATGAACTAGGCGTTTTTCATGCGACTATAAATAATAATAAAGTAATCTTGACCCAATTAGGAAGTCAGTATAAATTATTGGATAGTTATGTTGAAGTTTATTTTTAAGACAGTTTTATGAATAAGAACGCAGTTCGGCTCGTATTCGCTTTATGCAGGTTTCGTTATCGGGTGAGTCCTCAAAAAAGATTTTCTCGTATGATGCCATAACTCTTTTTTCTTGAGGAAGACAAAAACTTACAACGTCCGCTTTTAAGTTCTTGGATAATATATTATTGTTCACTTCACTTTTAGGTAATGTTATCTTTAAACTGAAAATATCTGTTTTAAAATGTAATAATTAGATAAAATAGCCTAATTACAGTCAAAATGAAGTGATGATATGTGTGCAAAAAATATTGAACTGAAAACGATTCCAGCACTTCATTTTGTCTGTCATTTGGCTATTTTCCGTGGCGGCTCATGTACATGTGCTCGTGTGCTACGGCACATAATTAAATTTAGGAAGAATGATATTTTCTTAAATTTAAGAACCTTTAAAATACTTGTATATTTAACTGATTGAATTTCTGCTTAGATTTCGAAGACTTTAAACTACCTTCCTTGCGTGTAGTTGCTGCTGCAATTGCTATGTGTTTTCTATCTTCCAGCACAGGATTGTGTTCTGGAGTGAGAAATGCGCATGCGCAGTACCCCGAAAAACTCAACAAACTGCTGCCCCACCGTGCTCATTTCAGCTGAGCACAGGCCCGTCCAGTGCTATATAGCACAGTAAGGGGACGGCTTAAGAAACGAAATTAAATTAAATTTGAACCATTCAGTAATTAAAAACCTTATTTTAAATAAGGTTATCTTTTCAACACATAAATAGTGTTCGTGCATTTTGCGTAATATATTTGGAAAAATTACAAGTTTATTTTCAAGAAAATACCTTTAATTATAGCGTCATAATGAGAAAACCTATCGCATGGTCGTACTATACTACCATTCAAAAATTAACTTTATATAAAATATATACGAAGAAAAATTCTTTCGTGTTAGAAATGCGTGGCAGCTTGGTGCTAAATTATTCCGCTTTTAAAAAATAAACACTACTGGAAATTATGTACACAGAATTTAGAACTAACGAATTGCCACAGAGTACGGGTAACGCTATCGCTGTTTTATTATTATTATTTTACATTGTTATGTTGTTGTATGAGACGCCACTAGCTATGTTATTGTAAGATTAGTTATTTCAGTTTATCTTCGGTGGTGGAAGTAGAATATTCATTAGGTTAGTGACGCAACAATTTATATGGTTATAAAAAATATTCTAATTTGTATCTAAGTGTCTGAGGTCCCAAAGTTGGGCCAAAACGTTGCATTCCTATTATTGTAATTTAATAGATGTAATTCTCTAATTTAATTCTATTAAATTCAAATTATTCTGACTTCATTGGATGATCATTTATATTATTTTCTTACAAATATTCCATTACATAGCTGAGTTACAAACACTTCTTGAGCAGAATTATTATAAATAACAAAGTATATTATTATACAAGAATGAAAAACTACTGTAAATAATAACATCTAAGCACTCCATAACATCGTGCGCAATAAACATATCATCGCAACGTCTGACAGCAAAAAACGAACGCTAAAAATGATCATCTTACTCAGCTCTAAAGAAATCATCGCAAGTCGATGCAGTATGTGGAACAAAGGAAAGAAAGGAAACAATTCAAAATAAAAGTTTGTTGAACAAACATTGCAGAATTGTATACTTCTGTGGACAAATTCAATTAGGAAAGAAATCAAGAAACGTACTCCAAACGTTCCTTTTAATGGAATATTTTTACATTGAGATTTTTCCATTTAATAATATTTGAGAGTGTAAATCAAATGTTTTTAATAGCTTTATATCAGTATTTCTCTGTTTATATTGTTTTGAAAAGGTAAGCGAAACGTTGTTTTGAAAGAAATTTTCTTCCCCAGGCAGGGAAATGATTAGTTTCCACGGTACGACAGTGTAGCAAAACAAACCAAATAGGAATTATTTTGTATTCGCTGGACTGTTCTCCACCGTAAATTGGTTTTACAGAGTAGTTCTTAGAGTTGTGAGACTTCTGACTAATACCCGAAGAGAAACCCCGTGTTGTTCATTATCTGTTTTGAATGAAACCTATTACGTTAAGGAGGGTTCTACTTTATGGGCTTGGGCCGTAAAGCGGACGAATACCGCACCGTTGCCACAGACTTCCTGCTGCAGCTGCTGTGCACTGCTGCTCTGTCGTAAAGAAACCAATTTAAACCCCAGCATCATCATCTGCGATATAGCCAATCGCAACACCGCGCCACTCTTTCAAACAAACCTAATGATTCAGATAAGGCTACTTAATATCGTGCCGTGAATGTTATCGCTTAAAATTAAAATCAATTAATTTAATTGGCACATCTTCGGATATCATTTCACTTGTCATACTTCCTGTCCGAAATATACTGCGCAAAGAGCCTCGATATAAAAAAATAGTGGATTTTACACTTCATGTAATGAATATAAAGTCATAATCACTCAATAATGACGCTATTGCGATCGATCCCAATCACACCACGTGAAAACTGACACCGAAAATACTTTTGATACTTCTGTGTATCCTAAATGCTTTGGGATACATAAATTTTGTATGTTTACCGCAATTTAGGTTCCTAATACAAATATCCCTTCCTGGAACGAACCCAGAGCTATTAATTCGTACATAAAGCGGCTTTAACGGGGTCGTGTGAATAGAAGACATTCAACGTTATTTACGTTTTTGGGTCTGAGAACATTGCAAGCTTGCGTCACTGTTATCGGTATCTTTGTTTTCAAATAAGCTTCCAGAAGCACACTTCCCTAGAAAAAGCGCCGAAGAAACTAACTCGCAGAGATTGACGCTGTCTTGTAACGTTCACCTTTCAATATTTCTTGTACGACATATCTGCGGCGATTACGTCAGAGATATTATCAGACCGCAACTCGTCTACGACTTTGATCGAGAAGCCTTCCTTTCATGTAGGTCGCTACAAGCATACTTTTAATACATTTTCCCTTTGCGCAGAGCAGAACTAAACTAGATATGCGAAAACGTTTATTATCAAAACATTGAATTGCTGAAAACTAAGAATAAAACGTGTTGAATGTTATTTCTCAGCGATGCAAATATTAAACTAAATTAGCTATTTTCTTAAAAAAAAAGATGTAATGCAAGATGCTTGACAATTACCGACTTAAATATTTTGACATACTGTGTACTAGACTAAAATAATGCGCACTCAGTAAAGAATAGTACATCAACAGTGAAACAGTTTAATTAAAAATACTGCTTTAATACATTATCATTTGCCACAATATTACATTGAAACTCATTATAAGATGCTACATGAAATTGAGACTCCATAGCCTTGCAGTGATGCCAACTTCAAAGATAGAATGGAAGCCTTTTAAACTCGATTGACACGAATGCAGTGTTGCAAAACGTAATTCATTATCGGGTTCGGAACAGTTTGCCAACAAAACTGACACAATTTAAGAGAGAATGTAACAAATTATTTAGTTGCCTTTAAATGACACTTGATGACTTTACAAATTCATTTACAGACACGATATAATTTTATAAAGTGTTTCCATATAATTTTAAGCTGTTGTAAAGACTGAACATTATTAAATAAATTTAAATTATAGGCCTTGAAATTATTTCGTATTCTTGTAATTTGATAGTTCCCTGTATAATCTGCTTTATAATAATTTATTTCATGAAAGAAAATAAATAGATACGTTTAAATTAAAGCATTTGCATTATAAAATCGCTTTGATTTAAAAGTGAGTTTAAAAAATTTCTTATACTGTAAATGAGTTTTAGAAAAATATTTGTGTTCATACATAACCTTGGATTATTAATTCAATGACGTAAATAGTTTGTCTTTGATTATTCATATATTTACGGTGAAAATAATAACTCCATTGATTTTATGCTGTATAATTTTAATTTTACAATTTTATGCTGATAAATGATATTTTATTTGTATGTTTCTTATTAAATTGAGCCTAAAGACTAAAATATGTCAATTTTTTCATACATTAAGTTGTGTTTTGTTACCACTTATCTGCATGTCTTTGTCAAACACTGGTTTGTCTTCAATCAATGTTTGACAAAAGCCTGTAGACAGGTCGAAATATAACACACGTATCAAAAAATTGTGAGTATATTTTAGTCTGTAATCAAGGTCAATGTTCTTAAACGTTAACAACAAACCTAAATATATAATAATAATAATTAAGTTATTTATTGTAGGTACAAAACAATATAACACATAATACTCGTCATCATGAGTCGTCATGAGGATCTATGGAAATTGAATCGTCTCTATTCTATATGTAATTTAACAGAATACGAGATAAGTGTTGGTAATTAGATTCAACGCCGAAAAAAAAGAATATTAAATTACTGACTATTAGCGAGAATTTGATACGTGTCTAAGCGTTTTATAAAATAGCAAGGACAACATTTGAAATTCGTGAATGAGTGTGTTGAGCTACTATCACAAAGCCCGTAGCTCTCGCAGACCTCAATCTCCCCCCTTCCCCCTCCTTCCCGATGCCCTTCTCTTTCTCTGTCTCTCTCTCCTTCCCTCATCACCCGGAGTCCGTGTGGAGAGCAGGTGGAACCTTCCATTGTGTGCATTCCTGCAGGTCTCACGACCAGCTGTACAACTTCTCAAAACTGACAAGGTCATACGATAGTAAAAATAGGAGTAACCACTTGGCTGAACCCAGCCTACAGAAACACTTCCGCAACATCTGGGATCACTTTCATTCGCTAATTTAACACGATCGTAGTAGTCTAAATACGAGTTATTCTTTAAAAATATAATTTTTATTGAAACCACAGTTACTGGTTTATTATATATATACACTTGGTTGCCAAAATACAAATCTTAATTTTCAAATCCACAGATAAGTTCTACGTAACTTAAAGGCAGAGACCGTGTTGGAACATCAACAGAGTTGTATTCTTGGTACTGGTAGGACTTGAGAAACATTCCAATGAACAAATACATGCGCTGAGTACTTAATAATTATCTTTGAATGAAAAAAAAAATCCCTTCAATCAATTTCAAATGAAACGGACAGGGCGTGAAACAAAGAGATTCCACAATTCGGCTCACTAAATTATCATGTTATTTGTAAGCACAACAAGATTTTGTTGCTCCTTTCCCTTTAGTAATGAAGTATTACACATGAAATTTAAGTAATGAAACATTTAAAATACAGACTTTTAAATAATCAACTTCTTTTTCACGGAATATAAAAATTTTCAGTTACGAAATGACAATTTTTATTTACTTAACAATTAACATACTTCCTTTTGTTTCGATTTCGAATGCTGCGATTGGAAGGTCAAAGCACGCCATCCAGCATAGAAATGTGTCCGTATACAACGTTCACTTCTTTTTATAACTTTCCTCTGCAGGATTGTTAAATTTTCTGTACCATGATGGGTATTTCTACAATTCTGCCATGTTGTATCGGAAATTAATTTACCTCGTCATGTGTGATCCACTTTAGTTATTTGCTTGAGTATTTGATCACGTTAATAATTATCGGTAATATCTCTCCTTTGTCTACGACTCAACAGTATTTAACTTCAAAGCATTTGCATAATGACGCAACTAATTCCTTTAAATGGGAATAGTGTTATATATTAATGTTCGGTAACGAGCGTGTTTCAATTTGAGTTTAATTCAGTTAGCACAGCCATTTTTGGAATCCAGCAAGGCGAGTGTCCATACAGGTGTCAACGGCAGGGAACCGGCATATCCCCTTTAACAAGCAGCCATTTTGTGGCGGGATCAAAGCATAACCAATAGATGAGCGTGCTGCTCACTAGTGGCAGGAGCGGGAACTAATGCAGTCGTAGGGAATCTTCCTTGACTGCTGGTCGTAGAACAATTGTGCGGACACCAGAAGCCTTCTTTTCTCGTAAATGCGTCCGGAACTTGTTTTCGCCTCCCAAACGAACATCATGTGAACAGTATTCAGCCCAGTTCCAAGTGCAGTAACGCAAAATCAGTGCAAATATTGATAATAAAGGTTGATGTAACTACCATTAATTCAAATCACTGTATAACGTTAATTCGGAAATTATATTTGTAGTATTAAAAATTTGTGAATAAAGTCGTTGTGGCGTCAAAACTACGTAATTGCAGCAAATCCTTTGTTCTGGCAAATCACTTGAAAGTCGCTCCGAAAATGTCAAGGCACGTGTAACTTTTAACATACGCTTCCCTCCGGTCGTTTAGCTACTCTTACATGAACCTCGCATTTCTGTGAAACATCCTGTGTATGTGTTTATTTTTACCATGAGTGCTTTTTCACAGTTCAAAGTTATTTATTTTTTTAAAAAAATATAGCTTCAAGAAGTTGAATAAATTTAATTTGTTCTGAGTTGTATTTAGGCCGTTCTTGAAATGTAAGATATATTGATGTTCTGTTGACTAGAGCCTGGTTTAAATTTTTTAAACTGTCAGAACAAATATTTCTTCTCTGGCCTTGATACTTTTCAAATATATTGGAACGCTTTTCTCTGGAACTCAAAACACATGGTAGTGAATTAGTGCGTTATTTGGTTTTTATGCATACAAGTGTAGATTAAATGGATGTAAAAATTTAATGCACAACACTTATCGGGGAACTTAACTGCATAATAAAATGAGTGTGAAATTTGTCAGGTAAGTGATATGCATTGAGAGGGACCCGTCCAGCACATTGCAATCAATTTAACACTTTAATTATATTCAAACATTATATACGTGTTACGTTTAGGTAAATGACTGGTTCGTTTCGATTCACCATCCACTTTGAGAGATTCCTGTTTCTTCTGTAATCCAGCCTTTTCCAGAAATAAGTGTGCTTAGAGTGGATCGCATTTTATAATATTTTTGCAGAAAAAGTTCAGCATGTTTTTTTCCCCCCAAATGAATACTCAGTCAGTGTATTAATTTAATTTTATAATACTGTTTATTACAAATTAATTTCAACGTAAATTCATTAATTATTTTAGTTACCATTTAAGCTGGAAAAAAAATTTAGATCAGTTTTGTAGGGGCTTCGTTTCGAGCTGAAGTTGATAAATCGATTGTTATTCCGGTTTCCTTTCCGATAATAAGTTAATAAGTAATAGAACGTTCGTTGTAAGATCCGCCAATAAGACGCTGTTAATCTTATGCAGATGAGGAGAAAGTTATAGATTTCCAATGGAACTTTTTTATGTATCCCGTAAGTCGGACAAGTAAACACTTGGGGTATCGGGTAGAAAATATTTATATACCAATTCTTAATCTTAAATCGTGTACTTAAGTTCCACTGTTAAACAATTACGTCTCTTTTTGTTTGTAGACAATTCAATTTGAATAGATTATGTTAAACTGAATAATTGATTCTTATCAATGAATTATTAGGCTGTTTCAATTTTTACTATCCATATTTTTAGAGGAGTCTTTGAAGTGAAATATCTTCAGTATGAATTTATTTTCTATTGTTTATCAGTAACTAATATTGTTCGTGAAATTATATTAAAAATGAAATATTTCGTAAAATACGAAACTATAATTCTTTATTCCGTAATTGATCCGAAGAACACATAATATATATATATATATATATATATATATATTAATCAAGTTAACGTGGAATCATATTTTAATTAAATGTGTAACTTTCCTTTCGTGGAAATATTTCCCGTCGACTTTCTTTACAAAATGTACCAATGGTGATTAAGATAAGCTCCAATCATAAAATGTCGCACTATACTTCAATTGACAACCGTTTTAATTACAAACCCAATTTGTAGAATCTTCACTCAATCTTTATGTTCTTTGTTGCACTTGAACAGTTTATGAATGGCCTCATAGAAACCTTAAAATGTAAATGAATATACATTTTCGTAATTGTTACGATAACAAATTTTTCTTCATTATATTTTTATTGAACAAGCAATAGTTCCTGTTTCATTAAGTTTAATTAGCCAAGTTCCACCTTGAGCTCACCAAGTATATTTATTACAGACCTGTATGCATTTACGATGTCATATAATTACACGTTTCCCTTGATCAGTATTTATAACACGGTTAACTTAACATTCACGTACAATATTTTTTACATTCTTAACCTATAAATTAAATTATGGATGCAATGAAAATTTGAGAATACAAAAACTAAATTGCCGCTTACGGTTATTATTTTTTTAACGAAAATTATAAAAATTTTCAACAAATGAAACTTGTACAAGTCAGTGATATTTACTCCCGCAGTGAACACCAATGAGGAATAAATCACAATATCTGACATTCTTTTTTTTAATATTATATTTATCAGCAATCAGATTACATTTTAATCTATAAGCTAATGTGGTAGCTTTGACATGTTATTTACATATCATACATTATGGCATGATGAGATCCCCTCCAGCGAAGAGAACTTCTAAATCTTGTCTAGAGATGTGCTGGCCATTTTCTTTTCAGTCTTCTTGTTTTATCATTTTCTAGTAGTGGTTGTAATAATGGATTTGAATGTGATTTGAGCTTTACGTGTTGACTAACACTCTTTTGATGGGCAGTTTCCATAACAGTTGGTATTTTTAAGTCATTGTGTATTTGTTCATTTGTTATGTACCCAGGGGGCGTTAACGATGGATAATAATATTTTAGACTGGCATCTTTGTATTATTGCAGTATTTGACTTACTGGCACATCCCCATAATTCTATCCCGTAGGTCCATATTGGTATAATTATGGTTTTATGTAGTAGTAGTTTATTTTCTATGGAGAGGTGTGATTTGCGTCCTAGTAACCAGTACATTTCTTTTTGTTTAATATCCATTTGTTTTTTCTTGGTTACGTGGATTTTCCAATTGAGTTTGCTATCGAGATGTAAACCCACATATTTAACAGAGGATGATTTAGGTATCTCTGTGTTGTTTATAAAGGTCGGTGGACAATGTTTTTTACGTAATGTAAACGTCACACGAGACGACTTTTTTTCATTAATTTTTATTGTCCATTTCTGAAGCCATACTTGAAGTAAGTTCATATATTTTTGTACTTAAAGTAGAATATATAAATATACATAAAGTCAAAAATTAAAGTTTAATGAAAAATTACCGTTTATTCTTTTATAAAATATTTTATAATAAAGGAATTTGGTCCTAAATTAGGACTTATTCAATTAATGACAAATAATAAGGAGAACTTTAAAAAAATGTTAAATTAACTACATTTTGATGACAGGGTATAGAACATATGTTCAATATCTAAAACTCCATAATTCCTGAATATTAACAAGAAAGATACTTTAAATTTCACGTATCTGCATTTCAACATTCAGTGCCAGTTTATAGCAAACTTTATTTATCTGACTTATATGGCTATTAATATTTATATAATATAATTACGTTGTTCATATTCAATAGTACGTGATGAATAACCTGAACTTATTAAATGTGGTTCGTGTTAGTGATTATATGGTAATTTTTGTATCCATGATAAAATGTACAATTTTTTGCTTGCGAATTGCCAGGAATAACATGAATGTAGCGAAACAACTAGGTTCCGTGCAATTTAAATTAATTTTCATTCAACACAAGAATGATATTTTAGAAATAGCGTGTTACCGTTGTTACGAATTGCAGTTATTTGGGGTTGATCTGAATGTTGTTGTTGGATTTGTTTGCGCGCGTGTGCAAAATCGATGGCAGAGCCTAGCCCAGTTCGACTTGGCGCAGAGCCAGAGCCAGCGCCTTTGTGCAATTACCGACGCAATTGGCCTTTCCCGGAATTTTACCTGTCCCTGGGCAACGCAGACACGTCTATTCACTTGCCTGTCTTCCACGCACATTTGTAACTTTTACTTTCCTGTCGGATACGCCGGAGTGCGTCACAATGCGACACCAGTAACGGGAATCCCTCGACAAGAACTGCTACGGAAATTCACAAATAAATGAATATTCTTCACTAATGTTTGGAGTGTAATGCAAACGGTGATTACCTAGCATTTTGCATTTCCGGGGTTTAAGCTGTCAAGTTTGGCTTCCCTGCTTTTCGGACGCTACGAGAACGGAACCGAGCAATTAGGCCTGGACATACTGTACTGTGGAGGTAAAATTTTGCAAATAGTAAATTATGTATGATAGCTCTTGCTTTAGAGAAATTTCTTAATTAGAGAAGAACGTGGGTTCACAAATTATGGGAAAAAAGATGTGTTTAACAGGAATTTTGCTCGCAGCTGCCTCATCTGCACTGCGATGAAACGACGATATACGAATATTTTAGAATGCCGATGTACACGTTTAGTCAACTGGAACTCAAGCTCCAAGAAATACTGACGCAGATATACATTTTGTTGATCGTCATTAACACTAAAGCAAAATTATTTATTGTACAATATTATCGCGGCAATGATATTTCGAAGAAAAGGTTTTATCCCATACACGGGGCAATATTTGGAAGTCTTTTTATTTAATTCACTTTATAGACTTGACAAGGCAAGCTCATAGTTGCACTGTATATCCTCCGTTGGTGATGCTCAATTCGCCAGGATATTTATTGCGTTAGTAGTTGGGAGCTAGGCATTGCCCGGGTTGTCATATATCCATAACCCACGATTTTACTCCAATCTTTTGCGGTAGCTCATTAACCCCGAAAAAGTTTCAATTCAACTAATATATCGACCGTTTTAATTCGAAAATTTCCACCCCAGCTACTGTGGATTAAACAAAAAGTATCGTTTGACTTGCATTGCTGGAGATTTGGTAATGTTCGGTACAATTGTAAATTACATAATAATTGCAATAAAACATAAAGCTAACTAGAAAAAATTAGTGGATTTACGTTTTTATGAAAAAACCACTTCCTTTTCTTACAAATTACGCTTTTTATATTTTCTTCTTTTTTTAATGGGACATAAGTTTTGTATTGTACCTCTTCATCCATTATCTTTAATCACAGAAGTAAAAAGCTTCACTAAAATGATAAAATCAATTTGAAAAGTAGATAGTGTACTTCCACGCACGACTCGAGACCATACGAACATTATTCCGCAATAATAACTCCAGAACCCTCACACGAGGGGGCGGTATTACAATAATATTGACAAATGTTCAATATGTTTCACAACTTCTTGAAATTACGCAATATTCTGAACGCTCATGATATTTCGCAATAAATCGCCCTCGTATGGTCAACACTATCGAATATTGTACAATAATATTGCTCTTAAGGGTACCCCTAGACAGCAAAAACATCATCGTCAACTTGTAATATTTCCCAATAATTTAGATCAGTCAACATGTTGAACAATGAATAAAGTTTGTGGAAATTGCTTTAGTTACAGCTTTATTATATACTGACCTATTTTAAACTTCATTTCTTCAAAATATCTTATTGTTGGTCCTATGACGTCATTTACTCCAGCTTTTTTTCAGAATCATTCGTCCCCTTCAATTCTTTTCTAAAGTTATTACGTAACGAATTAAATTTTTTAACAACTGCAACTTATCAGCATCTTGATATTTCTTTCTATATTCCATGCTCATATTCTTCATTTTTTTAAATTCTATTACTATAATAATTGTTTTTAATATTCCACAAAGCTGTTAAACTCTGATACAGATCTATACAATTTAAATTAAATTTCCTTTCTTCGTGTTTTATTTGTAGCCACCTCATTAAATAAATTGTAAAATGTTTAATCAGCACCTATTCACTGCGTGGCTTCGGAGACAGAACTGAGCCATGACTGCGCAATATCACCCACAGACGATACAATATTTTCATATTGTGCAATAAATATCCAGCTCTTTTTGATTGACTAACATATTGTACAATCTTTCAATATGTTCTACAGACGGTCAGTAATATTGTGCAACATCAGTTATTGCTCAATATATTGACGACAAAATTGAACGTCTGCTTCATTTTGTCTGTCATTTGTCTATTTTATCTAATAAATAAAAATATTTTACCGAACCAAGAGCGGACCGTATCGATAGTGCGAATTAGCTTCGGCCCGGGTTCGGTCAAGCATTGGTACAATATCACATTTGAGACTGATTTAAACTGTTTATTTTTTTAATAAATTTTTTAACTTTGTTGTATAGACTTAATACGATTGATGGTTAGTCACACTTGACCAGTTTCAATGTACCGCACAAAAAAAAAAAATAGTGCTTTGAAATTAAAAACAAAACAAAAAAACCTTTGCTGTGCATTTATGTCAACAGAAAAATCTATAAGTTTATATAAGTTTATAAAATGGTATATTATTTATAATAATTTTAGAAATTTTATTTGTAAGTTTTGTAACACACATCAATCTTTAGCAGTTGATTGAAGGGATTTAAGTAAGAATAAAAAACGTTATTGCATGATATTAATATATTTGATTCATTAAAATATTTTTTTACAATTACAAAAAAAGAATTATTTCTCTCCAGGGGTTGGCTGGGCCTTACGGTGGATTGACAGTTGTTGGCAGTGTTATGAGACGGGAAATTGATCATTTAATTCCAAGAGTTCCTTTTTATTATTATAATTTGCTTGCTGCCAGTACCACGCGTCAGGATGGCTCCAGATGATGACATTCGGCTGTGCTGGCGTTGATCTTACATGCGACTCAAGTTCTGTTGTGATCCGGCAACCACAGTTCCACCTTTGGGCGAAATATACCCCTCACAATCCCGGGATCCCTTCCGGATATCTCAGACAGATATATCTGGGTAGGATGGCAAGATTCTGTTGTCTTCAATCACTAGACAACTTGCCAAGCAATAGTTAAGTCTCGTGCCTCCGCAGTGTCTCCTCGTCACACCCTCAACCACATCTGGCGTTCTCCGGCCAATACGTGAGGGTCCACCCCGCATATTATTGTTACGCACTGACCATTTTGTCAAGTAGCCAAGAAGTTCTAAACCACCCCTACAGTTATATGGACAAATTAAATAAAATAGGACAAGTACCTAAAAATAACATTTTATACTTTGCTGATGTCAATGCCAAGTCTGATAGATGGTTCTCAAATACCCAAGACCACAAAGGAGAAATAGTATCGGAAACATTATACAACCTAAAGCTAAAAATTTTAAATCAATCTGGCCAACCATCTACTTTTTCCAATACTATGGGCCATGAGTCAAATATTGACATAACGGCGGCATCCTCTTCAACAGCAGATAAAGTACGAATATAGAAAGTTTTTAAAGGAAATATCACTAGTGACCACCGTCTTATCATTACTAAATTGTCAAAATTCCGGGTTTCTTTTCCTCATATTCAAAAATACATACAAAGATCATTTATAACTACTAATGTGAATTGGGACACTGTAAAAGAAAAACTTAATAATAATGTTTCCACTCTATCTGGAAATTGTAATTATATGACAACATTGATTATTAATTGGATCCAGATATCCTGTCATCAAAACATTAAACGATCCAATATCCCAAAAATTAAAAAATAAACCTTGGTAGAACAATAATTTATACATCATGAAAAACCAATAAAATTCATAGAATAGCAAATAGATTTAGTTGCGCGTTCAACAGCTGCCTCCTTTTGGTTAAAAAAAGGAGTAAATGCAAATGCCTTCAATCTTACCAAAATTGACGTCAACTCAAAAATATTATTAAAGAATTGGATAATTGAAGAATGGAACATCAGATGGCAGGAAACAACGAAATCACAAAAACTAAAAGATATTTTTAGCTCTATTATGGAAAGAAAAAAGATTAAACACCTAGTTCCAACAAAAGAAATTGTTAGATTTCTCTCTGCACATGGCTCTTTTAATGAAACTTTATTTAAGGTTGGTAGAGCACAATCAAATTTATGCGAATGTGTTTTAGCTCCGATCATATACTAAATGAATGCAGCATCTGTATTGATATCTTTAGGAAATCAAGAGGTAAATCCATAAAAGATTTAGTTCAAAATTCTAAATATTTTTCGTCTTTTAAAATGGAACTCTTCAATTTTGAAATTATAAAAAGAGAAAAAGAAATTTTAACCAGCATTGTATGAAGGTTTTTTAGGGCGGTGAAAGTTCCCCACTACCTTAGGCTTCACGAATTTGAGTTCAAAGTTGCTAGAGGGCAGAGCAAAAGAAGATTAGCTACTGTAACCTCTCTGGGTATCTCTAATAGAGATACTAAAAAATGAATTTTAATTTACAATAAAATTTTTTACCACTAACAAAAAGTATTACAAATCTGAAAAGTTATATAAATCTGGCAAAATTATATAAATCTCTCGGTAAACGATATTTACGTAAATGGTTACAGACGAAAGTTTGTTTTTTTACATACCATTTATTTAGAGCTGCTCCGGTTTGTGTACACGTGATTATTTAATTTTTTATATAATACTAATGTCACTGACCGGCCATAACACTGATTTTATTCTCGTCTCATTTCAAACACTTTGGGCGCCTTTCTACTTTGGTGAATTTGTATTGTCACGCTCAGTTTGCAGTGAAAATCTTTAACAGAAAAACACCTGTTTAGCCTATATTTTACTGAATTCGGCCACATTTTCCCTCAACACACGCTTGTCTCTGACTGTACTGTACTTTGACTGTTTCGTCAAGACCTCCAAAAACACACTCTGCTCTCTGAATATCAGAGTTCTCCGCAGGCTCCCAAACACACTCTGTCTCTGAATATCTGTGTACCTGCCCACGCTAAAGTCTTATAGAAGCTTTCTCGACAACAATTCGTAGCACCCATTACAGTCTGCATCAAAATTACGCTGCCAATAATTAACGAAACAGTTTATTAATATTTCATTACAGATTTGTAATCTCTACAATATATTTGTGCAAATTGTTTGCTGTAGCTTTTTAAAGTCCTGCCCAAATTTTGTTTCTTGACACCTTTCCGTTTGTACGATCTTAAATTAATATCATATAATGCACGCCATCATAAACGAGAAAAAACTGCTCCCGTCAGGTATTTTCATTAGTTCCTCACTGATAACCACACCCCTCTGCGACCAATGAACTTTGTCTCTATGCAACAATGATAGAGATTTTTTTTATTATTATTCAACATAGTCTCCTTGAAACTCTACACACTTCTCCCAGCGATGCTCCCATCTCTGTAACCCGTCCAAAAAGTACTCGGCGTTTTTCTCTGCAAAATCATTGTTCACGAAGTTGATTGCCTCTTCATTTGACGAAAATCTCTGTCCTCTGAGCGCAATTTTTAGATGAGGGAACAAGAAGAAGTCGCTTGGGACTAGATCTGGATGGTCAAGCAGTTCACGTAATTCATGGATTTTAGCCATGGAAACCGCTGAGGTGCGAGACGGTGCGTTGTCTTGGTGAAACAGGATTTTCTTTTTCCGCAAGTTCTGCCTTCAGCTTGCCAAGTAATGATGCTCCTGTAATGGTTTTTCCTTTTTGAAGAAAATCGATTAAAAGAACTCCATGACTATCCCAAAAACTGTCGCCATCACTTTCCCAGCCGAAAAGACAGTTTTTGCATTTATTGGAGCCGTTTCCCCCTTTGCAGTCCACTGTTTGGACTGTATTTTTGTTTCGGGCGTATAATGATGTATCCAAGTTTCATGTACAGTAATTAATCGGCGCCAAAACTCGGATTTATTGCGCCTAAACTTCGCCAACAGAGCGTTGGTAATGTTCATTCGAACACGTTTTTGATCGACGCGGCACCCAACGTGCCGACAGCTTTCTCATGCCTAAATGTTGATTTAATATGTGACAAACACGTTCTTTTGACATGATCATGACCTCTGCTATCTCTCTCACTTAAATTCGGCGGTCATGTGGTGAACTTTGGCGATGTTTTCGTCGGTAGTTGCAGTTTTTGGACGTTCCCAACGTTCATCGTCTCCCAAGCTCTTACGGCCACGTTTAAATTCAGCTACCCAAAATTTCACTGTGGTAAATGATGGTCCAGTGTCCCCATACACAGAATCCAACTTATCTTTGATTTGATTTGCCTTTAAAAAACAAATATTTAATAACAGCTCGATACTAGATTTTCTCCATTTTCACAAAAACACTCACATCAACTCAAACGACTCTTACATAACAATTGCGCGTCCAAAATGGCTCAAACTTTGGTGAGTAACTGTCAACAGATGAACAACGAAATTCACTAGCTTTTATTTACTAGTGCTGCCATCTTCACGTTGAGGTCGGAAACTTTTCAGACCACTCTCGTATACTGCGAAGTTTAGGGCTGCCTATTGGTATATACTGCATATAGGAATATTAGGAGCGCTGTAGAGTAGAGATGTGAAGTGGTCTTTGCAGAGAATCTGGAAAAATCGTCATTATAATTCATTATATTCTTACGAAGGGTTAATACGAACAGCAACGGCAAGGTCTATTTATCACACCCTATAATTATATTATATTACGAATGAGTTTTTTGGCGAACAGTTTATCCTGAACCGATCACAGTATAATTCTATGCGTCAATGTTTTCATAATACATTTTACATTATCAAGCTGCCGTAACAAAGGTTCATGTTAAAGTGAGCTCCGGCCTACCCCCAGTACAATCCCAGGCCAGTGGACGACACGACTAGCCTTCGCCACCCCCTCATATTTATCACTTCACCCAAAATATTACAATGAGCAGTTCCGGTAATGAGGAGGACAGTGTGATGTTTGATTGATATCGGCGAATGAAACGGACATAGAAAGTTTGGTTGGAGCGTATGTAATTGTTTGTCGGAGCTGGAGTGTTAATAATCCAAAAATTTTAGCATACTGAAAAATGCCACATTAATTTGACGTCGTTAGAGTACAAACTAACTCCAGACACACAATGCACAGATATTAGTAATACTGTCCTTGAGGTAAAGATTATTTTTCCACCACAATTGTCATGATAATACCTTCTCAATGATGATTAATATATTATGACTGTGATGTCGCATGTTTTAAGTTATTGATATAGCCTAAGCTGAAAATTGCCTTGCAAATATGTGGTAATAATAATATCTCTTGAATGCCAAGAGAAACAACTTCTGATTACTTAGCCGAATGGATAACACGTATGGAATGGAAATCCGGAATGGATTACAGGAAATGACTTTTTATTTACTATAAGCTCCATTTACTTATTAAAAATAGACACGTGGGCTCTCGAAGTGACCTAATACTAGATAAATATTCTCTCGTGACGTAGAATCTTGTCTACCCAGGACGCACGGGACGAGCGACGCTCGAGACGACTGTGAGCCGACGACCAATCGATCCACGTTGCGTCCTTAGACTGTGCTGACGGCCGAAGATAGTTGACGGCTGCGGATTTTCGGTCAGTGTACGTCTGTGCCGAGGTTGATGAACAACTGCATCAGCTGTGATGCAAAACACAGTGTTGTTTCTATCATTGTCCCATGACTAATACGTGGATCAGAAAAATTCAAAATGCCTGAAATGATCATGACAAGCAAGATAAATAATTTCGTTTTTAAAATATATGCAAGATTAGCTTTTTTATGTATATTTACATTACATTTATGGAATCTTATCACTAATACATTATTTAAATGGTTTTCTAATTTGCAAAGCTTGATTCATGGCATTTCCCCAAGGACATGGTAAGTTTTCATGTACTCACCTTGTGTGATGATTGAAACCGTCATACTTTTATATTAAATAATGGAAAATAGAACTAGCATAGCAAGAGTAGGACCTATTATAAATTCTGATATATATTTTTTAGGGTGACAGGCTACATAAGGGTAATCCACATGGTGCTAGCTCCCCTTTAATATCATTGGAAAGCCTTTGAAAGGGGGTATGCGGAAGGGTAGCTGAAGGCAGCCAAGGGTTAACTAGGGCCCCCGGGCTATAGTTTAAGGATCCTACCCGGCATTCGCCTAAAAGTGATACGGAACAAACCCTAGAAAACCTGCATTAGGTAGGTCGGGCATTGGGTACTTGTCCCACGCCCTACCGATGGCAGGAGAGGGGTTTGCTGTGGGGACGCAGAATGGCCATCTCCGTGCCTCTACCAGTTTCGGAGGCAGTTAGCCGACTATTCCAATGCGAACAGAGAAACAACTCTTACCGTATGCCCAAGGTCTGTGACCCCGGAACAAGCACTTTTCAAAACAGGCCGAGGTGCCTCGGCTGGTGGGAACCTTAGTTCAAAAACGGAGAGAGGAAAAGGCATGCCCCAAGGTAGCTGTCTCTCCATAATGGTTCACCTGCGAGAGAACCTCGCAGGCTCTACGATTCGAGTATGCTTTATCTATTACCTTTGTAATTTTACGGTATGGATGGCACCATCTAACCGTAGGAAATGTATTTTCCATCAATTTTAGTGTATTCTGCAGTAGTAATCAATCACCGTTTGACGGTCTGGGCTTGTGAAATCTTTCTCTCTATATTAATTATTTACTTTATTTCAATGACTATACTAAATTTTGATTTAAATTAAGTATATTAATTTAAGGAAAGAATAAGTGAATATATCTTAATAATTAACATGATTTGAAGACGATATTGTTAGAAGAGAGAGTATTACGAATAAATAAATATTTATCTAAGGTAATGCTACTTATGGTGGGGTAAAGTTGGTTGTTATGGAGAAAGCAGGGTCTTTAAAGCGAGCCGATACTTTTAACAGCCAACTACAGTAGCTAAGAAGTCGGTAGCCGCAACTTATGCGTTTTTTTTGTTTTGTTTTTGCAGAAGAACATGTTTTGAGGTGTTTAATTCGGCTGGAGTTCGTTGAATTCTGCAGATGTAGTGTTCGGTCAGATCTAAGGATCAAAGCTTGATTTGTAGTTTATTCGTTGAAAATTTATATAAATGTTTAAATGGGAAAATTAAGTAGATTTGCCAGTTGAGCTTGTTGGGAAACGTTAATTAATTCCAAGGGACCAGCGTCACTAGCTCGGGTCACAGAGGTACCGGGTTCGAATTCCAGCAGGGACAAGGATGTTTGGTATCGTCCCCTTCACGAAAATTGTGGTTAACCGATAATGGACAACCGACACCTTGACCACGTGACACTCCTAAATCTAAAATGTGTCATTTAAGATGTCAGTCTGCCAAGGCCAAAGCCCATCAAATAATAATAAGTAGAAATTAATTCACTTCTTCTGAATATGAAACAATGCTTAGACATTTCCCATGTCCATTAGCCATTCTTTGTGAATAAGCGGCAATCCGTACGTTAGAAATTTCTGTCAACGTAATTTTTTTTTGTAAACATCCATACACCCGAATAGGTCTCAATCAGGAACGAAACGTGATGTTTAAAATTTGAATATTAACAATTTTTTTCTGACTAAAAAAACTATCATTCTTTAAGTTGTCGTTGAAAAATATTAGCAATTTACAAATCTATGTCACAAATGAACGAGATTTTTTTTTTAAGTAACAGGCTACTCCCCTTTAATAGCATAGGATGGGGATTGAAAGGGGAAACGCGGAAGGGTAGAGGAAGTTAGTCAAGAGTTTACTAGGGCCTCCGGGCTATGGTTTAAGGATTCTACCCGGCAATTCGCCTAAAAATGATGCAGGGAAAACCCTAGAAAAACCTGCATCAGGTAGGTCGGGCATTGTGTACACGTTCCACGCCCTTCCGATAGTGGGAGAGGAGTTTTCTGTGGGGACGTTTCATTCCCTTCTCCGTGCCTCGACCAGTTTAGGAGGCAGCTGGCCGACTATTCCAATGGGAATAGAGAACAACTCTTACCGTATGCCCAATGTCTGTGACCCCGGAACATACACCTCTCAGAACAGGCCGAGGTGCCTCGGCTAGTGGGAACCTTAGTTCAAAAACGGAGAGGAAAAGGCATACCCAAAGGTAGCCCCTTCGTATCTCTCCTAAAAGGTTCTGTCTGCGAGAGAATAGCCCTCGCAGGTATTGCCTGCGAGAGAATGGTCCTCGCAGGTCATCCTTCATGACGGGAGATTTTTTTTTTTTTTTTTTAGGGCAACAGGCTACTTGAGGGTAATCCACTTAGGGCAACTCCCCTTTAATAGCATAGGAAGGGATTTGAAAGGGAGGATGCGGAAGGGTAGAGGAAGGTAGCCAAGGGTTAACTAGGGCCCCCGGGCTGTATTTTAAGGATCCTACCCGGCATTCGCCTAAAGGAATGCAGGGAAAACCTTAGAAAAACCTGCATCGGGTAGGTCGGGCATTGGGTACTTGTCCCACGCCCTTCCGATAGCGGGAGAGAGGTTTGCTGTGGGGACGCAGCTTACCCCTCGCCATGCCTTGGCCAGTTTAGGAGGCAGCTGGCCGACTATTCCAATAGGAATAGCGGACAACTCTTGCCGTATGCCCAAGGTCTGCGACCCCGGAACATACACCTCTCAAAACAGACCGAGGTGCCTCGGCATGTGGGAACCTTAGTTCAAAAAAACCAGAGAGATGTGAGAGCATCCCCAAAGGTAGCCCCCGCCAGAGCTTTCTGGGAAGGTTCACCTGCGAGAAATCCTCTCGCAGGCTTCCTCTATGGCGGGAGAATTTGCGTAAGTATTTTTAACGTTTTTTAAACGGTACAGAACAGCAAGCTAGACACGGGTTTCCAGCAAAGCAGATTTATGTATTAATGATCAATCCACATTAATTTAACTTCAATCCAATGACACAAAAAAGCCGCGATCGTCTCAAAAAATGGTTGCTGTAATAGTATTACAATCAGCAAATTATTCGACTTATTCTTGTCTGTGTTCCTAATTTTAACACTACACTAAATATTTGAGATAATTAAAATTTTTATAAAGGTTCTTAATAAGAATTTTTTAATCTTAACTTAATTTGCAAAATCGGCGTGAGGAATAAACTGTACTGGGGTGGCCAGAGCAACGGAGATAATAACGTACCGAAAGAAGAATGCTAAGAGGGTATGTAATTACCTTCCACAGATAAATGAAATTCTTCGTCTGGATTGTGAACTATGATTTAGAATTTTTATAGGATATTTAGATGTAGAGACTGTAATTTGTCGTGTCTCACAACAGTGCAAACACTTTGTCCATTGCATTAGCATTTGGAAACTGACGATGGAAGTCACTTTAAGTTGAAGTGAAAATTTTGCAATGCTTCAGTCACTTCTGAATTTTTTTTTCCCAAAAATATAACAATTTCATAAGCACATTTAAAATAAATTGCATTTCCTACTTTGTTGATTTGACAACATTACGTTCTATAAAATATCAAAAAAATATCGATACGAGTATAAAAAGTAGAATAAACTATGAATGCGAAGTAATGTTTACACATAAATCGTGACAACAAATTGTATTGAAAATGACGATTTTCAGTCGGCAACGTGTATAACGAAACGGATGAATAATAATTATAATAATATGGTTTTTACCTACCGGTGGATTAGTTGAATATGATCTCAAACCTTTCGCAATTAATATTTTTGTACTATTTCTATTATTTAATTACATAGGCGTTATTTGATTCGTTAACGAACATTTCAATCATGCATTTGTCTTAAATATAAGGTACTATTAAGTTTCATATTTTTTTCGTATAACCAGTCAATTTTTACGATCAGTCAGTGTTAGGTTTAGGGACCTCTGTCCAGTTTACAACTATACATAATACAATTTACTACCTGAATAGGAAGTTTGCAGGTTACGGAAATGCCGTTGCAATTTATATTTGTCAAACAATGAAAAACCCGATTGATTATACTCCAACTTTATATAATTTTATAATTATGGGCGAATGTATTTATTATATATACAAATAAGCAGTTTTCCCGGAGACAATGACATGAAATTACTACAAATACGCAAAATATCTCCTGTTTATTTGTATTTATTTCCTGGTTTAAGCATCCTACTGTAATTGCGGCTTAAAGGACGAACTTTAGTTCTACATGCACAATAGTTAGCAAACTTTTTAACGACCTAAAAAGAAGACGTGTCATCCTTCATAAAGATTGTACTGTAATTTGAAATTCTAACGCATCCCTCAAGCGTAGAAGCCATATACTTCCTTATTTTACCGTTATTTTATGAACCTCCAGTCTCTCTTTTCCTCAAGCTACGCCGCGGATTCAAACAGTAGTGTTATTCTTAAACTTTGTATGTTTTGACCAGTAGCGGCTCGTAGCTAAAATTAGTGGATATGCTGCTCCAGAAAAATTTCAGCCTTTGTTTAAAAATGGTATAAAAGCAAACAAACATGTATACAAAGAAAATTTACTTAAGAACTTGACTAAATCCTAAAAGATCAAAATGAAAAAAATTACTTTCTTTATTCTAAATTGTTACAGCTCAATTGACTCATTTAAAGATTAAATTCATTCTTCTTGTTTTATTTGCGCGAAAATATCACAAATTTTTTACGTAATATTTGGATGACAACGGGGCCGGAGCACTGCGGGAACGACTGTGCTCTCTCTCCCTTGCAGCTTCCTATGTGCGCATGCGCACAACAGTCAAACACCTCACCGTTGCGCTGGCACTGTGAAGTCCACAGTTCTATACAATGATTTTTGTATCATCTTCTGACATTAAGCTTAAGGAATTTATATTGTACATGTGTAAATCAAGAATTACAGAAAAATAGCTCATTATATTGAATGTTAGCGATAATATCAAATGGAAATTGGGAGTGCTGTAGTTCCACAGTGCCTATACACAAGCCGCCACTGGTTTTGACTACATAAAGGTAACACATTTGTGTTTAACATTTCGTTATACAATCGGATAAAATTTGTTACAAAGTTCAGCAAAGGAAAGGGTTTCATATGAAGTCATAACAGATAGACGTTTTCCATTGTAATTGATGTGTCAGGTAAGTCTGCATGAGTTAGTTTACAAAACAGATCTGTACGACATTTTGATTATTCGTTAAGTGAATACGTTTCATCCAAGCGTCGACCCAAGACGAATGCAAAAATGTACCAGATAGAGCAGAAGTAACTTCCGTAAAATCGCATCATTTTCTAGTTCCGAATGTGTTATACAAATTCACTGAAATGAAATCCACAATATTCGGCAGTAAACACTAAAACAATATTCGCACGGCGTTTGTTTTTAAAATTTTTTAGGGTAACAGGCTACATGAGGGTAATCCACATGGTGGCAACTCCCCTTTCATAGCATAGGAAGGGTTTTGAAAGGGGGGATGCGGAGGTGTAGAGAAATGTAGCCAAGGGTTAACTAGGGTCCACGGGCTGTAGTTTAAGGATCCTACCCGGCATTCGCCTTAAAGTCGTAGAAAACCTACATCGGGTAGGTCTGGCATTGGGTACTAGACCCACACCCTTCCGATAGCGGGAGAGGAGTTTGCTGTGGGGACGCAGCATTCCTTCTCCGTGCCTCGACCAGTTTAGGAGGCATCTGGCCGACTGTTCCAATGGGAAGAGAAAAACTCTTACCGTATGTCCAACGTCTGCGACCCCGGAACATAAACCTCTCAAAACAGGCCGAGGTGCCTCGCCATGTAGAAACCTTAGTTTAAAAATCAGAGAGATGTGAAGGCATCCCCAAAGGTAGCCTCCTCGCGAGCTCTCTGGGAAGGTTCACCTGCGAGAGAATCCTCTAGCAGGCTGCTTTAGAACATCTCTCACTGAAACACTTCATTTATAATATATAGTAATGGAGACTGCTTAAACAGTACAGGGGAATCACGAAGAAGAGTAGACAGCGACTAATCGTTCGTGCGATACATTTCAATGTGCTTACAGGAGGAAACAAGCCTATAATTGTTCAGACATTGAATTTGCCGATAATTGCTACAGAAATGCAATTGTACTACAGAAATATAACTACGTATATGAATCAGAGTATTCCTTAAATTGAGTTTTGTTTCAATCCTTTTTTTTAAGAAAAATAATATTGTTTCCAATATTGTATCGAAACATTTTCTTACGCAGTTCAATTTCAGTAAGTTAAAACTATTATCATTGTAAACATTTTTATTATTCAGACTCTGTAAAACAGACATTAAATTTTAAATAATTTGTCGTATTTAGAATTATATTGAATACGTAATAATATTATTAGGCATGTTCTGTGGCTCTGACGTAATTCCAGAAAGATACGTCATTCAGTTTGTTTTCCTGGCTTAGCGTCTAGAACTGTGATGATTTTATTTCTTTACGAGCTTAAATTTTTACGCATATAAACTGATTATATTGCATAGCACTTACAACAAATTAAAAACGTGCGAAGTGTTAACTTTACGTGTTCGCAAATTTTTATACCTTTTAACAAAAATATGATTCAATGAAAAAACAATTTTTAACGTTGTCTGATTTACTTAACGAACATTAAATACACAATCAGACAATTATTTTTGTAAAATCATACTGACAAAAAATGTAAATGCGTTACGGTCTAATTTTTTTTAACCATATCAACGATAAAACTAGAATAAATGACGAAAAAATTGACGTAATGGAGACAAAAACGATAAAGAATACAAATACAATAAAACCAAAGAATAATAGTTATATTCATCTGAATTCAATATAATTATAAATGTATTAAATCAGTAAAAACATTTATTAAAAAATAATTATGAATAAAAATTAACACAAAGTTTCGTCCTCAATCTAGGACTTAATCAGGTGTAAATAATTTCCATGCAATACCAAATTCTTCTACAAATATTAGCCAAATACTGACGTTATATTAATACATTTTGCGAAGAATTTGAAGGCCTTCTCTGAGGATAAAACTTTGGGTTAATTATTATGTTTTTTTAAATAAATTATTTCTGACTAGTTTGGCTGTCTTCATACATTAACAAATCTAAAGAGATACAGCATAAGGTCGTATGTATTATTTGTGAGTTCAGATGTTAATATATTTTTATAAATTAATTTAATTTCCACATCTTGGATATTCATATAATTATATAATAAATTTTTCACTAACAATAGTTCTAATCACTTCATCAAATATGAAACTTTGATTTAATTTTAAACAGTATTTGTAAATGGTATTGTATTAAATAAAGAAACTTTAGTTTGATCAATCAATATAATCGACTTTATGTTTTACATTTATTTTCCATGACTTTTTCTTGAAAAATATGCTAAATGTTTGAATCTAAAGAAAAATAAAACATATGTTTTAAAGAAATGGGCCAATAGATGATGTAACGAATTATCAAGAGACAGAGCAATGTAATTTTTGAGATTTTTGTTATTAAGTATTTTTTATATTGAATACGATTTTATTTATCCTTGATTCTCGAGTTTAATTTACTTACCTTGCTAACATTTTGTTTCCTTTTTATGGAAAAAAGGATGGTACAAAAAATTCTGCTGGGGAATTGCTGTGAATAATCGAATAGTATATTAACGAAGTTCTAATTAATTTACTGTGAAGTAATATTTATTACGGAATAACTTAAGGAAGGTTCTACTGCTCAATATTCTGCTATATTTTTTATGCATGAATAATCTTTGTCAAAATCATGCTTGTTAATTCTTCTGTTGAGCACATTTGATGTGTTATTGAATGATGCGCAAAATATTATAGCACGATAAAGTGCAAATAATGCACTGAATGTATTCATGTGGCGTTCACTAAATCTCATCGTTACCGAATATGCAAGCTTCTTAATTGCTATACAAAGTGGCACAATCATTCATCTTTAAATATTTTAATGGCCGTAGAAGTTGCGAAGTTCCGCTCCAGGAAAAACTAAATAATTAACTACCTGGTGTCTAATTTTTGGCACACCATAGCGAAGTTAAAGGAAGTTATGGTTGAAGTGAGAACGAGAAAGTCTGGGAAAATAACGAAGGGAAGCAGCTTCTGTGGCAGACAAGCAATCAAGGCCGAGCGAGGTCTCTAGTCAGCAGCTCTCACAGTTATAAATAGAGAGCGACTTCATTTCCGGAAATACAACGCAATCAATTCCTTAGAATTAGTAAATGAACACAAGACAGACAGGTGTTTCTTACCGACTATTAATTAATTTGAAATAACTATCTGGAATATATACATTACAATATAAAGTGATGTTATAAGATCTTTGCATTATTATTTTCTCAAATGATTAATTAGAATTGATTATGTATGCAGACTAAGCCACGATTTCCATGCAGACATCGCACAGTTACACTGTGTGCCAACAAATGCTTTTGTAGCGACGTAATTAGATAAATTAAGTGTGCATATAACTTATTTTTCTCTTGAAACAATGAAACATTATTAGAAGTTAATATAATATTTGTTCTCCGCTGGACCGGTATGTGGCAGAGAATCGTTAATTAAGGTCCTCGGAGAGGACAGGTTTTACGAGAATGATTAACTCAATCAAATCAATCAAATGATAACTGTGAATACGTAATTTAGAACCTTCAAGTTTTGAATTTGAACGTGTAATTGGTTAAAATCAGTAAATGTTATGACGTTCCTCTGCCAGACCTTCTCAAGTATAACCTCTAAATAATATTTACCTTTTCTTTAGAACTTATACCTGAAAAGAGCTGACTGGAAAAGGAAACGTCGTAAAATTTACTGGGTTATATATAAAAAATTGTCTGCTTTTGACCAGATTCACATTCAAATATAATATTAGACATTAAGATTCTTCATGTTTAAAATTCTTAGATCTACTCTTATCAACTTGAAATCGTCAAGTTGGATTTTAAAGAAAAAACAGAGATTTATTTATCAACTCTAGTGTTTTTATTTTGAGAGTAACAGACTTCGAGGGTAATCCACATGGTGGCAACTCTCCTTTAATAGCATAGGAAGAGGGGATGGATAAGGGAATAGGACGATAGTCAAGGGTTAAGTTGGATTCCCGGGCTATAGTTTAAGGATTTTACCCGGCATTCGTCTAAAAGTGATGCAAGACAAACCCTAGAAAACCTGCATCAGTAGGTCGCGCAATTGATACTTGTCCGACACCATTCCGATGGCGGAAGATGAGTTTGCTGTGGGAACGCAACATTCCCTTATCCGTTTAGGAGGCAGCTGGCCGACTGTTGCAATGAGAAAAACTCTTACCGTATGTCCAAGGTCTGCGACCCTCAAAACCTTAGTTTAAAAACCAGAGAGATGTGAAGGCATCCCCAAAGGTAGCCTCCTTCAGAGCTCTCTGGGAAGGTTCAGCTGCGAGAGAATCCTGTTGCAGGCTTCTTTAGAACATTTCACTCTTTTTTTTTAGGGTAACAGGCTACATGAGGGTAATCCACATAATGGCAACTTCCCTTTAATAGCATACGAAGGGATTTGAAAGGGGGGATGCGGAAGTGAAGAGGAAGTTAGCCAAGGGTTAACTAGGGCCCCCGGGCTATGGCTTAAGGATCCTACCCGGCAATTCGCCTAAAAGTGATGCAGGGAAAACCCTCAAAACAGCCCGAGGTACCTGGGCTTGTGGGAACCTTAATTGAAAACGGGAGATATTAAAAGGCATCCCGAAACATAGCATCTCTGTCTCTCCTAAAAGGTTCTGCCTAGTTTCACAGGCTTCTTTCAACTCTAATGTGGTATACCAGACCAGATAAGATTGTCATCTTTTAAAAAAGCTGCAGGAATACAGAAAAATTCGTTACAGTTTTTATAGAAAATGGCGTCATTGTCGAAGATACTTATATCATGAATTGCTTTCGCCCATTCAAAATTATCAGAGGAATATTACTTCTCATTTTACTAGAAAATTTATCTTAATATTTTGTATTGTCGATACTTAATTTCGTAACGTTCCGACTGCCATCTTTCATGAAATTATTTTTTGAAAGTATTGTAGTTCAAGTATAATATAATTAATATTATAAAAAAAACCCTTAACAACTCGCTTAAAGGTTCCAATTTCGGGGCAATCGATAATGTAGGAACATGATACAGTTCTTGACACTCACTAAATTGAAAGTACAGGATATTATAAGAACGAAATAATCACAGAATAGTCCGGTATTCCTTGAACAGCATGGACCTGCGTTACGGATATCCAAGGAGGAAGATTACTGTTCCTGCCTGGTGCCTCGACAGCGCCAATTCCATCTGTTACTGTCAGCTATCTTTACCGTTGAGTCGATAAAAAACGTGAATGATTATAAGTGGTAGGGCAAAAGCAACCGTGCTAATTTCATAGTGCTATTTGTGTCCATGCTGATTTTTTACGGCGAGTTAGTTTGTATAGATGATCAAAAATAGCTCCACTGAAGACTGAAAAAGGTAATGACCATTGTGTTCTGTATTTAACTACAATTAAAAACAGAAGTATATAAAAAGCTAACGTTTACATGTTAAACATATGCTTTACTACGTTATATAAACATTTATAAAACTCTATTTTGAACTGCTGTGACCCAGTCGAAAGAAACACACGAATACTTTATTTTTTCATAAACTTCTTTAATTTGTCCTTTGAAGGTTTTCATACTTCACCACTTATTTTTAATATAAATCTGAATATAACTCATTTATCTTTCATAATGTACTTTTCATTTAATTATGTGTTCATATGTATAGATATTGAATTGATTTGTCTGTGAATCACAATGAATTAAAGTAGACAACATCGATCGTATTTCACGCATAAAGAATTAACAGAGTTGTCAGTCTGCTTCAGCAAAATTTTCAGCTCTAGATATAAGATGGATCTTTCACTTGATAAAATACCCGTCACGTAGTTATTATTTGCAATATTATGAAAAATTAACTGCCTCATAATTTGTTATATAAATAGTATTTGTGTCGGACAAAAACTCAGTTTAATCGGGATTAATAAGATCAAAATATCGCTGAAAAGTGACCTCTAGATTACTTTTTGAGTAAAGGGATACAACTTGGCTGCCATCGTCTGTATTTTTTACCTACCAAAATGTTAATAAAGAGGTTGTTGCACGTTCCACCCAGAATTTTGTGCAGTAGCAATCGGCGATTTTTTAATTGCGGCATTGTGAATCATTACGATTTTTTCTCAGTTGTAGCGGTTACTGGGCGGTGAAAACGCTGTTGAAGATTCGTTTCATTTCGATCAGACTTTTTTATATGTAGATATGTAAAAACTCTTTCATATGTAAATAGTTTTAGAGCTGCTCTTTCATGTGTAATATGCTAAAACTTAGAGATCGAAATAAGAAGGATGTATCGGAATTTTAGTTCTGAAATGAACAGGTTGAGGAGGATCAGGTCCGAGGAAAATCCAGCGCCATATCTTCTTCAGTGTCGAAAGGGAGACTTCTAGGATAGGAAAATAGGACAGTCGATAACGTGAGTTTCTTCGTATCTGTGTAACTTCCAGACACATGAACATAAAACAGAAAGCGCTAAGAAGTTTAAGATAAAGTTTAATATAAAAGAACAAGACTGAGTATAAAGTACCCAGGAGCCTCCCTTACTCCAAGATAGTTGTAGCAAGACTGAAGACTGAAAGTGGCTCCGAAGTGGGACAGAAAGCCCCCCCCCCACTTCCCATGTGAAAACCCACGTGTGTAAGGCGGGGAACGAATCAAAACTTCAGATCAGACCACGTGGTATGTATAGGGGCCCCACCAAAACCGGTTCAAACAGAGTTACGACCGAGGCAGCAACGTAACCTGAACCCACCAATATTCTGCGGGTCTAGCGTTGCCAGCTGAAACCCACACATCCTCTGGACCCCGTGCTGAAAGAAAATTTGTCGCAGGTGTGTGGTAACCGAATTAATAAAGAAAGTTTGTGAAGCTACATGACATAAGGAAAAAAAATTTTTGGTTTGAAAAAAAATAAAGGTTTTTATGAGTTTTTTTCCCAAACGGTACTTACTTTCGGACACGCCCTGTGATATTAGCTGCGTGCCCGGCGTTATCCGGGTTGTCATAACCCCGGATTTTACACGAACTCGCTTTCTTTTGCGTTATTTTTATGTAACGCCCCTCACATGACGAAAGTGGTTGAAACCAGTACACAAAAAAACTAGAAAAATTCTATATATTTCATTGACCCCGAAAAATTTTCTTTCAACGAAAGAATCACTCGTTTTAACGTTTCTGAAAATTCCACCTCCCCCCTCCCCTGGAGGTTAAACGGCAAGTTGAATGACAATTAAACTCAGCGACACCCATAACCTCGGTTTTGACTCCAGTCTCGGTTGTTTACGCGTTATTTTTATGTAACACCCTTCCACCCCCACCCCTAAGGGTGCTCCATATCTATTATGAAAGGGGTTAAAATTATACACAAACACCATTGGGAAGCACTATCAATCTTATTGACGACAAAAATGATTAATTCGACGCAAATAAATTTCCACCCCCGTTCCTAGGGGTTTAACGGCAAGTTGAATGACATAACTAAAATCAGCGACATCCATAAGCACGGATTTGACTACATTCTCGGCATTGTTCGACAACGCTGCTTTATTTCAAGCAGTGTGGTGGGTTGATTCAATGTCACACCTCTCGCGGGAACTAGCCGCCACCGTACACACAACTACTAGAGTTTAAGGATGTAAACAAGCTCAATTAATTGTTTTGTCCCATTGTCAGTCCAGTATTAGGATATGCTAACGTAGTTTGGAACCCATACTGCACGAATTATATTGATCTTATCGAAAGAAATGTAAAATAAGTTCCTCAGATTAGTAGAAAGTAGAATTCCAGTCATTTTACAAACTTACTTTCTAAAATAATGAAAGGTTACTTTGTTATTGCATTGTTAATTATTTGTTTCATTTTTTAATCCCAGTAACTTCAAAGTTCCGGCCGTCAGAGATTGTCCTACTTTTAATGTTGGTTATCATAGATATAATTTATACTATAAGGCTTGTATGAATACCGTCAAGAGCGCTGCTAACTTTATAAAAGACTTACTAATAGATTAAATGCTTTAAAAATAACCGTAAATAAAACTCTCCCGCCATCGGAAGGGCGTGGGACAAGTACTAAATGCCCGACCTACCTGATGCAGGTTTTTCTAGGGGTTTCCCTGCATCACTTTTGGGCGAAATGCTGGGTAGGATCCATAAACCATAGCCCGGGGGCCCTAGTAACCCTTGGCTACCATCCTCTACCCTTCCGCATCCCCCTTTCACTCACTTTCCTATGCTATAAGAGGGGAGTTGCCACTTTGTCTGCCACATAGTCTGTCTACACTTTCTTCTTCTTCTTTCTTCTCGTGGTGTAATGTAATTTAAGTATCGTTTGACAAATGTACTCATTTATTATTTTTTCCTAAATTTATTTATTTCTAAATATTGTTTTGTCAAACAGATGAAAAGTTATGGTGAAAAACTTTATGCTAATAAATATATAAATAGGACCAGTGTCTAAAACTTTTTCATGTATATTAGCATACATTGAATAATTTCGAAAAAATTGTTAATTTTACATCCGAGATGAAATCGTTATGAACCCAATATTAATAAACGCCGTTTATGCGTTCGCCTTCATCTTTAATAAATTAGTTTCTCCCATGTGTCAGTTGAATCTGCGTTTCGAAACAATTTCCGTTCAAAATCATAGAAACAATAACTGTCTGTGGTAAGAAAGGACGCTCAGCGGGATAATGTAGTTATTTGATATGTTAAAAAATTGTGAACGGTATTTGAAAAGCCAGTATGCTGTAGACAGTATTGTTCGCCGGCAACAAAAGGTCTTTCTTGTTTGCTGAGAGAACAATGACCGCTGCTTGCAGAGATACCGCACGGACCCGTCTTGTTATTGTCAATGTGAGGTCGCCAGGCTCAAGGTCACCCGCCCCCTCACACCCACGCTCGTCATTCACAACCTTCGTTTAGGCCAATTAATTGTTGAAATTAAAAAATTACTTCTGATTGAAAATTAATAATAAGAAATATAGCCAAATGCAGACAAAACAACTGATAATACCACTCAACTTATCTGGCATCCTTGTTCCTTAGGAATTTTTGTCAACTGACTAGTGCAGTTGGCTCTGTCTCAGCTGTTACATGTTATCCGCACCTGAAAGCAACGCATCCTGAAACGTTGACTGAGACACACAGCAAACTCCTCTCTCGCTATCGGAAGGGCGTGGGACAAGTACCCAATGCCCGTCCTACCCGATGCAGGTTTTTCTAAGGTTTTCCCTGCATTTATTTAGGCGAATGCCGGGTAGGATCCTTAAAATATAGCCCGGGGGCTCTAGTAACCCTTGGCTACCTTCCTCTACCCTTCCGCATCCCCCCTTTCAAATCCCTTCCTATGATATTAAAGGGGAGTTGCCCAATGTGGATCACCCTCATGTAGCCTGTTGCCCTAAAAAAAAAAAACGTTGACTGACAGAGTCTGCGATGGTTATTCTCTCGCAGGCAGGCAGGTAGAACCTTGTAGGAGAGACACGAAGCGGCTACCTTTGGGGATGCCTTTTCCTCTCCGTTTTTGAACTAAGGTTCCCACAAGCCGAGGCACCTGGGCCTGTTTTGAGAGGTGTTTGTTCCGGGGTCGCAGACCTTGGGCATACGGTAAGAGTTGTTCGCTATTCCCATAGGAATAGTCGGCCAGCTGCCTCCTAAACTAGTCGAGGCACGGAGAAGGGAATGGTGCGTCCCCACAGCAAACTCCTCTCCCGCTATCGGAAGGGCGTGGGACAAGTACCCAATGCGCGACCTACCTGATGCAGGTTTTTCTAGGGTTTTCCCTGCATTTCTTTAGGTGAATGCCAGGTAGGATCCTTAAAATATAGCCCGGGGGCCCTAGTTAACGCTTGGCTACCTTCCTCTACCCTTCCGCATCCCCCCTTTCAAATCCCTTCCTATGCTATTAAAGGGGAGTTGCCCAATGTGGATCACCCTCATGTAGCCTGTTGCCCTAAAAAAAAAAGTATAGCACTGATGAAATATCTGGGATGGATTTGTTCAATCTGCGTCGTACAGAAATATATTTTTCTTAACTGTCATTCATTAAATTGTTCTTATCGTATTTTATTTTATTTATAATAATTAAAACATGGCATGAAAATAAAAAACGGGTCGTTTCCATTTGTTAACCTCTAAACGGCCGAGAAGAAATCGAACGATTATTACGGCCCGCAGGTAGTTCTGGGAAGGAATCGGGCTATTCCTCCATTTTTTGCAGTTCTGCTGGATCTTTGCCACGTGTACGTCTTCTTAGTGTGCTACCAGATTTATCCAAACAGGGAAACAGGGAAAAGACTGTTCTCTGTATTATTACGCGGAAATCTCTCTGCGTCGAGACCACAGATAGATTTCAAAATATTCGCGCTCTCAATATTCGCGCTGTGAACTCCGTTCATGTTGGCTACTGAAATCAGGTCATCAACGGAACAGAGGGAGACCCCGTGAACCTGTCTACCCGTACCACCGCCCGAGAATTCACTCCCCCAACTACTTATCTGGTCTTCCGCACCCTGTATGAATATATGGGCTATATATTGTATAAGCGAATAAGCCCTTGGATCTAAAAAAAATATATTATATGAAGTGTTAGTAACTCGGCCATTGGGACAGTTACGGCGAATTAAAACGGGGATTTGGAATATGTTCTTGAGGGCATTGGCACTCAAATCGGAAAAATATATTGCAGAAACTTTGGAAAACGGACCTAGAAAACAGAACGAAGTTTAGTTCTTTTTCCCTTTAATAATATAGGAAGGGATTCGAAAGGGGGTATGCGGAATTGTAGAGCAAGGTAGCCAAGAGGTGTTCGGGCTTTCTTTAAACTTTAAAAAATCATCCTTACTGCCTGGAGAAAAGTAAGGAGTTTTACAAGGCTATTTACGCTGATAAATGAGACCACAGTTTTAAAAATAAACAAGAACGATTTGCCTGTGAAAGTACTAACAACTTTGCCAGACATTATAAACGTTTGAAAGTAAGATAAGATAAACAAGTTTTAGAAAGTAGATAAAAATGTTTAACTCTTAATAGCGTATTTTTTTTTGTCTTGGTGAAGTATTTGTAGTGTAGGAAATGATTAAGATTCATACTAAAGAAAACGCAATACATAAATACGTTATTTTTACTTATAAACAAGCTGGTTGTCGCACCTTCGTACTGTTATTAAAACATCGTGCAAGGTTCTTAGACTTGGTGTTTAGTCCAAAGATAGTTACTGGAGACATATAAGAGCTTGCACTAATTTTTTTATTTAACGCGTTACTCACTTATTAGTTTCAAAATATCTTATTGAACATATTTTGTTACTCCTTATTTCTATCTATCTACCTACTTCTATCTTGTCATCACTTGACAGAAAATATTTTTCTTACCTAACAACATGCCCGGTAAAATATAAAGTAAATTACCAGATTAATATAAAGTTTTAAATTTTTTATATGGTCAGAGAAAAAATGTTTGACAGAGTTCCTGTAAAGGAAAAAAATACCCTTTCAAGTAGTTAAAATCACGTTTTAAAATTTTTGTAAATTAGACGGTGGACGACAGTTTGTTATCGCTAAGAACGTTTGCATAGAACATAAAAAAGATATGTGGCGGACTCCGTAATATTAGTTTCGACACCACACACGGGAAGAAAATTTAAAATATTATTATTTGTTTGTTTGATAGCACGGGTTGCGATTTAATTACGAGACTTGATATTTTTCAATATTTTATTTCTCTTTTCTAAATCATGGTCACTGGTCAATTGCTCGGAACGAACTGAACTCAAATTGTTTTCTTACTCCATAAGAAAATAATCTTATTTCGGCTCAACAATGAAAGTTCATAACGCTTCCGAGAATTACGCAGTGTTTATCCTTTGGACTCCGCGTCGACTATAAGTTCTCTGCGCTCCGATCTCTTTTTCCCCTTCTCCGCTACGGCTGGCGGATGAGGCGTCAGCGATGCTGCAGAGAAGTTCGTCGGCAGATCAGTCAGCTGATGTTCGCAGAGAAGTCGTCGAAAGATAGACGTGAAGATCAGTGGAGGCTAGCTCCACAGATAACCGGGCAATCGAAATCGGTTCGACCGTCGTCGGCTTGAGAAAAGCGAACAGTGAGACAGACAAGTCGACTTCGATTTCGGATCGTGTGATTAATGAAACGTACAGATAAACTATAATCAAACGATTGCTTGGCAATGTAAAGAGACATCTACTATTTAATTTATGTAGATGTTAGAAATTTAGCTACGGGGGACATTACAGTGGACTAAAACAACTCGGAGAAAATGGTCTGTGGAAACTGACCAAATTTATCAACAGAAACTACGAAACTGTTAAATGGCCGAAAGATTTCCTTGGTGTGCCAATGATTTCGCTTAAGAGCAAACAAAATGCCAGGAAATGTAGCGACCACAGAATCATCAGCTTGATCTCGCATGTAGGAAAACTTATTGCACGCATATGCCGATCAGTTCGGCTGTAGAAAAGGGGAAACGAACTAGAGATGCAACTGAATTGTTACGAATTCTCTGAAAGAGAGTTAAAGATGTATGCTCTTGCTTCATTGGTTGGCAGCAAGCATTTGATCGAGGAAACTAAATGGTATTGACTGGAGAGAAATAAAAGACTCATTCTCAACTTCTATTTGGGCCAGAAAGTGAAGATGCGTCTAGATAAGAGAGAGGCAAGAAGTGTAGAAATAGAGAGACAAGAAATAAGGTAAGCATGTAGCTTATTATCGATTTTGTTTCATATTTATGGAGAATGGCTGGTTGAAGAAGCTATGGAAGGAGTTGGAGACTTTGTGATACGGTGAAGAGCCATTAACTTAATCAAATACGCAGATGACCTTATGCTTCTGGCAAAGAAAGAGGAAACATTGCAAGAAATGATGAATAGGTTGGTAGAATCAGGACAAAAATATGGAATGGGAATGAATGTAGACAAGTCAAAGGTGATGATAACCTCGAGGAGAGAAAAACCTTTGCCAATCATTGTCGGAAGCCAAGAATTAGAGAACGTGGAGTTTTAAATACTTAGGAAGCCTAGTGACAAAGGATGCTTCTGGTACGAAAAAAATAAGATCACGAATATGCCAAGGGAGCATTCATAACGAATATATCACTTCTGATACCAGTAAAATAAATCTAGATGTACGGAAGAAACTCGTAAAATTATATATTTTGAGCATTGCTCTATATGGAGCGGAGACTTGGGCACTAAGGAAAATGGATAGTTTTTAGAAGTGGTGGTGGAGGTAAATATAAAAATTAAATGGGCGGAAATGATGATAAACGAAGAAGTTATGCGAAGAGTGTTCGAGAAGAGATCAATCCTGCATACAATTCTGATGAGGAAAGTAAGCTGGATTGGACACATTTTAAGAAGATACTGCCTTCTTCGTGATGTTACAGATGGGAAAATAGATGGTAAGATGAGAGAAGGTAGCTGCTGGATGAGTTAAAGGAGAAGAGAAAATACTGGATGGTAAAGGAAGAAGCTAATAGTAGATAATTGTGGAGAATGAGATTTGTAGACTAAATCCTCGGAGAATTTATTAATAATAATAGATGTTACAGTGATGTGACATTTTAATAAATTTGTATTATAAACTAAATTACACTGTGATAGTGAGTAAAGTTTTAGGTTTCAGGTAAGAAAAAAATATTTGAAGACATTTGTATATTATTTTTATAAAATGTTTTAATTCAGACTTCCATAAAATTTTAGTTTACATTACAGTTTACATACAAGTTAATTGCAGTAAATTCGTGTTTACATTCGAAATGTATATATCTATAATATTATATTACAATTATAATATTCAAATTATATATTTTAAATAAATGACAATAATTTTATTTAAAACAATTAATTACTCTCTTTCTCTTACGAACTCATACTTTCCATTAAGGACTTGATAATCGTGGGTACGAATTTAAATAATGTGAACCCGACAGGCTGACAGACATTTCATATTATGGCTTTCAATGATCTATTATAGTGTGGCAATTCACAGTATCGCCATGGCTTCTCTCCCAATTTGATTTTCCAAATTTTCGTCATTCGTTCCATGTTGTCTCAGTAAATATTCTCATCTGCAGCAACACGTTAGCTAAATATTTTATTATATGGACATTAAAATAATAATTCATCAGTTGAGAAATAACATGTGTGCTCAATGGCACTCGGCTGATTAAAATGTGGATGTTGACGACAAGTGATGTGAAACAGATACAATGCCAGCGCGACATTAATTGAATCTGAAGGGTCGTCGACTACGTAACTTCGATTACGTTGAAGAGAAAACAAAAGTTGTAGTGTAACTGTGCACTCGAGCCAGAGTGATAGAGTAAATGTAAATGTTGACCAGTGCAATTACAGAAAGTGATCACAGAGAGACCAACAACATGGATTTGGGAAGGGGACTCCTACAAGGCTCTTGAATGTCACCTATACTGTTTAATCTCTATGGTGAATGGTTAACCAATAAAGTCTTGGAAGGAGTTGGACATTTCAGAATACGAGGAAGGTCAGTTAGCACAATAAAATATGCATGTCACTTCGTAGAAGAAATAAACTCTGGAAGACTTGTTGGACAGGTCAGTGGCAACAGGAAGAAAGTATGGCATGGAGACATATATGGAGAAGTCCAAAGTGATGAAAATATAAAGAAACCTGAGCACTTACTTATATTTGAAGGAAACAAACAATTTCAAAATGTCGATCAGTTCAAGTACATCGGAAGTCTTTGGACGAAAGATGGCCACAGGACGTATCGTAATGGCTAAGAAAAAAACCGTTCTGACAAACAAATCGGTAAAGTGCTACATCTGGTGCAGGGCATTGTATGGAGGAGTAATACAACTTGCCAAGTTTTGAAAAGTGGCATTACTGAAGAATTTAAAAAAGGAATTGGAGTGATAAGGTAAAAAAGGAAGATGTTCTGAGAAGAGTAAATAACAAGAGATCCATCTTGACTAGTTTTTAAGAGAAAGGTTATGTAGTGTACACAAACTGGATAAAATTAATTTTTTATTTATATATTTTAAATTTATTTTACGAAAGAAAGTATTGAGAGCTTTTAATATTCTCGGTTTCAGGCTGGCGAAGGTCAATGCTCGCATCTCAGGTACTCACTGAAACAAAAACAACCGCAGCGCGGCATACTTTTATACGGATTAAAATATTGTGAGTGTCCAGCGAGGTTAAATCTTTGGTCACGAGATTTTAGTACGTTCAGACAAGACGCTCCACAGATTGGTGCCATCGCAGCCGTGTCTTCCCACGGCTCTGAACGTGGCTATTTGCACACCACAGGGGGTGTGGACAATTCAAATATTGAGATTTGTGGGGCACAAATCTAATTGCAATTGGATAAAAATAGCAGAATATAAGACCCCCCTGTGGGAGAAATTTCGGAACACCGAAGTGCTTCACACTTCACACTGCAAGAGCAAGCGGAAGTTAGTCTGTTCGGGGATGTTATGAGTTAGTTTTGGAGCTGGAGTTAGTGAATTTGGGGAGGTTATGAACAAGTTCGATAGTTTTTAGTTTTGAAGTTTAGACGACAGTACGTTTTGTGATGTTACAAGTTACCTTCGTGGAAGTTATGAAGAAGTTGGGATTTGGAGAGGAAGTTAGTTTTCGGTGAGAGAGTTTTGGAGTGGAGGATATTTGAAGTGTCCCGCTGACGAGAACCTGTAGGCCGGCTGGGTTACCACAGGAAATACGAGGGATTGTAGCATCCGCATCAGCCACCTAAGAAGTCCACTAACCTGCAAGACCTCCAAGTGGTATTGTACCAGAAGATAATCCCATTTAAGTCCATTCATTAAAACCATATGACAACCGTATTTTGGCCCACCAGCCCATGTCTTTTTTGTACTGTTTCGTTTATGTTTGTAAAATAACCATGGGTATTTCAAGATGATAATAAGAGGAGGAAGTTATTATTTTTTATTTTTTAAATAAAATATAACTGATTTATTAGTGTAATTAATTTCATCCTGTCAAACAATTTAATATTTTTAGAGTTAAACAACTATTTAAAAAATTGAAATATTTTACAAATAACTAAATAAAATCCCATTATCCATATAAAACAGAACAGTTAATTGGATCGAAAAAATCGCATGGAGAAATTGTTTACTGATCATAACGTGGATAAAGTTCCTGGGCGTGGCAGAAGCAGAGTGAAGCTCCTAGACGGCTTGAAGGGAGAAAAGAGATGAAATAGGATGATGAAGGAGTACAGGTGGAGAAGGAAGTTTACAGACTAAGTCCAAGGGCCTATGAGAAGGCAAAATTTCGAGAGAAATAATCATCTTCATGGAATACTAAAGATATTACATGTATTATAATTGTTTAAAAAATAAATCAAATTTAAACTCATTAGACTGTTTAACACTGTTGTCTCTATTTGCTGGACTAAGTTTCTTCACCCTTCAGTTGTCTATACTATGTCTGCCCAACTTTCCTTGAACTAACGTGCAAAATGTCTACCATTCAGGCTGTTTACCTCGAGAAAACAATCGTCTTGTCTTTAAAGTTTTCAAATACAATCAACCGGGAAATACGAGGACTTAAAAAAGATTCTACAAAAATACGTGATTCGCCTTTACTCTTACCAGGAACAGTTAAGTAGTGATAATTGCCACGTATTTTTAATGGGGGTAACGACCACCTTTATAACGACTGATTAATCTCAGCAACAGGACGTCGTAGGACTCAGTTGACAAAATGACTCGGGAATCTCTTTCCTAATGCCCCTCAGTAACAGCTGAATTCATTTTTTTTAGTACTGCACGAGTAGGTTTACTTGGAAAACCAAGAGAAGCCGCAGCATTGCTTCTTTTAGGGCGAATATATTGTTTTCAAAAAACGTAGCGTTGAAGGTATCAGCGTTCCTGCTGATGGCTTTTCAAGGTATGGCCGACAATTACGCCTACGTTGACAACCAAGGCGGGTGAAATAGCCCTTTTAATATGTTGATTCCCGATAGGACTCAATTTAAAGAGGGGAAAATATTCCAAAGATAAAATTCGGGTTTGAGAGGTAACTAATTAATAAGATGAGTAGAAATGATAAACGCAAACTTTTTGTGAACGGAAATGTATACAAATCCACGTTTCTTTATAAATTTTAACAAAATATAGGTTTAACACGTTGACAACACAATAGAGATTATAACAGAATATTTTCAACAAAGTTTTTAGCAAGTTGAGATACAGAACACAAGAGAAGTTTTTATTGATACTACACACATTCCAACTCAAAAAAATTCATCAGTGTTGAATTTTCACCGTCGGAACGGAGGCCGTTTTACCAGCAATGTGTCAGGGTTCTTTTCTAATGCTAAAAAAAATTACAGAAAACATCGAGCATCACCAAAAATCAAGTAATATCTGTTTAGACGCGACAATAATGTGGAAAACCAAGAGAAGCCGCAGCAGAGTCACTGTAAAGTGCTTAAAATATTCGGCAGTGCTCAGAAATGAAGAAATTTGTGTATGAACACACCTCTTCAATACCACTAAGATACCTGTAGAATGTATCGAAATCGATTGAGACTTGATATCCAAATGCGTTCAAGATCTGATGCGAGGGTCACTCCAAAAGTAATGCACAGCATTTACTCGTATTTATAAACTACAGATTTCCTATTTTTACTGTGTGTAGGTACATCCCTTAGGAACAAAATTGCATATCCCCACATAATCCCCATTTCTCTCAACTGCATTACGCCGTCGTTACCGCATGGTAAAAGTCTGTTGCTCCGGGGAGTATCCCTAATATTGGCGTGCCCTCTTTCACCGTGTAATCTGCTTGCCCTCCGAATAACTGAACTGCGGTCGACAGCAGCATCTCCATTCACACTTTTCAACCTCTCGTGGACGTTTCCCACTATCTCGTTCTAACTGCACAGGAGTTTCATAATAGCACGTTGCTTTTGACAAATGACAGCGCCGCTCACGGTAACGGGTAGAAATAAATTTAAACACACGCGGGAAGGATGTATCTATGAACTCCACAAATAACAAAGGTGTTCGATGAAAAATAAAAATATATTAAAACACTGTGCATTACTTTAGCAGTGAGCCAAGTAAATGAATGGACAAATTCTGAGTGAAGTTCCACTGTTACCTAAGTATCGTATTATGTTTTTCTCTCACCATAAAAAATTATTTTGTATTTAAAGGTTTTAGAAAAATCTCGACTGGACGGGAAAGTTTTTATCATTTTTTTCCTTTCTGAATTAATTTGTCATCACGACTCGTGAATTATAAGTATGATGTAAATATTAGAATTAATAGAAAATACTTAGCTAATAATTTATATCAAAAAATGTAAAAAAAATATAGATAAGTATGGATTACTTCTCTTTGCATAAAAATTATATTGTATAGAATTGATCTTTAATCTCTATTTGCGTAGGATATAACGATCACGGTCGCTATAGCCTGTGCTAATTATACACAATATGACTAGGATGTCAAATCTAATGACAGTCCCTTCAATGTTACTCTAAACAATATGTATATAAAGCGTTTGTCGCATTCGAAGCAGATCATCGTCCAACAAGGCATTTCCTCATATTTAGGAGCAGAAAATAACAGGTTGGGGGGATAAATCTGCTGAAGGTTCTTAATCTGGAAGCAATTCGTTACAGCAACAACTGACAACGTGTATGACTGAATTATCGTGGTGAAAAATAACGTTTATATTGGCCAAATGTGAACGTTTAGTTTTAACGGCTTGCTTCAATTACTTTGGGGATTTCTACGATTTTGCCTGTCGTAGAGATCTTTGGCCTTCCTAAAAGTTCATGAAGGTTCGGCCGCGTGTGAACTGAGTTAGCCACTTTTTTACCGTTGAAAACGATGATCAAGATTTATTTAACGGCGAATCTAACTCTTCTTTTATAGCCCGCCGTCGTTAAACCTTCTATAACGGAATGTTTTATAACTGCTCGACTATCGATTTTATCCGCACGCGACAACTACGCTATTTTACTTGTTTTGACTGGAACAATTGAAGCACATGGCTGAAACTTTATAATTTCCATCAAACAAAGGGATTCCCAACGGGGTTCAGGTGTACCCCTTGGCGGTCGATGGAAGTTTTAAAAAGGTTCTATAATATTACAGGGGCCGATGTTCAAAACTGCGGCAACACAATTAATTGAATCATAAAAGCATACATTTTATTACTAAAACAGTCATGTGACCTTTATTTAATAATATGAAAATAAATAACAATACAAACCCACCAAACTCATTCAAACTCTATGAGTTATCTTCGGGGTTCACTCAAGTACTGGTTTGCTCATGTACACTTTAAATAGAATAATTTTCGATCCTTTTACTGTTATTGTAAAATATATTATTCATGTTGATGACATTAGATTCAACACGGGCCTCTTGAAACAATTTAAAGAAGATAGCCGGTTACAAAATTTAGGAAGTTTCGATATTCTGTCTAAGAAATACACTTGAAAGCGTCACAAACAACATTGATTTTTCGCTACATGAAGAATTGATTGAAATTCAGATCAATTTTCAAACAACTGTGAAAGTGCAAAGATATTTGCTTAAATATATATATGAAATTAACTTATATCAGCGAACCATTTCTTTTAACGTTTATTAGTTCTTATAACTTCGCTGACGCAGGATTTAGCCACGCAAACAATTTAATAATATAAACCAGAAATCGATTCAACATCACAGAACGCGATGATTTACGACTATTATTAACTTATTTTACACCTAATATAAAAACCACCAATATCGCATTAAATATATTTTTTAAATTTATCATTACATATAAGCCTTTTTTTAATAAAATATATATTTATATTTGATACTAGCTGGGTGCCCGGCGTTGCTCGTGTACTTATTTATAAAAATTCGAAAAAGTATTTAATTGAATACTTAAATATATTCCTTGAGTATTTCAGGATATAATTGTCAATTGTCACTCAGTCTTCATACATTACGAAATATTACATTGATGAAATTGTTAGCTAGACTCACAACTAATATAGCGCGAAAATTAACTTACATTTTACGCAAGGATGGTAAAGTAATTCGTATTCTTCTTTATTACCATTCGATGGAGTATTGCTGTATAAAATTATACTTTTTATTTAAAGAAAATATTTCTGCTTTATTTCATTCCTAATAAAGGAAATATTTCCTTTGTTCGTTGCGTAGTAACGTCTTTCTCTCGCGTGACGTCATTGTTTCTTGGCGCGCAGTAATTTAATATTTTATGATCACAGTTTTTAATTATAATTCTTTCCACATGTATGCTAGGCGTTTCTCACCCTCACATTACCGTTTCTCGTGTTTTGAAGAATATGTGTACCAATTTTTGTTGCATTCTGTCCACGCGATAAAATTTGTATAAAGAACAACGTAAATACATACATACATACATACATACATACAAATATACATCCTTTTTTATTATATAGATGCCAGTTAACTGGATTGTCCTTACAACTGAAATTTGCTACGTGGGGATTTTTATGAATTATAATAAAGAAATAGGTCTTTTGATAAATAGTTGTTAAAGTGGTCGAAGTAGGAAAGTGGTTGGGAATCCCTCAAGTGCAAATCACAGTCTATACCTATTAGCGTCATCTGTTTGCCATAACTTTCTGATCGACCCCTGTAACAACAAACACTCGCCATTTTCTGCTTCAATTTTTCGTACTAGTTTAAAAACTCTTTATATAGTTCATCTAGTCCTTTCTTCTGCTTTTTAAATATGTTTATACTGGCGTAGAATTGACTGTTGAGGTTCTCATCCGGTATCTCATTCTCTATGAAAGAAGAAGGGACCAGAGAATGATAGAATGAAGACTGAACTAATGTTTCGAATAATAATATAGTTTTATATATGTGTCTTGGAGTTCTATGATGTTATTGAGTGGGAACGCTTAGGAATTGTTACATTTTGACTTTCTCAGTTGCCAGCGTAAGTGAACTTTGAACTCTGAAATAATTTGTGTTTGTTTGTCGTGTGTTAGACCCTAGAAAGCAGTAGTTGTCTTGTGCGTCGTTACTTTAGACGCTAGAAACGGCGGCCCGTTCCCATAGGGCACGTAACGTGGAGAGCTATTGTTAGAACGAGTCTGAGAGGAAGAAGAGTTGGGATTATGGGACTAATTATAGCGAGGCACGTTGCTCGCCTGAGATAGAACACTACGCCGTGCCAAGATTAGACAGAACAGCAGTTCTCTATGACGATGACGTGGGCAACGAAACAACTTCGACACCTTCCACGGCTCACATCTTTCCCTATAGACGAGTGTAAGAAAATACACACAGTCCGTAGATCACCAAACTCTCTTAAAATATATTTTCAAATCTGCTTGAATCGTAAAAACACCCACGTCATAAATGATGGCGTATAAGTGTTCCAGAAGCAGGAACGTTTCGATTTGAACTGCTGACGGAGTTTTATGACTGTTGCGAGTTTCAAATTATACCTTAATTTATTTGTAAAATTTGGTTCTTTTGTTTCTAACATATTATACCTTAAATCCTTTATGTTTTAATTCTAATATATAAACATTAAATAAAGTTTTATTATACGCGGGGCATTTTCTGAATTATAATAAAGAAATAGGGGGTCTTTTGATAAATAGTTGTTAAAGAGAGAAAAGAAACTGTTTAGTATCAAAAACATAAATGATGAAAAGATCTCGAAATGAAAGTGACTTGGTCTTTCAGTATAAACTTTACAGCTCATGGATTGGAACAAGATTGAGACAAATACAACATATATTTAGAAGAGATCGTAGGAAAGTGCTTATATGGAAAAAGAGTAACATGTATCGGTGGAAAGAGAATAGAATGTATAAGATTTGCTGTTGACATGGTACAGACGAAGATTTAGATAAGGTGAGTAAATATCAGCGTTGTAAGTTCTTTTAAATAACTGGGAACTATAGTCACTTGTGGACTGATCGTGTTCCTCGTTTATAATTTTTGGAGGATAAAACTTTTCATATGGTCCTTAACACCAGGTACAAAGTGCGCATCAAGGAAAGAAGAAGCACTACACCGAGAAGCAGGAGAGATCGTTTTTTGTCTCCCCCGCGCAGCGGTTAGTCACTGGCAGCGGGTGGTCACTGGTCAGAGGAACTGAAAGGGTCAGCAGTTGTGAAGTTGCCAGGAGACATCAAGGAAGATGTTTGTGAAACTAACTGGACGGTCTGAGACAGAGGATCGAGTTTGGCAAGGTGCGTCTAGATGCAGACAAAATATGCTGCTATGCTCATCCAGATGGTTGAGAATTGCAGAGCCTAAGATCAAATAAGCTCTGAAGGTGACGATTTACAACGAGATTGCAAAGGAAGCCGGTGGCTGCAACTGTCTTGATGATGGAAGATTTTCTGTTGGAGAGAAAAGAAGAATTGATGCTGCTCGCCATTTCCCGATGACACCGGCTGAACTTTACCTAATCTAATCCCGCGGTTGTCTGTTATTACATTTCTAAATTGTTAATTGTCATTTTCATTCTAGTTTGTTTCGCATTCCAGTCTGAGATATTTATTATTTTACAGTGCGCACTTTGTATATGTTGGTGAATTGTAATAGTTGGGCATCATTAAATAGTGTATAAAATGAATTTTGTGTTATTAAATTCATATAAATTATATCAATCAAAAGTTAATAATAAATTAAAATAATCATTTATGAAATTAAGAGTCTCAATAAACAACTTTACTACTTACTGAAGACTTGAGATGCCATCATTAATAGGAAAAGGAAGCTATTATGTGCCAACTAGATAAAGGAGTGAGGAAAAAGGTTTGGCAAGTGCTTTGTCTGGAGCGTGGCACTAAAAGGAGCAGAAACGTGGACGTTGAGTAGAGAGGAAAAGGATTTGTGAGAAGAAAAGACTACTGCAGTTATAAAACAAATGAAAGAAGAACTGGGTAGGGCAGGCACTGCGTCGGGTCTGTTTACTAACGGATCCTATGGTAGGACTAATTCGCGGGAAGAGGTTGAGAGGAAGGAGATGGCAGAAAGTAATAGATGACATCAAAGGAAGCGGATAAATATATGAGCCTGAAGTGGATGGAAGAAGAAACAAGAAAATTAAGAGTTACAATGTGAAAACCTGCCTGTGGGCAGAACACTAATGATGATGACTGTTCTTTAGTAGCATGGCAGAACAAAGTCTAGCATTTGAAGCTTAATGCACAAATAGATATATTTAATGTAACTGGGTACTATTTTTAGAAGGGCCACCAACATTTTGGGGATGAATAAAGATATTCTGTTACAAATCTTATCGCAATACAGAAGCTAATTCAACGGAAATTTGTGTCTGCAACAAAGTAATATAAACGCATTTTTGCAGAATAAATGGTGCGAATAATTTTTCAGACGCTATTTGTAACCCGGAACGTTTGCTATTTAGTCTTATTATAGCGAATGTCAGTTTGATGTTACTTTTACACTCTTACAATTCTATATATCAAAAATATAAAGTTTCATTGAAACATGCCCAACATTTTGTTGTAAAAACTGAACAAATTCAAGACATTTGATTGTCCGCCATTTTGTCTCCTCGTGGAGGGTGTAATTTTTCTACCAATAAAAACCTCACAGGCCAGTATAATAATTATCTATATTTTTCTATCTCATCGTTTTATACTGAAAAGCGAAAAGCACGATTTTTGTATTGGGTCTGAGAAATCGCAGAGCAGGAAGAATTCACAGATATTAATTACTATGTCTGATATTATTTGGCTTTCATGCCAAATTGTTGTAACAGCATTAAAACGCACTTTGTGTCACCGACATCTTGCTGGAATACTTGATTTAATTACGAGGGTAAAATATACACAATTGCAAAATGGATCCTTATTGATGCATTACAACGGTCACGATGATTCCTCTTCCTGAACAAGTACGTGAATCTTATTCCTTTACACTCGCCAAATAAAAGCTGACATCTCTTTTTTTATTATCAAATATACTAACATTTAGTAACGAAAGATCCCCGTAATCAAGCCAGTCAAAGGAACACGTGTTTTAAAAGTAGCATAAACGATACCAAAAGCAATTCCTTTCAGAGTCTTCGAGAAAGCATTCAATTCCAGCAAGACATGAACAGTCAAGGACCAAAGTTTCGGAGAGCTATACATAGAGAACCTACAAAGTCTACACTATGAAGCAACTATGACAGTAAAATTGCAGGAAGAGGCACAGGAATAAAAGATGATTGGGGGCGGACTCCGTATCACGAGCAACTCGAGGACGTCTTTCGGAAACTACGTTGGGAGCCAGGCAATGTTAACTGAGAATCGCAATATGAAAATGGCATTGCCTTATTCCCTGTTTTCTAGACAATTAGACAAATTAATAAACGAGTTGAATATAAGCAAAGTTAATTCTAAACACTTTTTTATTAAAGAAAAAGCAATGTAGGACGGCGCTAGAGAATATCGGTGAAAACGTTATATCAACGTAGATAACGGGATTATTGTGTGTTGGCTCGTGCATATGTTATCATGTGCTACAGCATAATAATTTAGAATTAATTAATTTTTCTTCATTTATGTGCCATTATAATAATTGTGTTCTAACAATGAAAATTTTTTCTTGGATAACGAAGAGGAAACCTTGGAATTATGCAATATATTATATGACACTTGTACGTTAATGAATAAAAGTTTTTATTATAAACTAAGATGTGATAGTATGAATAATTAATACAGTTTGTAAATACTCAAATCTGTACAACGTCAGTCACATTACGCATAGCATAAGCGTAAATAGAAAAATAAATTAATAACCATTTCAACATCAAATGTCAAACACCTGTCCTTCTGTTCTACTCAAATGTATATTTAAACGGTGGAAGTATGTAGAAACCAAAGAAAACTAATATTTGAAGATGGGATGCTGAATTTAATGCAATACTATACTGAAAATTAATAGATTAGCCAATAAAATCTGAAAATAGTACTTTTAATATACTGGTAATTTGGAGAATTAAATCTCCAGCGAATTAAAATATACGAAAAGAAATATAACGTTTCGTTCCCAAATTGGGACCTCATCAGGAGATATGTTAATGAGAAAGGCGACCGCAATTAATATAAATCTATGGAATACAAGAAATTCTTCATGATGCTGTTGAAGTTAAATTTGTATTCGAAGAAGTGAAAAAAATTCAGTTCGCAGATTTCAAAGCAAACATTTAATATCGATGAAATAATCTTATAATAAATGAAATAAACTGGTCATAAGCCAGAAAAAGTTAATATTAGGAAAGCAATAGATAGTTTCACAACATTCCGTCCTTAATTTAAGGCTTTATCAGGTGTATATTGGTGTACTTATAGTTTTTATACAATTTGAATAATGTTTACATTAAAAGTTCCAAGTTATTCCGTATTAATGCCAAAATGGATATATAAGTACCTATTGAATGATTTTTCGTAGATATATGTGGAATAACTTGGGATTGTCTTCAATTTATATAGGTACTCCATTGAATACTGGGTGTCCTTGGATGAAATGTTGTGAAATTATATTTTTATCACTTCATTTGTCAATAAATAATAAATTATGGTCAGTTTACTTATTTATTACAAATCATGAAATTTTAAAATGCATGGCCCGAGCCTAATTTTTTCTGACTTTGAGATTAATTAATTAATTTTGATTATACTTAATGTCAGATAAATATTAATTCTGTACTGTGAATATTAATGCTGTACATTATGTGAATTACAATACAGGATTCAAAAGAATGGCAAGTAATTGAAACGGTCGTAGGAAACCTGTTTTAAATTGATTTAATGGAAATTCATATTTATTAATTATACGTATATATATAATCACGTATTCTCGGGAGTAATATACAGTAAGGCTTTTGGTTGACTACTACGCGGTAGTTCCTGCAAAAGCTGGTAGAAAGAACCGGTTGAACTTCCCCTCGCGTCAGACCGGATCGAACTCGTGACCTACAACTCGGGCAATTGCGCCATCGGCCGCAACATGTGTAACCCGCTCTGCAAAGTGCATGAGACACACACACACACACACACACTACTCACTACACACCAATGCTAACTTCAATCCTTGCTAACTCCAATCGAAAATCATTCATGTCGGACAACATTGAAAGGAGAACGAAACACATTTTTATATAGTTTCAACATAAACGCGAGGCAGTGGTGACACTGGGACAATGATCGTCATAGAATTGACTAAGATACAGTGCTATTATATTTTACAAGGCTTCATCCCGGCTCCTATATATGCTAAAAATATAACAAGTTCCAAAGTTTATGAATAAGTTCAGCTTTTTAAAATTTGTTTCAAGGGGCACAAAAGCCTATGAGAGCTGTTCTCTCGCAAGCAGAACCTTTCTGGGGAGAGGGCTGCCTTTGGGGATGCCTCTTCCTCTCTCCATACCTTGGGCATACGGTAAGAGTTGTCCGCTATTCTCATTGGAACAGTCGGCCAGCTGCCTCCTAAACTGATCGAGGCACGGAGAAGGCAATGCTGCGATACATCAGCAAACCCCTCTCCCAACATCGGAAGGGCGTGGAATAAGTACCATGAGCCCGACCTACCTGTTACAGGCTATCTAGGGTTTGACCAGCATCACTTTTAGGCGAATGCCGGGTAGGATACTTAAACCAAAGCCCTGGAGCCCTAGTTAACCCTTCCGAATCCCCCTCTTTCAAATCCCTTCCTATGCTATTAAAGGGAGTTGCCATCACGTGGATTACCCTCATGTATCCTTTTAGCTTATTAATAGTAAATAATAAGTCAGAAAATAAAGATTTAATAGTCAACCATAAGAAATTACAAATTATTCATGCAACCACATAAAAGCCAAAAAGGAACAACTGAAACTAAATACTAAAAACATGCACTGGCTACTTGGACGAAAATCCCAACTCACTACTGAAAACAAACTGCTTTTATATAAAACCATACTAATGCCTGTATGGTCTTACGGGATAGAATTATGGGGATGCAGCAAACCATGAAATATCAAGATCTTGCAGACTTTTCAATCAAAGACATTGCGCACCCTAGTCAATGCACCGTGGTACATCAGCAACCATACACTCCATCACGACCTCAAAATTCCATTTATTTCAGAAACCATCAAGACGTACGCCACCAAAAGCAAACATAGAACACTAAACCATCGCAACAAATACATCGCCGACCTCTACCTCCAACAACCCGTAGCAAGAAGATTGAAGATAATATGACCTGAAGACATCACTGAATAAATCCTGGAGACCCGCCACTGGACGGTGACCTACTCTAGTCAAACAACAGCTTTAATAATTAAACAATTTACTTATTACTTAAAGTGTTAAGAGTAGATTGTAAATCAGCAACCGAAATTAAAAAATAATATTTATATTGAACAAAATACCTTTCGTCCCGAGATTAGGACGATTTCAGGTATTTTAATTGAGTATATATTACATAGGAGACCTTCAAACCTAAATCAATACTGGTTATACTTGTTGACATGCATTTTAGACATGCACTTTTAATGTAAACATTATTCAAATAATCAAAAAGTTTACGTAATTTCAAAGAGATAATGTTAAAAATGACCTTGATACAGAAAAACTTAAAAAAAGAATGGAACTTAAGCTAAGTAAATTTTAATTTCAAACTGCCGGACTTTTCGACGCAGATTAGCGTCTTTTTTTAAAGTCGAAAATCTTAAGACAGGAAATTAAACAATAAAGTAAAATCAAACATAAATACTAAGAGCAAAAGAATTTATAACAATATATGTTATATATACAGTTATATTATGTTTCGTTTTAAGTTCTTTGGCTCTTAGTTTTCATCTTTGATTTTACTTTATTGTTCAATTTCCAATCTTAAATTTTTCGCCGCTAAAAAAGACGCTAATTTGCGTCGAAACATACGGTAGTTTTAAATTAATATTTTATTTAGATTAAGTACCATTATTTTTTAAGTTTGTCTATATAAAGGTCGTTTCTAACATTATTGTAAACATTATTATTAACTTTTAATTATGACAAGTTTGAGCAGTAATTTAATATACACTTCTTTGATATTGAATAACTAATTGCAAGTTCATGATCATCACAACGTAATGTTGGCAATTTCAATCCATCGTTTTAAGTTTAAGGGTCCTTCTATGAAATACATAATTACTTTAAATACCGCAAGAGATCCTATTCACAGGGCGAAATTTGTTATTTGTATCTATAATTTATAATTTCGATTTTTGGATATTAAATATTTATTCTCTGGCTTTTTTTTTTAGCCAAAGCTATATGTCTGATAAATTTCAATTTATTTCTGAGTTCATTCCCTAAGCGAAGTTAATATTAGGTTCATTATTCGATTCTCGTACTTGCTGGTGCAGAGTAGTTGAAGAAACTTTCCTTCAATATTGAGCTGGTAGTTCAGTTTAAACGCTCATATTTAATTTCGTCAGCAATCAGGAGGGATTTTATGTTAGTTACAAAAGTTTATTCCGGAATGTTGTGTAACCGGTATGGAAGTGGAGGTCTTGCGTCTCAACTGAAACTTCTTTTTTACTTTGTTTATTAACCAAACACGATAATTTATTTGTACCATCCACAATTAAATTGGACACGCGTGATATCAGACTATCATCAAGTAACAACACACGTGAACACGAGTTTTGTATTTCATACGATTGCTGGGAATAAAAATACGCTGTTTAAGATTGGAGTTGCTATTTATCGAAAGCGTCCTGTAAATTATTTTCGAGTCTCGGTGGATTAAGAAGTGAAGTAGAGAAAAGCGAATTCAGATCAAAATATGAATGTTTTACATCTAGAATGAACTTGTAAATATACAAGGAACGTAGAGACAAGGCGAGGAAGGGAGTCGAGGATTTTTTCTTATTTTTAAATGCTTTTGTAGGTGACGACAAATCCCTTTCTGAGAAAATAAGTCGAATAAGAACTGATTTTAATTAGATAAAAAAAATAGACAAATAACACACAAAATGAAGACATCACAACGTTTCTGCAATCCTTGTTGCTTTTGTCAGGTGATTAAAAACGCAAGAGCCATGAGGACGATGTGAGAAAATCCATCTTTCCTGCTACAGGAACTAGAAATGTAGTATTTTTTTTATTAAAAACAGTATTTTCCAATACTAGATGGAACTTATCTTGCAAATAGTAAATACGAGCAAATATAAGTCACATATATTTGATAACTATAACTTAATTTTTAGTGTGTGGGCTTCTTGGGATTCTGAGATTATGCTGATCCTCGTTTTGCAATTTCTGTTCGCGGAAGTTGGTTTCATTGAACCTGAAGCCGGCGCCGTTCTAAGAGTAAGGTGTCAAGGTTCCCCTTTGTGCTGGTGCGAAATTTGAAGGCAGCTTAAAGTAGGACGCGGTTGGCGTCACGACGTGGCCTTCAGCGCTTACGACTGCTTTCCTCAAAGTACACCGACCTTGCCCCAAGGACTTCACCACAAAGGATACTCGATATGCAACATATGCCCTTGAAAACCCTTCAAAAATTTGACGTTTGAACGTTAAACGAACAATAAGTGTTCTAAAATGGAAGTTGTTCGTGAGTCAAACTGTAGTTAAGCTGTGTTGTAAATGTTCTTGATGATGTGAAGCGAAATGGCGTGGCTTACTTGGAAAGACTGGGAAACACATCGATAAAAATAAATCGTTACGGTATTGTTGGTTATGTAATAATAAACGGTATACCAATATGATACTTTGAACTTTCAAACGCCACACAATTAAAACCTTAATTATTTCTTTATACATTATTAAAAAGCAATTCTTTAAATTGATGTGTGGAAAGTAACATATTCCAAATCTAAACAAATAAAAATCAGCCAATTTTCAGTCAGAAAAAAGAATTTATTAATGTAAAATTATACAACGTTCCGTCGCTTATTTTGCGACCTCATCAGGTTCAAGTTTGAAACTATGTATTTCCATATTAGATTTGTTTGTTATCAGCCAAATGTTTATTAGAAAATGTTATTCTAATCATTGTAATTGTTTTGTTCTTTTTGTAGCTTTACACTTGAGCCTGATGAGTTCGCAAAATAAGTGACGAAACGTTGTTTCGTTTGTAGATAAATTATTTTTTCTGACTTCAAATATATTTATTAGTTTTCTCATTAGTCAGAATGTATATTTATATATATCAGTATAATCCAAATGTCATTCTGTGCTTTGCATGCTTGAAACCAAATATACGGCCACTCACATATCTCGTTGTAAGCTGACAATGTTGCTTCCCAAGTATTGCTTTTAATTCGTGTTTTATTCATGTAGAGGTAGAATGGGAAATATCGCAAGAAGGAATTTTTTGCTTGCAACAATTGCTAATTGTCTCCCGCGCAGTGTGACGTGTAGCACCGTGCTGCTGGAAGAAAGCATTGGTGGCGGCTCATGACTTTTTGAAGTTATATGCTACATCGCCCCAAGAAACCATTTTTACAATGATAAGTATGTAAAATATTAATACTACAACAGCGACAGTGTATGGCACATTGCTAATTCTGTCTACATAATTTCCAATAGTGTCTAGTATTTGAAAGCGGAATAATTCAGCACCAAATTGACACGTATTACTAAACCGAAATTATTTTTCCTTCGTACATATTTTGATATGCCCCTTAAATGTTATTTTCTTTAATAACCTTCGATTGTGATTTTTTTTAAATATTATCCAAAAAGGAGGAATGTTAATTTTGTTTTGAAAACATCAAGTACTTTAAGAATAATATTTATAATTACTGAATAGTTTAGTGTAATTTAGATTACGTATCTTATGTCTCCGGTTTCATTGTGCGGTCGGTTCTGTTTGGGGGAAGAATTCTAGCACAAGAATCAGTTTTTTGTTGAGCTTTACGAGTGACGCGGGGGTGTGAATATGTGTACTGCGCATGCGTATTTCTCATTCAAATAAAAAATCCTGTGCTCTCGCGGCGAGAACACTGAATGTCCATCTGGCTGCTTTAGCAGGAGCTAGGGCACCGCCAAGCAGGAAGTTTAAAGTCTTCGATATCAATCCATAGATCCGCAGGGTTTAAAACGCTATTATATTATAATGTTATGTATTCACATATTCTATTTCCCCATACGAGGACTAATGGAATAAAATAAATCAAATCAAATGATGATGATTTGGCAACCACTGCAGAGCACGACTGTTGCAGAAGAGTGCTAACTTTGAGACCTTATATTGAAGTTATTCGAATTATTTGATACATATTGGAAAGCAGAAAGACCCAACTCTGTTTGATGAGACTGAATTAATTAAGTTTGCTCAGTATTTTGGAACAAGCCGTGACGCTGATTCCTTCTTTCATTCCTGAAGTTCTGCAGTTTGAAGATGCTTCCTTCTTGTATCTAAACGCCATTCGAAATTTCACATTAGACTCGTGGACAACGGAAAATTATCGAATCTGAATAGTGAAATGAGATGTATGTGAGAATAATTCAGTGGTTTATAATATCTCAAAGTAATTATAGGATGTTCGAAGGGGTATTTCCTGGGTTTATCAACCCTGTGACTGATTTCATCGCAGACATGTTTGTTTGCCATCCTGAAATCACGATAACAAACATGAGTTACGCAATGTTTTTACAGCCTGCTATTCTCGTATTTTGGCCGGCCATTCCTTCTACGAATTTACGTTTCAAGTGCTTCTTTCCATCCGCAAATGTTTCACATGTAAATAATCACGGGTTCCAGAGAATGTAGGAACTTGGGTATTTCCAATGATTTCATTATTCTGTCCATTATTGCTAGATAAAGTTTCTCTCCAAGAGATTGGAAATGGATAGGGCATTTTCCTTCAAAATTTAATTTCATCTGATGAACTTTTCATGATAAACAGTATTCATAATAAGAAAGAACGCCAAATGCAGACAAAAGAAGTGACAATATAAATACCTTACAACGTTACTCGAAGCCTTGTTTCTTTCTTCACGTGCAGAAACAACGCAAAAGCCTAGAGAGAGACAACTGTGCAACTCAGTTGGTAAAACTAAAAAACTGCACAATTCAGTTAACAAAAGTCGAAAGCTTTTGAGTTTTGTCAGCTCAGTTGTGCAGTTGTGTCTCTCTACGCTCTTGCGTTTTTTCTGCACCCGAAGCAAGGAACAAGGCTTCTAGAAACGTTGTGTAGTATTTTCATTATCACTTCTTTTATCTGAATTTGGCTATCTTTCTTATTATCAATTTTCAATCAGACGTAAATTTTTCATCTTAATAAAAAGTATTCTTTGAATGTTATATGATTGCAAATTATTTCTCTGGGGTTTATTTAAATTATATTTACTATTTTTTTGCAAGTAATAGGCTACACAAGGATCTCCAATGTTGTAGCACCTTCCCTTTAAAAGCATAGAAAGAGACAGAAAGAGGAATGCGGAAGGTTACCGAGAGAATCCAAGAAATGAAATAATGAGCTTTCGGTTCCTGAACGTTAGTACAAGGAAAGTTTCTTCCGTATTCTGTGGAGTCATCTTTGTGCTGTTTTGTTGTTGGATTTCTCCGTTTCGTTAACTTGTTTTCCGCAAATTCGATATAGCCTTATCATTCTGGATAATATCAAATTCAACGGTACTTAGACATAATTTCTATCCGTAATTGTGAACACTGTGCTGATAAAATGAAGTACTTATCGAATTATGTTTTGAAAGTAAATGCAAGTAAAGGGAAAATGCGCTTATAGTTTTCAGGTATGATGTCAACGTTGAAACGTACTCGTAATGTTTAATAAGACAGTCAGATATGTTCTAATTTTCTGTAAAAGTCTTTACGTGGCCTTGATATTAATAAATCCTTCATGACTCTTATATTACATTGTGATAGACGCTCACAGAGGAAGTGCGCTTTTCTAACTCAGGATGGGATTCTAGGAACTAATTTGCAAACAATACATTTACAAATAATATTTCCAAACTTTACTACGTGACATATTGGTTGAACGGACGGTTTACTGGTGAATGTAGTTGACAAAGTGTTCTCGGGTTTCAAACCGGGTGAGAATGCGGACATAGCTGTTATATTCCGTCTTCTTCTCCAGATAACAAACGTCGTGGAATTACTGCATTCTCACCTGGTTGGAATCCCGAGAAAACTTTGTCAGTTGACATATTCTTTTTTTTCGGAAAAAATTGTTTTATTATTATATATATTACATTGCTCCAACCGAATTCCGAATATCTTTCAACTTAGTGGACGTTTCCGTGAAGAACGGTATCTGACTCCTGCACAGATTCTCGAATGTGTCCGACACAAAGAGAACGAAACTTAAAACCCATCAATATTCGCCATGAATGAGCATTGTTTTATACACACTTCAACTCAGTGTTCAATTAATTACGGAACTTTTGTAAAAAGTATAAATATGTAGTAGGGCCTATCTAAGAATTCTTGAAGGTCAGGTTCAGAATTGAATATGTATGTTTGAATCCAAATATCTTCGGTCCATATCAAAGACAAAGTCTTTGGATAACCAACAATGACGTAGATCTGATTCTGACCCTTTCGATGAACAGATTATTTTATTAAAAAATCTTTGACACTAGATTGACCAGAATTGCTGTTATTTATTAATGATGTAAAACCAGACAATTATAATATAATTTAAAAACACGTTTCAGTCCTTATGCGGACCCTCGTCAGGTTTACAATAGAGATATTAAATTACAGACAATATCGTTGTACAGTGATATCTATAATTTAATATTTCTCTTATAAAGCTGATGAGGGTCCGCATTAGCACTGAAACATGGCTAATTAAATTATAATTTTTAATTGGATATTTTTCCTCGTTAATAATTTTAACTATACAGGCGAAAATAATTACCGAAAATATTCTTGAAACTTAAAATAGTTACGTTTCTACCTGTCTGTAGGGTTTTTGTCAAACACAAGATATAGAAGAACTGAGGATAGAAAGAAATTATGGGAACCAAAGATATAAAAAACAAATTTGTCAGAAGTCAGAGATATTAAAACTCTGTAGCCAATCGTATCTTGTTTGATGTTAATGAAGTTAAGGTTGCTGTAACATATCAGAGATAAATTCTTTTTTTTTTATAATTGGATTCATTATATTATATAAAAATCTAATTTCTTAAAAATTAAATAATAAAAATAGCAACCTATTCGTCAGAAAAAAATTAATTATTCAATTTGAAATATAACTCAGTCATTATCTAACATAGACGTGTTTTTTCAAAATCGAATATATCATTCAATTCTAGACATTTTTTAGTTATTTTTATTGTTAGGAACGCTGGGAAGAAAATTGTTTTCTTCCACTATCGTCCTTTCTCCTTTCAACTGAATTACCCGTACAATTAGAGGATTATTAGACGGAAAAACAATAAAACATTTCGAACGTCAGGTAATAATGTCACAGTATTTAAACAAACTGATTGAAAAGTTGAAAGAGGGTGGAAAACAGCAACATGTAAACGTCACGTTCGTCACAAATAATTGTCTATTGTTTGTTAATTTATTGAGGAAGAACAGACAATCCTGTTAGTATTACGGTAGACGCAGATATCCATCCGCACTGATTGTATGAAGTAATAAATAATAGAATCCATCATCGTTTTTATTATTTTTTGATTTAATAGTAAAATTATCTGAGCCCCTCCAATTCCTTTTCTGGGTTATAGTGTTATTAATAACACATTGTCAAGGTAGAAGTTTATAACTGAACTGCAAAATTTCGCGTTATTCACAAATGTTTCAATGTCATTAAATCTCTATGTTCACAGTGCGTGTAGAATTATGGCGACGATTTAACAGTGATAAATGATGCTTGTCGTGGTTTTGCCGGTTGTCCTCTTATCGTGCGCATATTTCGCTGGTGAAATTTGCAGTCGAACCAGCGAAGAAAGCTGGTGTCGCAAGAGATTGTTCCCTACATGGTTCGAACACAGATCTCACCGATGCTACTTCAAGCAGGCACGTAAAATTTAAATACTCACTTTTTGTGGGAGGGGGGGGGGGGGTAACAGGCTACGTGAGGGTAATCCACATGGTGGCAACACCCCTTTAATAGCATAGGAAGGGATCTGAAAAGGGGTGATGCGGAAGGGTAGAGGAAGGTAGCCAAGGGTTAACTAGGGCCCCCGGGCTATAGTTTAAGGATATAACCCGGCATTCGCCTAAAAGTAATGCAGGGAAATCCCTAGAAAAACCTGCATCAGGTAGGTCGGGCATTGGGTACTTGTCCCACGCCATTCCGATAGCGGGAGAAGAGTTTGCTGTGGGACGCAGCATTCCCTTCTCCGTACCGCGACCAGTTTAGGAGGCAGCTGGCCGACTGTTTTAATGGGAACAGCGAACAACTCTCACAGTATGCCCAAGGTCTGTGAACCCGGAACATACACCTCTCAAAGCAGGCCGAGGTGCCTCGGCTTGTGGGAACCTCAGTTCAAAAACGGAGAGGAAAAGGCATCCCCAAAGGTAGCTCCTTCGTGTCTCTCCTACAAGGTTCTGCCTGCGAGAGAATAGCCCTCGCAGCAGATTCAGTTTAAATACTCACTTTAATCAACATGGGATATGGTGAGGATTCAAACATATTCAAAAGCGGGGATGCAAACAAGGGAAGCTAAATCGTGGAAAGAGGGCTCAAGCAGCTGTCAATATTATAAAATAACGTTATTGATCAGATCCATCTACATGTAAACAGATAATAAATTTCAATAGTTTAACTACATAAGCACAGCATTGTTCTGGTTGAAAGCGTGGAATTTAAAGTATGATCATTAATTACTACTTGTTCTAGAAATTCATTCAAGAATGACGCATAGTGCGACGTGAGCATTAAATCGTGTTTCTAAGACTCTCCAAGGCTTTCAAGGCTCAAGCACGTGTATAAACTGCACCTCGATAATAACAAAGCTTATTACAAGTAGCTATTTTAACACGAATTTGTTTTTAGCCTGGCGTCAGACGGGTTAAATCCGTCACGTCACACGAAAGCGTTTCCCTCTCCACGCGACATCTGTGGAAGAGCTCGAGAACGTTTACGACGCTAGCGCGATCTTTATCGTAGCGGGTACAGACCTTGACTGGGGCTATTAATCATTTCCCCAATTACTTATATCTTTGTAACACTAAATAAGGATACAGAATATTCTTGTTTAAAAATAAATTGATGCAGGCAACACGTTTGTCCGATTTAATTTCTTTTATTGTCCACTGTAAGTATTGAAACTTACTTTAAGATGATATAAATAATTATGTTAATGATTCATGAAAAAGAGTAAAATATTCATAGTTGTATTCTGAATTTTGTGTACTTATTTTTTTAACTGTTGAATAGAATCGAATAATTTATTAAAAGCACTGATGGTATTATAATTGACTACTTTCTGTTTACGTGTCATTGTATGAAATCATTAATACTGTTCAGGATAAATAACAGCCCCTATATACAACTGTATACAAGAAGTAAAAAACCACATGGAGGGAAACCATTCACTGCGTATTAACAAGAAGAATTGTCCATTATAATGATATTATTATTTATTATAATAAACTCCCAGATTACACCAAACGGTTAAGAATTAATAAAACCAAACTGGAGCAACAACAAATAATTTTCTTTCATTGCATTAATTAATTAATGGCATTATTTGCGTATTAAAATAAGAACGAATCATCCTTCTGGGAGGAATATTAAACCGTTAAAGTATTTGCAAAAGAGAATCTTATTATTGTTGATTCACTGTGCATATTTGAAACTTCTCTAAAGGCTCTACGGAATAATAGTCCATACAGGAACGATGGCAGTGAAACCAGGTAGCGAATACAAAAGTATAATTTGACAATATATAAGCAAACTTTCCGTTATAGTCCATTGTTGAATGTATCGTTATTTAATTCAGTTGCAATTAAGCAACTTAATATCCTCAAATATAAAATACTGTAAATAAAATTTGGTAACATATTTTTTTAGTCTTCGCCAACAATAGATGCTTTACGGTATTATTGATGCGTGCGTTTCGTAAATCTGCGATATAGTTGTAAGTTGCTCGACGCATATTGGAGCGTGATTTTCCATAGTACATGAATTTCTATTACGAAGACGAGTAAACTGCGACGCAAACCAAACTGGTTTTATTGGTTGGCCTCGGTGTATCGAAAGTCAGACCGTTGACTGTTGGCATTTAACTTCTCAACCACATTAAAGATTATCACACTGACGGCTGTTTGGCAGATCATTTCTATAGAATATAGTCCACGTTAATATGAAAAATATAATCGGTCAAGGGCAGAAGGTATAGGAACTGTATTAGATTTTTGAATTTTTACAATTACTCTTATATAACATAAAATAGTAATAAGCAAATCCCGTGACATAGATATGATATGAGGGGGAAGTCATCCATTAATGTTACTCCCAAATAATGGCTCAAGCCTGGTTGGACTGATAAATATGGTCATTTGGCCATTGTCGGTTTAATCATCTGGGTGCGATTTGTTCTCGGGCCAGCTGCCGTACGAGAATGTGATGGTATGCAGTTGCTGATCTACTAATATCGCTGGTTACATATGGAATCCTCAGGGCTTCGCGAAGGGTTTAACTGTTTACGTACCGAGGAACGTTTGTCAACGTGCGTAGCGTCTTCGACTGGAAACGCTGCAGGATTTTAACGTTGGACGACATTGTGCAAACCCATATTCCAAATAGGGTTCAAAATTATGTTATATAGGAGAAGTTTCTTTTCTAGGAATAACTGTGATTTCTTTCCAATTAGCAAGCCAATTTATTTAGCTTTAAGGTATAAATGTTTTAGTTTTGTCTTTCTGTGAGTCTCTGGTCGAGGTACATTTCTAAGTATTTGACTTCTGATTTTACTGGTGTAACTGTGTTGTTATTTGAGACTTGTGGACATACAATTCGGTTGTTGGTCGAACCGAAAAATTAATTCTTTTAATTCAAGACAGAGAGGGTTTGTGGAACCAGAAAAGTGAACATTACCATTCTAGAGGTGTTGAACGGCTTACTTGGAACGAAGTAACCGAAGAATTGAAGATCAAAAGTGAGTATATGATATAAAAAAAATTCGCTCAAACTTCTGAATTATGTTAAAATACTAATAATAAGGAAAATAGCGAAATACACACAAAAGGATTGATTATATAAATACCACACAACGTTACTGGAAACCTTGTTTCTTTCTTCAGGTGCTAAGAAAACTAAAAAACGCAAGAGCTTAGAGCGACACAACCGCACAAATCAGTTGACAAAAATCAAATCGTGCAGTTGTGTTTCTCTAGGTCTTATGGTTTTTTTTAGTTTTCTTAGCACCTGAATAAAGGAACAAGGTTTCCAGTAACGTTGTGTGGTATTTATATAATCACTCCTTTGTCTGTATTTGGCTATTTTTCGTATTATTAATTTTTAAAAGAGACGTAATTGTTTAATTTTACTTCAGAATACGTTGAGGTATAGAAAATCTCGATCGGACCTGTTATCGAACCCGAGACCTCTACTTCGTACGGAGTACTCCTTACCATCTGACTATCCGAGTCGGCTCCCCGTCAGCTGCGAGATTACTTCATCCATTGTATAGACATGAATACAGGCTCACCCTACATGAGCTTTGTTCGAAAGCGTTCTCCGATTGAAATCATTACACCTATGATCAATTTACACGTTATATCAATTCTTCATTGAAATCCTAAATTTAGGCCGTGAAGAAATGTGATTCAGTATATTGTAGGTGAGCCTGTGCTCAGGTCTATACAATGGATGGAGAAAGTTCGCAGCTGACGGTGAGTCGACTCGGATAGGTCAGAAGAATAGAGCACCATGTACCAAGTGGAGGCCCCGGTTTCGATTCCCCTATTGGGTCGAAATTTTTCCAGTCTGATCCTTAATTCAGTTTCATAGCCTCTTTGGCCGAATTTGTTGTTAAGCATTTCTTCTGTTCTTCAAATCAAAATACATATATTTCATTCACGATTTTAGTAGTAAAACACTGTAGTGGTAGGTTTTTTTAAATGATAAAGTAAAGGGATATTTTACAGAATTTAATAATCATTTAACTGAACATGAGAAAAATAAAATAAAATAAATACAAATTATGTGTGTTCAGCTAGCCGGGCAAAACAATCGGATCCCTTAATCCCAAGTTAAACCATGGTTTACGGTAATTCCCCCATGCGCGTCAAGGATTGAGACACTTGGCAGTTACCACGCGTTGATCTTTGGCCGTGATCATGTGGCACCCTCGATCTCTCCGAGTCCTCTGAATAGCTGCAAGTTTGGGGCTTTACGTCCGTCCCTGGCGACGGTTCGTCGAGGAGTCTTTCTACACTTGCTTCGCTGGATGTGAAATATCGATGTTCTTCATCAATTTTCGATCGATCTTTCCTGAACCAAGAAATGTGATTGGTTCAGGCAGTCACGTGTTAATTCAATTTCTGGGATTTTTGCAGAGACATTTCCCACGGTGCGACAGTCTAGGTAACTTCCGAGGGTCAACATTCTACGTGCCTAAGACCATACTTTAGGGATTATCTATTCGTCACGGCGGCGCCTGGTCAAATTCCAACTTGCCAAGCTCTCAACCCTTGCTAATATGTAATTAAATTAAAATATAATCTCTCTCTCTCTCTCTCTCTCTCTCTCTCTCTCTCTATATATATATATATATATATATATATATATATCAATAATAAAACTATCGCGCTACAACACAAATACGAACATTAAGTACACACGTGTAGATGTTTCTGATAAACATATACAAAATTATAACGGATTATTAACAAAAATAAGTTCTTGAATAAATCGTTCCATCAGAACTTGCTCGATAATTGGATTGGTTATATTGATAGTTGTTGGCTGTAGATCCAAAATTTAAAGATCGTAATAAAAGGCTATGAATTATACAATACATTTAATAATAGCAACATCTCCTTCGGGCTTAACTTCTTAACTTTAGTTTAAAGTCTCAATTACCTGGCCTTTCTGGGAAATATGCACTCAACGTCGTCCGTTCACGTATTACATTATTTTGAGGGTAGATGTGAATTGGGTACATTTCTATGGGGTATGACTCATCGAATATCATTAAGTGTGGTAAAAAAACCATTAGTGTCGGGTAACTGCCGTTCAGAAGCAACTGTGGTGTGAACGTGTCCCCTATTTATAATTTTTGGTAGATAATAATTTCCATATTGGCCTTAATACCACATACAAAGTGCGCACAAAATGGATCAAATATTTACTTTCGTAAACAAAACAGGTTGCCGAGAAGTGGATTCTTCGGAGGGACAGTCTGTTGCCTCCACCACGCAGTGGGTGGTGAGAGAGCTGTAAGTGTCAGCGCAGACGTGGCAGTTTGCATGGAAACAGCAAAGTTGTTTGTAAAACGGACTGGACGGTTGGAGAGAGATGATCGAGTTTGGCAAAGTGAGTCTGGACGCTAAATTTGCTGTTATGCTCATTCACATACTTGTGGATTGCAGATTTTCAGATCAAATAAGCTCTGAAGGCGACGAATTGCAACGAAACTGCAGAGGAATCCGCGTGGATAAAACTGAACGATTGAGGAAGAAGAGATCAAACATGATCTGATTGAGGAATTTCTATAGGAGTGTAGTGGTAGGTTGATTAAATGATGAAGTAAAGGGTTATTATACAGAATTTAATAATCATTTAACAGAACATGAGAAAAATAAAATAAAATAAATACAAATTATGTGTGTTCAGCTAGCCGGGCAAAACAATCAGATCCCTTAAATCCCAAGTTAAACCATGGTTTATGGTAATTCCCCCAGGCGCGTCAAGGATTGAAGCACTTGACGATTACCTCGCGTTGATCTTTGACCGTGATCATGTGGCACCCTCGATCTCTCCAAGTCCTCTGGATGATGCAAGTTTGGGACTATACGTCCGTCCCTGGTGACGGTTCGTCTAGGAGTCTCTCTACATTTTCTTTACAGCCCCTTCGCTGGATGTGAAATATCGATGTTCTCGATCAATTGGTTCAGGCAGTCACGTTTTTTTCAATTTCTGGGATTTTTTCAGAGACGTTTCCCACGGTGCGACAGTCCAGGTAACTTCCGAGGGTCAACATTCTACGTGCCTAAGTCCAGACCGAAGGGATTATCTATCCGGCACGGCGGCGCCTGGTCAAATTCCAACTTACCAAGCTCTCAACCCTTGCTAATATCTAATTAAATTAAAATAAAATCTATATATAAATACCAATAATAAAACTATCGCACTACAGGAGAAAAAAGAAGGGACACCGCTCGCCATTTCTCGATGACATCGGCTGAATTTTACGTAAGCAAAATTCCGCGGTTTTCTCTTATCACGTTTTTTTAAAAAAATTCAGTAGTCATTTCGATGCGAGCTAGGTTTTTCAATTAACTCTGAGATATTTTTCATTTTACAGTGCACCCTTTATATATGTCGATGAATTGGGTAATATTTTGGCATCATTAATTAGTTAATCAAGTAAATTTTGTGTTATTAAATTAAAGTAAATTATATCAAACAAAATTAATAATAAAATTATGAAATTTGGGCTATAATTAAATAAACCAAGTTTGGTCCAGCAACACTATGAAAAGAATAGAAAACATGCTTACAAATATAATGTAACCTATCGGAATATGAAGGGGATTTAATACGAACATTTTTGCATCAATTGCACTAATGCAATTTGGGAACTTCTATCGCCGCCAAAACCCTTGTGTAATGCTGATGGTGTCTTCATTCATGTGTACTCCCACGATTTTTTTCCATATCGCCTCGCATGATGCTTGCACAATGTCACCGTGTTATTAGCGTTTCGGAAAGAATAACCAATAGCTTTCAACCTCCAGCCACGTTTTCAAGTCACCAGAAAGGAAGACAGCCAAGCGACCGAGGGAAAGTAACTGATTTTGGCAACAAACTCCTAATCCGGGAAGTGAAACTAAAATTGTTAAAAGAGATTATAGAAGATGGCGAGTCTGCATCATTTTGTGAAACAAATAAGCTCATCATCAGTTGGTAGTTGGAGCGTGTATGATCCGAGCTTTGATGAGTGATAATAGGTAATAAAATGTAATTGTTTTTTTTTCAGAAATAAATAAGTTAGGTTCTAATACTTAATTATTTTCTGTAACTCATCTCAGAGTAACAGCTAAACACTCTTCGGGGAATATCATAAAGCGAAAATGGCTGTTTCGTCACTTCATTCTCTTATATGTTCGAGAATTTAACTAAACGGGTTCAAATTCATACGGAAGTATTCAAAAAATTTCTCGAGATTTAGCTTCAAATGACCTATTAAATGACGAGACTCGCTTTGTTCCTGTCTCTACAAAAATATCTGATTATCCCCATTTCGTTCTTCTTAAATTGCATCTTCTTCGCCTCATCTACAATCCACTACTCTCAACAAGGTAAATGAACCCATTCATCTTTTCAAAATATTGTGATATGAAAAAGTGACTCAAAACTCACAGTAACCACAACGCCTGTGAAAGAAAAAAATTCCGACTGATATGCTTCAAAGTGAAAAGTTCAAGTCGTACGTCTAAGTGCACCCAAGTTGTCCGCAGTCGGTTATATAATGTGAGACCAACCTAAGTCGATCGATAAATCGCGAAGGCTTCTTAGCCTTTGAAGTTGTAACGACTTCCATAATGGCTGCTTCTGAGAAATACATCAACGCCTATTTTAGGTCTTCTGAAGTAAGAAAACACGTAAGACTTGCATTCAATATATTAATGGTTTATAAATAGTCAAGTATACCTTTCGAAATAAATGAAACCCTGAATAGTTCATTCATAAATCATGAGAATAAAATAAATTTCATAAAAATTCTACAGTAGTGTATTCTAAAATATTTTCTTTCTAAAGAATTTACATCACGTCATTAAAGGGGAACCATTCAAATTTCTTACTATATTTCCAGGGAATATATAAATAATTTTATGTGCTCGCGTCATTTAATCAATGCATCTAATGAAACTGTTTAATAGGTATTGAATAATAGTAATGAAGCTTTGATGACGCAGAATAAGAACACAATTTTAGTAGACACTCAATATACGGTTAACATTAGTAAAATTTCAATTGAAATTAATATTACAGCAAAAGCATATTTTATAATAGTAATGAAACACTATTGTATATTAAATGGAGGGGTTGAACTAATATCTTATAAAATATGCTTTCATATCAGATAAAGTAATGTGTTGTAAATTTAAACCACATTCAAAGTGAGGTTACGTTAATATTTATTTCAGAACATGTAGACTATTGAAACTTTTATTTTATAACAAATTTTACCATTTATTTTATTTGGTTATATTTATAAATCATTTTACTATTAATTCCTTGTTCATTGTTATTTATTCACAAATATATTATCACGTTGTCTCGTGATAAAACTCTCTGTTCTAACCGATCTCGCAGCCCACACTCAAAAAGAAAGCACGTATTCTGTGCTTAGTTGACAACCTCTCTCATTTCTACCAGTTTCGTCATCTAGATAGATATGCCCGCGGCGCCTCGTAGATCACTACTCTTGCTCGCTTATGCTGTTTCAACTGGCACAAATACAGGAGGGACGAACCGGGCTCCATTTCCCTCGTATTTTGTGACAAAAAGTTCAGCTGAGTCTAAAAGGAGTCTATCATCAGTGTTACTGCGTCTCCCGAAAACAATTCTTAGCTGTAGGGACAAAACGCAGCCGTTGCATTGTGACCTCATACGTGACGTTACGGGACACACACACTGAAGAAAGGAAGCCTCAAACCTGAGGAAACTAATGAACATGGATGGATAAAAAAAGTATTGAAACTTATTTCATGGCGCTTAGAAATATTAAGGTAATAAATACTTGTAGGTAAAATATAAAGAAACAGAAAAACCTTTTAACATAGATGAAGAAAAGTAAATGTATACAGAATAATTTGTCAAATTGATAAAATAGTTACAAAATATCACAATAATTTCTTACATTAACTTAGTAGTAGTGTTACTGGATCTTGAGTGGGATCATAATCATAACGATGCTTTCCTGCCGCAATTTGAATTGAGATGATTGCTTCTTGTACGTTGCATTACCGACGTAGTATTTCTTTCCGAATAGTTTGAAGAAAACGTTTCTGGTTCTGGCAAGAAATAAAACTAGTACCTACTCTCATATATTTACGTTTATTGACATTAATATTCATTTTGTCAAGTTGAGAAACTTGCTAACGGATTTTGAATGTTCCTTAACCCTTTTCTGGACAACAACATTTTTTTGAAGAAAAGTAAGACACGATGACGCCATTACTAAGTTCGATTCAATTCTTATCTGACAAATGTGTATTTATATTACGAAGGAAAATCTGAATGAATAGTTGACATATGTAAGAATTTTAAAAATATGTCATTATGTTATTTAGTTAATCCTAATTTAATGGAAATAAATCCAACTAGTAATATATTTCTTATAAGGTGTCGGTCAGTACTTCTCCAACATTTTTATTGGGGACATTTTCCAAATATTCTCCGTCAACACTTTGATTATTGACGTCGGATGTGAGTATCCGTGAACATCCATGTTTTCCCGCGGAGGAATACCATTGGATCCTATATGTTTTAATTTTAGAGATAATGAATTTTATTTGGAAAAGGATTTTTCAGTGGAATTCCCATCTATGTTTTCCGACATTCTTTACAGCGCTGATTTGAAAATATTTATTCTACGAGTAAATCTAACTTCTCTTGACTACGGGTGGAAAGGAAGCTCCACGGAGACCCGTTAAGCAGCAAACTACGACTATCTCATAAAACCTTATCTGTGTTTAGTCAGCTGACCTGAGACTGGTTTGAAGGAAGTTCTCTATTCCATTTCGTAAATATTGGGAATTATTACAGGGATTATTTCCCGTTAGTTTCCTTCCGTATTGATGAGAGACCGGCAAAAGGTGTCGCTCGACACGTGCGTTGTCCCATTATGCTGAAGTGAGAAAGACAAATAATATTCTAATCTGAATTTAATGAAAGTGATGTCTATACTATAGACCGAACGCAATTAAATCATTCACCTCTGACTCCAGAAGGAAGTACTGCGTCAATTCGAATAGACCGTCAGTATGATTATATATGGCAATATGGCCAAAAAACACACCTCTGAAGAATAAAAACAAGTACAACGTTTCTTCAAGAGATTTGTTGACCTTCTCAAGTATATAAACAAGAAACTAGAAAATTCTGTGTTCTGGAATATATAAATGTCCAAAGTTGATAGGAGGAGTCAATTGGGTAGCAAAAGATCGTAGACTTTGCTCAGTTAGTGTCACTTTGAATATTAAGAGCATTCCGGTTGCGGATTTTGATGTGAACCATTTCCGATATTAGTGTTTGATAATAATTGTGTTCAACATCAAGGATCTTAACTTTGCTCCAGTTTATAGTGTGTTAATTTACATATCTGTTTGGTAATCACAGAATGCTTGTCGTTAGACAACTTTTAATTCGATATGTGTTCTTTCCTCCTCGTCTTTAGAGCCCGTTTGGTCTGGCCAATGTAAACAGAATTGCAATCACTGCAGCTCTTGCGTGTCCTCAAGTTGTAACTGATCTTTGCCGTTCTTGATAAAACACGAAATGTAAGTGGATCTATAAATAGGCACGTATTCATTACGATAATATGAAGACTGATGTTAAATACATGATTCGGAATGTGGCAAATAATTAAATATACAAATATGGATAGTAAAATTCTTCAAATATATTCAATATCTTAAAAGAAGCGACGGAATTGCATCAGTCAGTTGACAAAAGTCAAAAGCGTGTCGCTCTTGCTCTTCTTAGCACCTGAAGAAATGTACAAGGGTCCCAGAAACGTTGTGTGGTATATTTGATTTTATCACTTAATTTGTCTGTATTTGGCTATATTTCTTATTATTAGGAATCGACAGTTATTAATCAGGTTGCATACAGGAAGGCAATGTCGTGGAATGGCAAGTTGATTCTAGTCTATCTATGAAAAAGATGCTATTGCTGATTCCATGGCACCAAGTTTGAAAATTGTCTAAATAAAATACATTTTGCACTACACTTGGCGCAATGCTAGTGAAAACAGCTGTGTTTTCGACTTCACTTTAAAGTAGCTTATTCATACATCTTAATGACAAACTAATAGTTTTAATTATAATGATATATGGGGGCTAAATATATTTCATTTAAGGTTAGGTAATTTATCATGTAGGTATTTTTAGATTCAATGACCTAATAAAAATCGTATAAATAACAGTATCTTAAATGTTTTACCTACATCCTAATGAGCCGATTAAAATATCAAAAATAATTCTTTTATTGAAAATGTAGGATTCGTGCATTAATTGAGCCAATAAATTGATAATTTAGTGTATTATAGAAATTAAAAGTTTGATAAAAACTCATCGAGTTAAAAAAAATGTTACAAAAGTAGTTATAATTAGGTTATCACTACAATTATTATTATTATCAAGTATGCCAGAATGACCTACGTAGTAATATTTGCTTTTTGAGTCGAAATCACTGCAACGAGCTTTCGTATGCGGTATTTTTTAGTAATTTATGAATTCCACAACTTGTATTTTATTCCCAATTATAAAAATTGATGAAAGGAAAATAGCTATTCAACTGATTGACTTAGATAAAGAATTCAAGCACTATCTTGTCCGGAATTTTTTTTTAAAATTATTTTCATATTTAAAATTTTTTATAATATTACATAAATGAGTAATAAGCAAATCGCGTGACTTAGATGTTATTTGAGGGGGAAGTTATCCATTGATCAACTCCCAAATAAAGGCGTTAGGTCTGGTTGGATCAAGGAATGAAGCCATGTGGCCATTGTCGGTTTAATCTTCTTGTTGCGACTGGTACTTGGGCTTGCTGTTGTAAGAGAGTGGGGTGGTAGGCAGACGCTAATCTTCTAATATCGCTGGTCACATATGGAATCCTCAGGTGTTCGTGAAGGGTTTGTTTGATTGTTCACGTACCGAGGAACGTGGAGCGTCTTCGACTGGAAGCGTTTTACGGTTTTGTGCAATCCCATAGTTGAATACTGAAGGAGAAGTTTTCTAAGGATAACTGTGATATATTTCCAATATGCCAGCTCATTTCTATGACTTTAAGGTCTAGATGTTTTCTTTTGGTCTTTATATGAGCCTTCCAGGTGAGTCTTTGGTCGAGGTACATTCTTTAAGTATTTGACTTATTATTTTAGTGGTAAAAATTCCTTGTTAATTGAGACTTGTGGACATACATTTCGGTCATTGGTAAACGTGACTTGGGTGAATTTGTCGTTGTTTACGGAAATTCTCCACTCGATGGACCAGTTCTCTAGGAGGTCCGGATGATTCTGAAGATTTTCAGATGACTCTAAAGATGCATTGTTGATAGATAGTCGCATAGTCGGCGAAGGTGGCGATTTACATGTTGAAAGTGGTTGGAACGTCAGAGGTGAATACTAGGAACAATACGCTTCCTTCTGGAACTCCGGCAGAGGTATTCTGATAGTTCGAGAATGAATTATTTATTCTGACTTGGAAGTTTCTGTCACTCAGGTAGGATTTTAGTAGAGGGAATCTACCGAATAGTCCTAACTGCATGTAACGGTTAGGTTTCGGATACTATGAGTCATGTGTTTCGGTCGTGTACGTACGGCCAGTTAATAACTCGAACACATGAGTAAGGTCAATATATATTTATTGTTAACTCTTATTCAAACGTAGCTTTCAATCGCTGGTTCAGGAAGGGATCCCCACGCGTCGCTGGTTGAGAAGAAAACTGGTTTCTGGGGCTGAGTGAAAGGATTTTTGACCTGAGGCTGCTGCTGTGAGGCGGACAATAAGGGAAGGGTCTATTGTTGCCCGGAATGTTCAGGAGGATTTGTGAAATACCACCACAGTATTATGAATTATACAATGTCATAATGCAAATAAGAAGATAGTAAATATATGTAAAGCTACAGTACTTCACTCATGGTTTGCTTTAAATTCTGCAACTAATTTCACGGTTACTCCGTTTAGAAGTTCGGTATATTGTTTCCGAAGCGACGAATTTTATATCAGAGTCTATTGTCTGTATGTAGCCACACAAACTTCGAAATGCAGTATCGTAACATTAACCTAGCATTCAGTTGACACTGCCTGTTAAGCGAGTAGCTCTAGCTATGATGAATCGCTCCACCAATGAATTTACAGGCTCCGACCCTCCATCACGCTTTTAACACATAATCCCTTGAGAGGCCGCTTTTCCCTCGCACAATAATAAAACATAAAACCATGAACTCGTTTAGTTTTTCATAATTACGTCGCAATACAAACATCTGCCGAGTGGAATCTGATGGACCGAAGTGTGAATAAATGACGATCCATTGCAAGAAATGCGGACAACTCGGCCCTCGCATCTCATAAATTTTAATTAAACCTCAGAAAATGTAAAGAGAATAATAACGTGTAAATGTCATGATATCAGTTTAAACTTAAATAATTTCAACAAATATTGATTGCCAAATCATAAATATTCGATCTAAAATTGTGCTTGACGAAAGGATTTTAGAAAAGTGAAAATGAACTACTTATAGACAGAGTAGACACACCCGGCCTTCACACGATGCAGTATACTCATCAACTACAGTAGAAGGCGATATAAGAAATGGATGGTTTTATTATCCATACGTTCCAGAAAATATATTCTGGATTTAAAGAAACTCTAGTTGCAGAATGAAACCTCTATCAAAGCACTCAAAATTTCGAAACCTGTCAAGGTTAAATAATACGTCGAACCGGAATCCTTCTACGAAAACTATCTTGTGCTGATAGGGTGATACTTTTATCTCATTCCATGCTTCACCAGTTTAGAATAAAAATATCAATTCCGAATATTTCCATATTTTAGATAGTTATTAAAATGAAAAATAAACGTCTGTTTTGAAAATTAATAATTAGAAAAATAGCGAAATACAGACAAAAGAAGTGATGATATAAATACCATACAACATTTCTGGAAACCTTGTTTCTTTCTGTAGGTGATAAGAACCTACAGCGACACAACTACACAATACAGTTGACATAATTGGACAATATTAGTTTGTGAAATGTTATATTATTAAGTACGATGCACACTTTCTCAATGATAAAACCAAAACTGATTCTGTAATCCATATTACATGAGCCTCTAATTTTAATAAATCAATCTGCGAGTCTTTATAACCATATGGTTTATTTTTATTATTTAATTAATTTCAAGTCTCTACAATTATTATTGATATCTTTGTACTGATATATCTATAAATTAGTCTTTATATGCCCGATGAGGGTCCACATCAGGATCGAAACATCTTCAGTTATTAATTAAACTTCATTTTATTATTTTTCTGTTTTTTCGCTGCGCATTTCTTCAATTTACGCTATACATACGTAAACGCATAAAATACGAACTAGATGCTGTAGAAAAATACTTATAGCATTAAAATAATCGGTAGCATCTTGATGTACAATTTAATTACATGCATCCACGCTCGAGGGTTTGTGAAGAACGCAACATTAGTGTTTGTGGTATTATTTAGCAAATGTGTCAGTTATGTCAACAAGGTTGATGTCCTAAGGTAAGGAATAGCTATCTACTCATTTGCCAGAAACAAAATGGTGTCTCCCTTACCTCCGTGATAAGGCTTTAAGGAAAAGTGACAATGAATGAAAGTTGACGTACTGTGCAGATAAATAGTAGGATAGCAGAGTAAACTATGACATAAAAGCTAATTTTAACAGTAACAAATATCTGACGTCAAGCTAATTGTGAGTTTAAGAAAAAAACGAGTAAGAATAATAATCTATTTGCTTGAATTTTTCTGAAATTTTAATAATGAAATTCCAAAGAGAAGTGACAGCTCAAAAGTCCGCCATACTACTGTGGTTTGTTGATTGTGATCGATAATACAAGTCAAAAATGAAGAAATAAACGTGATTTCTGATGAATGAAAACTGTTCCACTCTGTCCTTTTACATCAATAACACCGGTACTGTTGTGAATCAACTCAGCTATCCCCGAAACTATGTAATAGACACAGACCTCGGCCATTTGCCTATGTAGAAGGGAGTATTGCTTGTCGTAATCTTGGTAGTTTTGCATTATCATAATGTTTCCACTTTATCCAACCTTTGGGTGTTATAGTGATCTATATAAATTATAAGATAATGTGTTTAGCGGCCAGTTTGAGCATTACACCGGTTACCCAAAAAAAAACGATTGGATATATTTCATTGTATAATTGAATTATATTTTGCATTATATTAATAACTCTTTAGGTATATCATTGATAATTGTTCGTGTCAACGATGGGGACGCACAGCTACGAGATGAATCTGTTCTCCGTAACCACATGAAAGTTATTATTAATAGTAGTAATCGTTTGAAGCGGTGTTTTACGTCACAAATTACAGTTGCTCCAGTTTTTAAATTAATAAATAGTCATTATAATCGTTTGACTAGTGATAACTTTAACAAATTAATTTGACTCTGCGTCCAACCGATGTCCTCATAAGCTATAGAATAGAGTTTTATCGTTGGTTAAGATAAGGACGGTCTTAAAAGGTGTGTTCTAGTTTAATACAGAACCAAATATTTCTATCCTTAATAAGGCGATGACGATATAGTAATGTTAAAATTTACGTTTGCGCATATATATATATATATATAGTAATAATAATTAAAGGCAATTAGAGAATTAATAATTGGGCAATATGCAGTAAATTGTTATCGGCTAGAACATAAATACAACAATGTACAGGCGGGCCTTTGTCGGTAAGCGTTTAAAAACTTCTGGGCTCACAACGGCAGTAGCAGGGAGAATATCATCGAGTGAGAGTCGCAGGCAAGATTTCATAAAGAGGAGAGTTGCACACAGAATTTCATCGAGTAAAGGTTAGACATAGAATTCGATCAAGTAAAGGTCGCAGGAAAAATTTCAATAAGTAAAGCTGCGGGTAGAACTCCAACCAGTAAAAACAGTTATAAATTTAGTCGAGAACGAGTGGATAATATTCTTATTGACCCTTAATCAGAACGAGAACTACAATATTTGTTGGAGAGAGAGAGAGAGAGAGTCTTAATGCAGAGGTCCACAGTGTTATACGAAGTAATTGTTCCAGGTGAAAGATACAAAAGTTTTGGACAGTGATTTTGAAACAAATTAAATTCTGTGAAATTATGGCCTGTTATAGGTGAATAGTGTATAGTGTGTCAAAGATCCTAAACGAATGCGTGGTACCAGTAAAGAAAGGTAAGTAGAGAGAGAAATTTTATAAATTTGATTGTAGACGTTATATAAGGATCAAATCGTCTGATTTCGGATTCACGTTTAATTTTGCTGTTTAATTTTAATTATTTTGAATGTTGTAAAATTTGATTGTTTATTTTGAATGTAAAAAGGTTGGTTTTTTATTTAAAAGGCCCAAATAAACGACCCTGAGATGAGAGTAGATAAAATTTGTAAAATAGTAAGAACCCTAAAGTAAATAAATCACATCACGATATTTTGTTATTTTACTTTGAATACATTAATTGTTTTGTGAAGATTAAAGTTTGTAAATTATTTAAAAACCTTTCATTTTAAATTTAATAAAATAAAGTCATTCATAATTGTCATAATTAATTAACTATAGTTTGTTTATTATAATTTGGCGTCATCAACGTGTGGCCAACTTTTAATTCTTTTAATTATTTGTTAATATTTACATATTGGCTTCCTCAACGTGGGGCTAATTCGTACAAATTCTTTTAATTATTTGTTAATTATTACATATTGACGCCTCAATGTGGGGCCGAATTCATTTAATCTTTATAGTTATTACAATATATATATATATATATATATATATATATATATATATATATATATATATATATTACGATATCTTCTGGAAGCTGCATGAGACGACCTCACTTCTTCGTTGGTCTACAGACAATAAAGTCACTTTTTTTAACAGAAAACCGCCGGATGCTTTATGAATCTTTGTTTGGAAGTCGTAGGTAGAAAATCTTGAAAAATGGAAGCACAGCCAAAAGCTCCCGTGCCCATGAAACGCACTAGGCGAATCATTCGACTCTATTCGCTGCCGTGAGACCAGTTCAACTGCGCTCAATAGGGGAGAAGGAAATCCCCAGCATACTCTATGCGGGATCCAGAGATGAGCCATTCCCGAACCCTGTGTGCGTCAGTCCAATGTGGATCATCAACGACTATTTTGAGGAAAATCCGACAAAACTGTAAGCTATAAAGTCTCATATTCACAAGTTATCTGTACTATAAAATATGTTAAAAAACCTCTATTGTATACCGTGCTACGTCGAAGATTCTGTATTATAAAAAATCCACAAATATCGAACCCACAATACCCTGTATGGAGAAGAACTCTCATAAGCTTAATAATAAATTTCAAGCTGGAAAATTTCTAATAATTTTGTAAGAATTCATGTGGTTAAATTCTATTTCTATTGTAATTTTACATTTGTTCCTCAAGCTTCGTAAACGGACGTAAAACCTGATTTAACTATTTAATATTTAATTTGTGGTACATTTCTGTACTTCTGTAGATGGGTTCTACACCTCAGTGCGAAATATTAATGTTTATTTTGATTTTTCTCCTGCAAATTTCCGACAGTGTTGACGAAATACTGTGAAGATAATTTTATTTTTAGTGTATCTCGAGCATTAGCACCGTCATTAATCTCAGTGGATATCTCTGCAAGGTCAGTGATAGAGCCATTGTGAAGCCGAGCAGTCAGGTTCATGAACGTAGGAGAAACAATTCACCACAAGTGTGTAATGTAATAAATGCTGCGTGTAAGGAAAAATTTCATTGTTTTAGTAACAGTCTATATGAGAGTAATCCACGTTTAATCCTCTTTAATAGCATAGTAAGGGATTTAAAACGGGGGATGTGTAAGCGTAGAGGAAGGTAGACAAGGGTTCACTAGTCCCCCCAGGCTGTAGTTAAAGGATCCTACGCGGAATTTGCCTGAAACCCCAGAAAACATCCGTCAGGTAGGTCGGGCTGTAGGTACTTGTCTCACGCCCTTCCGATAGCAGTGGAGGGGTTTTCTGAGGGCACGCAGAATTTCCTTCTCCGTCCCTTAACCAGTTTAGGAGGCAGCTGGCCGACTGTGCCAATGGAAATAGCGGACAACTCTTACCGTATGCCCAAGGTCTGCGACCCCGCAACATACAGCTCTCAAAAAAGCCCGAGGTGCCTTGTGGGAACGTTAGTTCAAATACAGAGAGAGGAAACAGCATCCCTGGAAAGGTTCACCTGCTAGAGAACAGCTCTCGCATGCTTATTCCCGGGTCCTCCAAGGAAAAATTTCCTTTATTTTTTTAGGGTAACACGCTACATGAGGATAATCCACATGGTGGCAACTCCCCTTTAATATCATAGAATGGGATTTAAAAGGGGGGATGCGGTACGGCAGAGGAAGGTAGCCCAGGGTTAACTAGGGCCCCCGGGCTATAGTTTAAGCATCCTGCCCGGTATTCGCCCGGTGATGCAGGACAAACCCTAGAAAACCTGCATCAAGTAGGTCGGGCATTGGATAATTGTGCCACGCCCTTCCGATTGTGGGTGAGGAGTTTGCTCTAGTTTTAGTCGATATTATAAATATTACTCAGCGTAATGAATATGACAGAAGTTTTTAATAATGATTAAATATAACACAATATTTAATTTACATAGCAATTACAAAAACAGGAATTATTTTTAAGAGAAACAAACAACATATTTGGACAGTGCAGCAGTAAAAACATAAATAATCTATACAGCCTCGGACTTTCCAAATTAAAGTACAGGAAAAGCCCTAAGGCCCTTGTTAACCCATGGCTACCTTGCTCTACCTTTTAGCATCCCCCCTTTCAATACTTTTCCTATGCTATAAGAGGGGAGTTGCCAGTATGTAGATTACCCTATACATAGCCTGTCTACATCTTCAAAAAATATGTAGCCGGAAGGAAGCCTGTGAGGACTATTCTCTCGCAGGTGAAGGCTTTGGCGGAGGCTACCTTTACGGATGCCTTCTCCTCTCTCTTTTTTTTTTAACTAAGGTTTCCCACAAGCCGAGGCACCTCGATCAGTTTTGAGAGGTGTATGTTCCGGGGACGCAGAATACGGTAAGAGTTGTCTGCTATTCCTATTGGAATAGTCGGACAGCTGCCTCCGTGACCGACGCACGGAGAAGGGAATGCTGCGTCGCCACAGAAAAACCCTCTCCCGCCATCGGAAGAGTGTGGGACTAGTACAAAATGCCCGACCTACGTGATGCAGGTTTTTATAGAGTTTTCCCTGCATCATGGTTTGGCGAATTGCCGGGCAGGATCCTTAAACCATAGCCCGGGGCCCTAGTTAACCCTTGGCTACCTTCATCTACCCTTCCACATAACCCCTTTCAAATCCCTTCCTATGCTATAAGAGGGGAGTTGGAACGATGTGGATTACCCTATACATAGCCTGTCTACACCTTCTTCTTATTCTTCTTTCTCTTCTCGTATATGTCGACGTGATTTTGTGGGTTGTGAAATAACATTTCAAATTAATATAAATAACATTCGGCAATATTCAGATAAAGTCCAACTAAAGTACCTGAAAATAAAGGTGTAAAAAAGTAAGTAAGCACTTGGTATATTTATCTAAGATAAGTAAGTAGCTCAAGTTGTTAACTATCACTCATTTCCTCGGCGCCTCAATACGACAGGCCGCTAATCAGCCTGCAAAACGGGTGCATTTTCGTCCATTTTTTAAAAAACCAGATAAAACGTTGAAAAGAATTAAATTCTGTACTACTTTTTTCTAGGGCGTTAGTGTAGAGCCATTTTGGAGATATCGGCATTGGAAAAACGACAAACTGCATTCTTTTCGAAAAGGTCGAAAAATATCCTACATTTAATGAACGATTTCTACAGCTTCGTTCGCCCATTCGCGTAATTAACAGTACAATTCGAGGCAGAATTTTATGATCCACTTCTTATCACACAACATTGTTTTTAATAAAAACGCTTTAGCTATTAGCAAAAAACTGGAAAGATGTGCAAAATTTCTTGGCGACTGAAACTTTTCCCGAGGCCTTTAGAATTTAATAACTGTGTTTTTCATTACCTACCGCAACACGCAGTAAAAATAATTGCTCGGTGAGTATATAGCTACTGTGCTATCAGTAGTTGTCTTGTGAGTCAGATTAATTTATTCTGAATCTTTATAGTTTCAACGGTTATACTGAGATTTCATATTAAAAAAATTAATTATAGATTTTTGGTTTGATGGAGCTTTCAGATTACATGATAGTAGTAAACACTTTCCCGTACAATTTACAAGTTCAAGTTGAAGGAAATCGTTATCAGAAGTGGCGCAGGAAGGAGGTTAAGAGCCTGAGCAAACATGTGGATGCAATGTCATTTTTGTTGACGAGGAGTGGAACGCAACAATCGTTCGTTGTTAATGCAGTTGTGACGGCGTAGTTTATATTGTTATGGCGCCATACTTTCGCCAACTAACCTGCATAGCAATAACTGCACTATCAAGACGAAACATAGTGGTTCAATGAACTTAACACAGTAAACTCATGATGCGAACGACGGATGTAAAGGATATTTAGGTATTTGGACAGTTTGTTTGAAAGTGTCGTGTACTTTATCTTACAGGTTGATATTAGATGAAAGTGTGAGAAAAATATTGATACTCCAATTAATAAAAAAATTTCACATATTTTTTATTTTTTGCTCGCGAAACATTTTTTAGTGCTTAGCGTATTTATTTTAGTTATGTCTAAAAGATGAGAATATTTACACCATTTTTTTAAATTATACAATGAATATATATTGAATGTATATGAATGTTGTGACTGGAAAAATATGAATAGATATGATTTTTTATGTAACTTATTAATTATTACTATTAATATTAATTCATTTTATATGTAGTGTATCTACTGTACATTTCTGACGAATCCTATTTCCTCAGAGGGCTAATCGTGAATAAATCTATCTACCTATCTATCCACTAAATGCACTGTATGATAGATTTGAACAATTTAGGAATCATAGTAACTATTTTCAGTTTTTATATAAAATACACGATTTAAATACCATGTCCAAAGAAAATGCTACTAAGACAACGTAACAATTTAGTATGTATTTTAACTGATGGGGATTCTGTGTACATAAATGGGGTCGAATTTTCAGAGGAAATTTCAGCAGTATCTACACTTTGGGGCAAAAACGAAATGTACTGAGCTTGATTACAACGTTTAGGTTTGCCGCAAACCTTACTATTGCTTTAAGAATATTGCAAAAAATACCAATTACTGCAGTAAGTGTCGAAAGAAGTTTCTCCAAGTTAAAGTTAATTAACAACTTTTTACATTCGACTACTACACAAAATCGTCTTAATGGTTTGGCCATTTCGTTAATTGCTGACAAGTAAATTTGAAAATTGAAAATAAGAGAAAAAAACTTTTTTGGTCATTTTAGCGTAGTTTTATTTTCAAAGTAATGACATTTTGATTGTTTGTGCAATAATGCACATTTTTAGTAGCGCTTAAAACTATAAAATATATACGGTTAACAATTTGTGGCTGGGTAAAAATATTTTTTAATTAATTTCTACTGTTTTGTACTGCTTCATTATCAATGTTATGTTATATGTTTCTTTCTAAATGTATAAAATGAATGGGTGTCCTCTATGCGCTCATAAACCACTCATCCAATAGCGATGAAACATTGGTAGCTGTGCGCACCTCCGCGAAGGTTTCTGTCGGCCTTTCGAAGCGTTAGGCAGCTCTCAAGGCGTGAACGGGACTTAAATTTAGAAACATGCAAAAACGGCCGATATTAGCGTCGATTAATTCATTTTCGGGGTCTATGTGATTAATACTTTTTATCAAAATATTTTTATTGTATAATTTCAAGCCTTTAAAGCAATAAAAAGGGAGGGGGTTAAGGAGTTACAAAATAATAACGCGAAATAGCCGACATTGGTATAAAATCCAGGGTTATAGATATAAAAGAGTTTAATTCTGACATTCACTATGTCAGTTAGGCTGTAGTACAGCCCCTAGATGTGGGTGTGAGGGAGGAAGTGGGTGAAAGGTCGTTACATAAAAGCAATGAGTATACATCGGAGACTGGTGCTGAATCTGGAATTATGAAAGCCATTGCGTTTAATTCGGACATTTATCATACTGTTTAATGTGTTGCTCTACTGATAGGAGTGTGGGTGAAACAAATTTCCGTATACAATCTTAAATGTGTGGACCAATTTCCACTAAACTTTGTACACATGTTACTTACAATCCAGGAATAAACACTGAGGGCTTAAGACATACCTACCGCCTCTAGAAGTTAGAGGTAAAAGGGGTGGAATTTAAAAACATTCCTAACAAGTCATCATTGACTCCGAATAAAATTATTTCGGTGTCGCTTTTTTTGATAGTGTAATTCTAGATTTTCAACTCCAAAACGAAAGGGATTGAAGCATCCTTTCCATACGCGTGGTGGTGGAAGCGGTTTACATTAAATGTAATGCAAAAAGGAGCGATATTAGTGTCGATTCCGGGGTAATAGGAATCGCTGAGTTTAATTCTCGCATTAACCATTGTGATTATTGAAATATTATGTTCTTCCACGTGGAGGTGGACGTGGTTGACAAATGGTTGCTTGGAGTAGTTTTGACCCTCTACCGGGTAATTTTTTTCTTATGGTACCAGCTATATTTCGGTCTCTATTTATTTAATGGTTGTTGTTCTTAACTCTTTTAAGGTACCGGAAGAATTTTTAGACAGTATTAACGAGTATTTTTTACGGTTTTGATTCGTCGTGATACGCTTTTATTTTAAGTAGTAGAAGAATTCCCGAGTTGTTAAACTACTGTCAGACATCATCCTGGTAAATTTTGAGTTAGATGCCGAGGGGAGATTAACGTAAACGGATATATGGCGCTATTGATTCTAGTTAAATGAAAAGTTTATCATGGGGTTAGTGTCGAATCAATTCCTACTCCGGGTTAATTTAAATAAATACCCGGGCACACAGCTAGTATATATATATATATATATATATATATATATATATGTATATTGTAATACTAATTAGAGGCCATTAGTGATTTTGATAATTGGATATTTATGGTGGATTGTTATCGACACGAATATCAAAGGCGACAATACATATATATATATGTATATTGTAATACTAATTAGAGGCCATTAGTGATTTTGATAATTGGATATTTATGGTGGATTGTTATCGACACGAATATCAAAGGCGACAATACATAGGCGAGCTTTGTTGGTCGCTAACGTTTTCTGAAACGGCAATCGGACGGCGAACACGGTTGCGGGCACAGATACATCCAGAAAGGTCGCGGTTTTGAAATTGAACAAAAAGTTTTCAGTCTGTAATTCTTCGAATAAAGTTACAAGGAGTAACTTAATAAGTCACGCCGCAATAAAAATCAATAAGTAAAGAGACCGTCACTAATTTCACCGAGAGAAAATTTGTAACAATCTGACTAACTATTAATTCGGATGGAGTAGCAGTTTCCAGTTGAGAAATCCAAAAGTTACGACAGTGTTTCTTTAATCAATTTAAATTTAGTGATTCCATGGCCTATTTAATGTGAACTGTGAGGTGTGTGTGTGAGCCCAAAGTTTCAACCTGGTACCAGCAGATATTGTAAGTACAAATAAATTTGATAAAGTTATGTAAACGCTCACTAAAGATAGAATCGTCAGATTTCGATTTCACGTTTGTTTATTGTTTTAGTTCTAAGGTTGTAAGGGAATTTGATTGTTTAATGTAAATGTAAAGGTTGGTTCTTTATTTATAAGGCACAAACAAACGACCCTGAGAAGACAGTTGTTAAAATCTATAAAATTGCAAAACTTCAAATGTAAATAATCACGTCTAGAAATGTTTTAATTTTACGTGGAATAAAATTAATTGTCTTGTAAAGTTTGAGAGAATTTGGGAATTATTTGAAATCCTTCTCGTTTATATAAAATAAAATATAATTAATTCATTAACCAACCATTCAATTCTCGCAATATTGTTTCACCAACGTGACCACCTATTGAATTCAATTCATTTATTTATTAGTTGTTTATTACAATATATATGCTTAAGTGATGTAAATGTTAACCACTGGAGTGGGCACTGCTAACAGACTGTTATAGATAACTGAATACCAACTCCTCCCTACTACTACAAATTCATCATTAACTGTTTCGCTATGAACTTGATTGACTAACGTACAGACAGGCTAATGAATTAATTTTAAAATTATTACTCTACTACGATAGTTTATTTGTGAGTTTCTATTATTTTTAATGATGTAAACAATATTTTTGGCTTAATAGAACATAAACTGAGTTTTATTTTAACATAAAATATATCTCAGTTTATTTTCTATTACGACCATTAATACTGTATAAGACTGGGATTTAAGAAAACCAGAGCAGAAATACGTGGAAAGCTTTAAAATGTGGTATTGGAGAAGAATTGAAGAAAACAAAGTTGACAGAAATGGAAAAAAAAAGAGGTTGTAAGAAGAGAAAATCAGAAGAGATCCTTATTGACAACAGTTTTAAGTGGAAGGCAAAATGGATCGAGCGTATCAAAACTTGTCAATGCAATCATTCTAGGAACAATTTACTATTTGTGTAAAAAATAAATTGAGGCTACGATACTCGTCTAACTCGGGAATAAGATCATTGGAAGTAGTTTGTTGGCAAGGGTTGGTTGCAAAACAACAATGAAAATAGATAGTAAAACGTTATTATCCACATTATTTTTTTAGGACAATGGACTGTTTTTTGGCGGAATGCACTTCATTAATATTCATGATTCTGAGAAAACAACTGCCTTATCAAGTTCAGGACGCTTCAGACGAACATATATAGCGACTGTATGCCGTTTCTTCTCTTTCCACGGGTACTTCAAGCCTTAGATTAAAAGCTATTATTACGTGGTAAATAGCATTTTATGTTCGTTCAAACTAAATTTCCGCTGATTGCGCGTTAAAGAAGCCAAATTTACAGTAAAAATAACGTGCTTTTGTAAATGAGCCAGGTGTATAAACTTAAATCTGCTATTTGCTCATAGATGCATAGTGATCATATTAAGCTATGTATTCTTTTTGTGGGTGTTTCATCTGTCAACAATAGTCAGTGCACATAACCAGCAATTTCCTTTGATAATCATGTAAAGTTTTTTTTTCCATAAAAGAGAGTATATGCCTGAAGGTCTGCTTTTCTGCTTCGATGTGAAGAAATCGGCTGGCGAATCGGATCAAATTCTTGTGGAGGTATATGGCGACAGTGCTTTATCGGAAACAACGTGCAGAGATTGGTTTTGTTAGTTTAAATACGCCAATTTTTATCTGAGCGACAAGAAGCGTGAAAATCGACCCAGGAACGTTGAGGACCATCAAGCAAGCTCTTTTGGACGAGGAAGAAACCCAATCGCTAAAAATGTTTGCCTAGCAATTGGGTATTATTGAAACAGTCATTTCTGTGCGCCTATGTGCCATGGGAAAGGTTCTCAAAGGATCGGAAAATAGGTGGCGCAAGAATTGAACAATAGGCAGAGTTAGCGACGCCGAAGCACATGAGAAATCTTGCTCACCAGGCAAAAAAGAAAGTAGTTCCTACATCGGATTGTGACTGACGATGAAAATTGGATATATTCCGAGAATCCTAAACGTAGGAAATCGTGGGATGATCCCGGCCAACCATCAACATCGTCCGCAAGACTAAATCACTTCAAACGGAAGACGATGCTGTGCGTTTGGTGGGATCATCAGGGTATCTTCTACTATGAACTGTTGAAACCTGGTAAAACTGCCAATGCCCACCACTACCACCAACAACTAATCAAATTGCACCGTGTTCTGGCCGAATTATCAGCGACGTCATGACAAGCTGATTTTCCTCCATGACAACGCACCAGCGTACACATAAACAATGGTCCGAAACTACTTGGAGGCACTCAACTGGAAGGTACTACGACATGCCGCTTATTCACCGGACATGGCCCCTTCCGACTACCTGTTTTCGTCGACAGGCACGCGCTCGTTGAGCAGCAATTCGATTCTTACGAAGACGTCCTAAAATGGTTTGATGCGTTGTTTGCCTGGAAAGAGAAGGATTTTTTTGGCGTGGTATCCACAAATGTGTATGTGCTATTATTTTGAATAATTTTTTCTTTTAATGGAAGAACGTCTGTTTTTCGGACTGAAAAAACGTATTTAAGCTTACATACCTGGCATTGATTTAATATTTCCGGAGCTTCGTCCAACTTGGTGACAAATAAATCTTTCCTTTGATGAGATATATCTGTAAAAGGTATCGAAAGTGGGGAGGAAAATATGTTTTTAGTGACAGCCAACTGCCAGAGTGGGTGCAGCGTACGAGAGGAGAAACATGCCTTCTCATTTCCAGCGCAGAACTAATTTCCTAAAACCTTGTTCCCACGGCCTGTGGCTTGACGAGGTTGTGTTCTGTCGTGGCTTGCTGAATTCCGACATCGAGAAGTTCCCATGGCTTGGAAAGGCTCGTGGATTTGCGAATCTCAAGCGGCCACCAGCCACCAAATAGTTGTCATTAATGAATTCGGACAGTGATGAGGCAGTGGAGAATACCCTAGCAGCTAATGTACTGTTGAGTGGTGAATTTTAGAAGAAGAAAAATGGAAGACTCCAAAAAGCTGTTGCTGGATGGGAACACTTAATAAAAGTCGTGGAAAAATCATTGACTATTAATTTTAAGAAAAGTAAATAGGCGTCAAACTGAGTATATTAATTGCAATTATGAAAACTGAGATTGTTTTAAGATACAATGCTAGTGATATTCTGAGTGACTTGAGAAGTCAACCTTCTGGAGATTTGAAATATTTTTCAGAATGTCAAGAGATGATTTTGAATTTTTATTGAGCAGATTCGGGCCATTTACAGCGAACATGAGAGAAAATATTCCTACTATAACTATGCGAGTTTGTCTTACTTTTTTAAGTTCTCAAAGCAAACCGTCTCCAGATGCGCAGATGAAGTGTGACAGGCCATAAATACAAGAGCTCCAAGAAGAAGTAAAGGTAATTACTCAATAGTTTACAAAAATGTTTAATGGTATTTAGACAATAAAAATAAAAATATAATATCATCATTGTATTCATTTATAAATTTACACTAAATTAAATTAGTTTTAAAAATAGAATGTTTTAATTAACATTGAAATTGTGAAGATATTCAGCTGCATTGCGTCACGACATTTCAATTTGGTTGTTATTGGATCCATTTTGCCGTGCAGTTGTAGCTGGAGGATTTTGCCCAGACGAGACACCCGAAGAAAAAGAATTTTCGGACCCGTCAACTGATGACTCAACTGGATTTACACACCGACCACGTGGAACTGTATCTACAAAATATCCAGGTTGTTGATAGTTGTGGTTATATGACCAGTAGTTCTTGGGATTTTTTAAATTAAACATCAAGTTGTTTATTTCGTGCATCGCTATTTCGCGAGTGTCGTCATCTAGCGCTTTCAATTTCAAACACAGTAGATCACAAAATAAAGATGCTTCATCTTTTGCTACTTTAGGTTTGCCGGCAACTTGTTTCAAAAACTTGTAAGCCTCGTCCATTCGCTTCTCAACGAGTGTTGTCTGTTCGGCTTTCCTTTTCCTGTTTCTTGGAGGTCCACCTTCGTCCACTGCAGCTGCTTCCGTGTCATGACTTTCTTCGTCGTAGCATGCAATGTTTATTAGAGAAGTGTCTACTGCATCAGGTGTTGCATGCTCATTACTTGATGGGTCTTCCTGTTCATTTTCTAATCCCTGAAAGCAAAGCATAATATATTGCCAGCATTTTTGAAACCACGTTGTCAATTTAAGAAGTACACTGAAAATAACACTAGATTTAAATACCTACATAATATGTGCTTAAAATAATTATCCTGTTCTTTTTTCAGCTTCCTATAAATGTGTTTGACCATGGCATAACAATACGAAAATGTTTGGAATTTTCCCCAATTGTTTGGGCGCGATTGATGGCAAACGTCATAATACCGTGTCCTATGAATACATTTGTTTTATTACCTCATTTTTCTTACAATCGGTCGTATACGGACAATAAGTAATTTGTATACACGAGCTTACCTCATCAGACGTCTTCGTTTTCCTTGGTGTGTAGATACTGTGAAAAAACGATGCCATTTTCTCGTATGCAAACCATTCTGGTTTGTACGATTCCTTAGTTGCAGCCCCAGTTTTCGTACTGTTTTTTTCAACATTCTACAACAACTTGGAGGAGGTGCTTCATGTGAAGCCACTCCTTTAGTGCCTATCTTTACTCAGATAGCTTATGTCAACACAATAATTTTTTTTATTATTATTAAAAGTTTATAATGGTTGCGTTAACAACTTGGCCATTGGCGACCCATAAATAAATTACAAATAGTGCTTGTTTACGTAAGTATGCTGCGATTTATATTGATTCCAATACTATACATACGGGAGTGGATGGGATGGAAATTTTCTAACATGTTAAATCATCGATATTAGCGTGGAATAAATAAATGCCGGGACCATTGACGTTGATAGTATTTCTACCGATGTTGTTTGTAGGCATGATAGGGGTGGGGGTGGAGGGGATTTCCTTGAAAATAACGGGAAAACAACCGACGCTGAATTTATTTATGACAATCTGGACAACGCGCGGGTATCGGCTGGGTTGGGATGAGTTGAGCGGCTGTTTTTTGCGTCGATTAAATATATTTCGGGATGAATTAGATTAATAAAATTTCCCTACATGTTCTCTGTGTATAATTTCAACCCCTTTCGGACTCGGAAGGGTGCACCCTTAAGGGTGGGCGTGAAGTAGCATTACATAAAAAGAAACCAGAAACTATCGGGATTGTCACTGACTTTAATTATGACATTAAACTTGACCGTTTAACTCCCCGAAGCGGGAGTGGTCGGGGTTGAAAATTTTCAAACATGTTAAACGGTCGATATTTGCGATAATTATTTCCTGGGGTTAATTACTTTGATAGTATTTATACCGATGTTGTTTGTGTATAATTTAACCCCTGTGAGGGAGCAAGCTTAGGGGTGGGGTGGAGGTACGTTAAATAAAAACCCGCAAAAACAACCGAGATTCGAATCAATTCAGAGACTATGAAAGTCGCTGAATCTAATTGTGACAACCTGGGTAACGCGACGGGTTTGGGAGGTGTTGAGCTGGGGAATAAATTTTCAGACAATGTAAACGGCCGATTTTTGCGTGGAATACATTCTTTTTCATTATCGTATATTTGTGGGGGTGGTCATCTTCTAACATGTAAAAACGGCCGATATATTTAGTCAATGACTTCATCCCCCTTCGGCATGGGAGGTGAGCACATTTAGGGATAGGGTTCGAGGAGCTTTACATAAAAATAGCGCAAAAGTAACCAAAATTGGAGTCTTATCGATGGTTATAGATAAATGACATCTCGGGCAACGCCGGGTACCACGCTAGTTATTTATAATAATAATAGGATAATTAATTATATTAATATTTGTTACTGCGACTGTTGCAAATTCCACTGTACTGTAGTTATAGTTTGTTTTTATTAGGAAGAGGCGTCTGCTTCTGATTATGTATCACTCTCTTGTTTCTTGACTAAATTTATGAGCCTTTTTATTCTACTTTTTGCCGTTTTATCATTTAAGCGTGGGTAAAAAGAGTCCAATACATTTATGAATGATGTAGAGGATATTTGGTAATCTCTAATAATGGTTCTTGGGTTCTTTGAGTTTGTAGCATTTAGTATAAGAGTCTTTAACTGTTCCAAAGGGATAGTGGAGCACTGGTTTCTTCTTCATATAATGTTTTTAGTGGACCTAATGATTGACTAAGCGCCTTATATTTATGATACTGAATGTTTTGTTTGGTTTTCTTGGGTGGATTAGTGCTTGTCTTCTGTTCAGGATTACTGACGTCTTTCTTACCAGCTTGGCTCGTCGAGCTCATAGATGCTGTTCTTTTTTGTTTGTTAGTAGTGAATTATAATTGTCCGTTTTTTGAGGGTTAATTATTTGAATTGCGGGTCCCGGTTATTACACTGAATTTTGTCATAATTTTCATTTGCAGTCATATTATTCTTCAGTATTGCATCTCTTTTAGGACAATTTATCGCGATATGGCCGGGACTTTTACAATGATAGCAGTTATCGTTCTCCGCTGTTAGATACACCCTATAGTTAGTTTCTTCATATTGCACCATTATCGAAACCGGAAGGGAATTTAGCTTATCCGGGTTAATGAAGAATTGTCTTCTGAAACTTTTAATGTGAGAAAATCGGTCTGCAGTACTTATTCTGATTTCCGATATTTTAGAGTCTGGAATTATATTTAGCTTTTCTAGTTCTAGTACAATAATCTCGTTAGGAATAACTTGGCATACATTTGACAAGATTACACGGCAGTATTTTTGCATTAAAGGTCTTATATTAACCATCTCACCCTTTATTGTTATTGATTTATGAACTTTTATTATGTTTTCGACATTCTCCTTAGATGTTAGAAATGCGCATATTCTGAGAATTGGCTATTTTAGAGATGTACTTAATTCTGATGGGGTCAATAATATTAGCTAAACCTATTAGGTACTCATCTGTATTTAAACTTTCAACAGCGTCCAGAATTATGGCATGCATTTTATCCGGTTTATGCTCCGTGGCCATCACCTTCGAATACAATCTAGCCTCCATATTCTGTGTGGACGTCATCTTCAGGTATTCCTCTTCTTTACAATTTCTGGGATTAGTGGACTTTCCTTTATATAGCTTAGATATCATGTACTTATACAGTCCTTTACATGATAATAGCTAGCCGGGATTCGCCGGGGCTACCCGCTACTGACGTAAACACACTCGGGCATTGGAAGAGCTCTAGATACTGTTTACCCTACCATGACTGGAAGCCAACTCACAATAAACTACTGCTGGTTGAACCTGTACGGTAGGTCATTCGGCTTGAATCGTTTTAATCGATTCTTTTCTCCGATATTAGTAAACAGTATTTATTTTGGTAGAACATTCGGATGCCATTCAGTTTTAGCACTATAGTTCACACTAAACCGTTGAATTTCAGTCTTGGTCGACGGTATATGAATCTCTCACGTTTACATCGTTTGGATCTACCAAAGGACGTTGACTATTGATCCTATTTTGTTCTGGAAGCGCTGGAGTATTTCCAAATTTTAGTAACTTGATCCCGTATGTCCAAATCTGTTTCAAGATTACTTTGTATAATAATAATAATTTATTTTGAGTTCAATGATCGAAGAGTTGAGTTGTTAACTGAGATTTTCTTCCGATCATCCCGCACATTTGTCGCAGCTTTATTCCTAGTTGTTTTCTCCACGTAAGACGTCTGTCGATATGCATGTCCAAATAATTGGGATTCTTTGCTTGGGACAATTGTTGATCGTTTATCAAGACAGGGGGGCAGATATATTTCTTTAATGTAAACGTTACGTGAATTGATTTGGATTCATTGGCTTTGATTTTCCAATTGTTTAGCCAAGTTTATAGTACGGTTAAGTGTTGCTGGAAATATTCTGATGCAACTATTGGTTTTGGATGTACGGCGAGAACTGCAGTATCATCGGCGTATGTATCAATTGTTGGATGGGTAGATGCTGGAAGATCATCCGTGTAGAGGAGGTAGACAATGGGTCCTAAAACACTGACCTGTGGCACTCCGGACTTTATTGGTAAAAGATCAGTGTATTCATTCTGATACTTAACGAGGCAGGAACACATCGGTGCGGAAGATTTCTTTTTAATTTATAGGAAAGGCCTTATCAAAGGCCTGGCTGACATCTATAAACGCCAAAGAACTGTACATGTTTTTCAAAAGCTTAAACTATGTACCTGATCCGTGTTGGGATCTAAACCAAAACTGATAATTGGGTATAAGTTCATTGGTGTATATAGAATTAGATGAAACCTTGTTAGAAATATTTTTCCAAATAACCTTGAAAGTATAGGCAGTAAACTTATTGGACGGTACGAGGATGTTTCATTAGGATTATTAATAGGTATTGACAGCATAATAATTTGCGCTACTTTCCAAGTACAAGGGAAGTATCCACGTCTTAGTATTATGGTTTGAAAGCCCTTGTTTGATAGTTCTTGTAGCACCTTGCAGATGCTTTCTTGGATAAAGTGCATCGTTAACTTGTATCTTTAATTTCATATAGCTTTATGCTTTTTTATTGGGACATGAATACATGTACAGAATTTTTCACCTAGGGACCTTTACTGTCGTACTTCTAGCTCTAGTAGATGATCGTTTCACATTTATGGAGATTGGACGCCAAGGCCGGATAAGCGGTGGAGTAATTTTCAACAATTCATCTCTGTTCTCTCAAACTACCACCTGATAGGAAGCTGGCGAAATTAGACAAAATATTACCGTATGTCTTCGTTGGCGACGCAGCTTTCGCCTCGAGTCGCCAGATCATGGTGCCTATGAGTAGGGTAGAGGGCAGAGAATTATCGGGTGCCGCTTTTCTCGTGCGGTGTGTGGTATTGAAAACGTTTCTGGTATAATTGCATCAGTTTTCCGAGTTTTAGAGTCTGAGAAAGTGGACAATGTTACCCTAGCATGCGTCCTTTTGCATAACTTCATGAGGTGAAAGCCCATCATCAGCAACATTCTATACACCATCAGACACCTTTGACACTGAAGTGGATGGCAAAACAATTCCCTGGATCTTGGAGAAATAACCAAAGTCCTTCTTGTCCGTAAAGAAATTATCTAGAAAACCAGGAGAAGAAGCTAGGGGTAGTCGCGACTCCTACCCTGAGTGTTTTACAAGTGACAAATTACCTTGGCAAGAAAATTATTGTATAAAGAGTTCTCGGGTTTCCGGTCGGGTAACATGATTTGAGCACAACGTTTCCATGGCTGACACCGCCATCGTCGTCAGGTGAACTGTTGTCGAGATTTTTTTTTTGTGTAGACAGGCTATGTATAGGGTAATCCACATAGTGGTAACTCCCCTCTTATAGCATAGGTAAGGGATTTTTGAAAGGGAGGATGCGGAAGGGTGAAGGAAGGTAGACAAGGGTAACTAGGGTCCCCGGGCTATGGTTTAAGGATCCTACCCGACATTCGCCTAAAAGAAATGCAGGACAAACCCTAGAAAAACCTGCATCAGGTAGGTCGGGCATTGGGTACTTGTCCTACGCCCTTCCGATAGCGGGAGAGGAGTTTGCTGTGGGGACGCAGCATTCCCTTCACCGTGCCTCGACCAGTTTAGGAAGCAGCTGGCCGACTATTCCAATGGAAATAGCGGACAACTCTTACCGTATGCCCAAGGTCTCGGGAAGTGTGTGTTATATACTCCGTCAAGCCAATCAGGAGTTTTCAGGTCTGGTCCGTACGTAATAGTCTGCATCACGGCTGGGCGCAATTCCGTCAACAATACGGACCGGTGGTTGGGAATACGTGTCAGCGATTCGCCTGCGAGAGTTTCGTTGCTCGTGCGTCTTCCCCATCCTGATTGGTGGCTTCGGCCGGTGCCTCCTTATCCACCCGGGTTTCACGCAATCTTCGTAATACAGGATTCCAAGCCTTGCTCAAGTTTAAACCCGAGTCCTGATGGCAACCGCTTTCCAGTACAATACTGTCCCAGAGATGGCTAGCAGAGTCCAGTATTGTTGTTCCGGCAAAATCCATCCTATGTCCCGTCATGAGAGCATGTTCTGCTACCGCTGATACAGCCATTTGTTTAATTAAGACGGATGTTCCGTTCGTGTTCGGTCAGTCTTTCTTCTACCGTCCTTATTGCTTGGCCGATGTATTTTTGGCCGCAGGAGCAAGGAATTTGGTAAATTCCTGGTTTCTTAAGGCCAATATTATCCTTAACAGACTTCAGTAGATTTCTAATTTTTATTTGTGGCTTGAAAGTCGTTATGATGACGAAGATGGCGGTGCCAGCCATAGAAACGTTGTGCTCAAATCACGTTACCCGACCGGAAACCCGAGAACTGTTGAAACAGACTATACGTCGGGAAAAACACCACGCTCTTTATTAAGAAAATTATTGTCAATAAATAAGTAATTTTTTTGTCAGGATTCAATGCGAATTTTATTTACTTGCTACTTCCTTTCATTCATGTGTTTTTTTTCATTGTAAGTGTGAACTAAGAAGGAGAACTTAGTAAAACTTAATGAGAAGTAGGTAGTAAGAAGAAACAAAAAAGCTTTAAAAATGCACATAAACGAGCTTACCTCATCAGACGCCTTCGTTTTCCTTGGTGTGTAGATACTGTGCAAAAACGATGCCATTTTCTCGTATGCAAACCATTCTGGCTTGTACGCTTCCTTAATTCCAGCCCCAGTTTTAGTACTGTTTTTTACCTTCAACGCCAACTTCCTGTAAGTCGCCATCAAATTTTCTTTTTTCTTTTTCAACTCATTTACGCAACACTCAACGCTGATGCTAACTTCGATTCGCTTCCAAGCCTCATAGATCTTGTTCCTATCTTTGTGGTCAGCATTTTGCGGATCCCAGATAGAAGGTTCTCCCTCGTACAAGTCTAAAAACTCCATAATCACTTCATTGGACCACTCCATTATTATTATGTGCTGGAAACCTTCACAAAACTGAACATCTTGACGTACCACAACAGGCCGTGGGAACGGGTCCTCGAGCCGTACTGACGCTCGTCATCTGTCGGGCCACGGGCCGTCTGACGTACCGACGATACTCGGGAAAGACCGGGCCACGTCGAGTCTCCACGGGCCACCGCGAGTGAGAACGAGTCTTGCCGTTCCCACGGCGCGAGGTCTGGCAAGCTTCAGAGCAGGCTCGTCAAGCTGCAGGCCGTGGGAACAGGGACCAACAGCGCTCTCTCGCCCCGGCTCCACTCAGATCGATAACTTCATTGCAGTTATTGCGGCGTTGCCGTCGCTGCCGCGAGGAGCTGGCAACGGTGCACGCCAGGCCGCCACGGTGCAGCTGGTTCAACGAACGCCGTAAACTAGCAGGCAGCAGTCATGCAACTTCTTACCAGGAAAAAAAAAATCGTACGACTCAAATCGGCTTCCATTTGCTGATAGGTACATTAAAACCAGTTGATTACTCTTGCGAATTCAATTACTTTGTAGTGAAGAACACGTGGCCGAATACAGTCAATCTTTTTATTTCACGAATACTCAAGGTCAATAGGTCCTTTTGTCCCCAAATGCAACGTTTGGCTTTAGTCGATTTTTGTTAATAACCTTAAGGATAATAGCGTGGTCACTGCACTCATATTTTGTGAGTTATTGGAATGGAATCACTTGAATACGATGAGACTTTTGTGTATAAGTTATATAACGTTAAAATTTAATTAGAAGAAATTGTAGTGATGTAACGAGTGAATGTTTCCCGATTTCTATACAGCATCTCTGGAAAAACGAATAACTTTAAATAATTGAAATATATATTATTTTTTGTGAACAGTAAAGTGAGATTCCCGGTTGAACACGAACGGGTAAACATTCTATATTTCCATTACTGTGTGGAACGAACTCGTAACACTTTACGAATGTTGTTTTTAGCTTCAGTTGAATACGTCATAAAACATATCTGTAAATTGGAGCTATGGAATGGAGTAATTAAATTGCTTCCTGGACTTGTTGTTATGAAAACAATGAGCCTCGTATAATCGGTAAGAACACAAACTGCGTGAGTTGTGGTCCATAACGGCCATTCAGATAACTAACAGTTTATGTTCTGATGATTAAAAAAAATTAAATTCATCTGAATTATATTACAATTTTACGGTACAATATTCTCATATTGTTTGTGAAGTAAATGTACACTGAATGTGAATTCCCACTTAACCGGGTCTTGCTATTGTTCTTACTGCACGCAGCGTGGTCCTGACATTTGAATGGAATAAGACGTACGACGCCCATCATCAAGCGATGGTTGTACCAAGATGGAAACGTTATCTTTAGGCCGGATTCACACGGGCGACGTTCAGCCCCCCATCAACACTCGTCAACACCTGCCGCATTTCTCAGTTTTATTATAAACCACCGTGGAAGAAACATCGTTGCAAACCCGGACAACTTGGGGTACTTATTTAAAAAACTAATGAAAAAGCGACGAAACAAAGAGAAAAGGCGGCTTTGGATTCATTCATTACAGGCATCGAAAGAAGTAAGTGAGGAGGCATTTTGTTCAAGGAAGTTCAGAACGACCCTCAAAAAAATTTTTTTACCTACTTCAGAACGATTGTCATAACTTCTGAAGAATTTTTCTCATTGATAAGTGAAAGCCTGCAATACCAAGACACAAATATGAGGAAATCTATCTCTCCTATGCAACGACTGATTGTTACTTTCAGCCAAGTGTAAGTAAATCACTAACAAGCAAATATACTTAATTAAATTATTTTCATAATATTTGAAACTATATTCAATATTTTCACCTGAAATTTATTTTTTTCTTAAACTGGAATTTTTTTTGCGGGGGTTAAGATCAGGGTGAAAAAGATTTGGGTACGTGTAGGATGATGCTGGATACACTGAGCGTACTGTTTTTTTTTAAAAGGTGTAGACAGGTTATGTATAGGGTAATCCAAGTAGTGGCAACTCCCCTCTTATTGCATAGGAAAGGGAGTGAAAGAGGGGATGCACAAAGGTAGAGCAAGGTAACAACGTGTTAACCAGGGTCCCCGGGCTATGGTTTAAGGATCTTACCCGGCAAATCGCCTAAAAGTGATGCAGGGACTTGGTACATGTCCGACGTCCTTCCGATGGCGGGAGTGGGGTTTGTGTGGGGTCGCAGCTTTCCCCTCGCCGTGCCTCGACCAGTTTAGGAGGCAGTTGGCCGACTATTCCAATAGGAATAGCGGACAACTCTTACCGTATGCCCAAGGTCTGCGACCCCGGAACATACACCTCTCAAAACAGACCGAGGTGCCTCGGCATGTGGGAACCTTAGTTAAAAAAACCAGAGAGTTTTGAAGGCATCCCCAAAGGTAGCCCCCGCCAGAGCTCTCTGTGAGGTTTACCTGCGGGAGAATCCTCTCGCAGGCTTCCTAGATGTGCGTACTAAGTTTTTTCTTTAGGGTAACAGGATACATGAGGGTAATCCACATGGTGGCAACTCCCCTTTTATAGAATAGGATGGGATCTGAAAGGGGGGATGCGGAAGGGTAGAGGAAGGTAGCCAAGGGTTAACTAGGGCCCCCGGGCATAGTTTAAGGATCCTACCCGGCATTCGCCTAAAAGTAATGCAGGGAAAACCCTAGAAAAACCTGCATCAGGTAGATCGGGCATTTGTTCCTTGTCCCACGCTTTTCCGATGGCGGGAGAGGAGTTTGCTGCAGCATTCCCTTCACCGTGCCTGGACCAGTTTAGGAGTCAGCAGGCTGACTGTTCCAATGGGAACAGCGAACAACTCTTACCGTATGCCCAAGGTCTGCGACCCTAGAACATACACCTCTTAAAACAGGCCGAGGTGCCTCGGCTTGTGGGAACCTTAGTTCAAAAACGGAGAGGAAAAGGCATACCCAAAGGTAGCCCCTTCGTATCTCTCCTAAAATGTTCTGCCTGTGAGAGAACATCCCTCGCAGGTTACCTGCGAGAGAATTCTCTCGCAGGCTTGTCTCTCTCACTTTCCGAGTACTAAGTTATTTTGAATTTGTTATAAATTGTTTTATTGTAGACATGACTGCTATTCTACAGTCAATTGTTTTGTCCTCCGGCAGTTTTTTTTAGTAAAGGCTTCAAAGACAACAGAAAAAAGTCATTACTATCTTTTTCCTCAGCAGTCATCAAGCTTTTTCTCAGCCGCTCCATTAATTTGTCCTCGTATTTTTCAACTTTTTTGGCTTTTTTTGTGGACGGTGTGCAGGTGAATCTTCCTGGTCTTTTAACTCCAAACAAGAAATTTCATACAAAGAATGATTTCCGTGAACGTTTGACACTGTACTGTAACATTACAAAGCAAACTACGTTACATTATGTGCAGAAACTTTGTTTTAAAAAAAATAATATAACAATAATTATTTTTACTTACGGTTTTTGTTTACGTTGGTAAAGGGAAACTTAATTGCTCATAATGTACATATTGTTTCCTCTGCGACCATCCCGATCCTGACGGTTCATTTTTTATTTTTAATAGCTCACGGGAAAATGAGCTTCTAATCCCATTCCATTTCTTTTGGAGGTCGTTTTCTGAAATGGTTGAGAAAATACTTATTTTATTGAAGGTATTTGGCAAGTGGATGTTCCCTAGCAGAATTGCACTGTTCTTATAGGATAGGAAAATCTACATTGTGTGGCATAATGAATGATACGTGCGAAAAAATATGGAGCATCCTTTAACCTACAGCTTTACCTGTACCAAACAAAGAAAAATGGCAGCAAATAGTACGAGAATTCTGGGAACGAACGATTTTTCCGAACTGTTTTGGCGCTATTGACAGCAAACAGATTCCAATTGCAAAACCAGCTGGCAGCGGGACGCTTTATTTTAATAAAAAAAAAACATTTTCAATTTTTTACTCGCTCTGTGCGATGCGAAATTACGGGAAAAATCCAGATTCTGATATTTTTAAGTAATTAAGTTTTGGTTTCTTCTAAAAACTTTAATGTACCTCCACCGCAGCCATTTAGCAGATACTTCGAACCCCTCTCTTCCGCTGATAATGAATGGTAGGAGATGAAGCATTTTCTCTATCTAAACAAGTAATGCGTCCATATTCAGGCAATCATTTAACTTTAAAGACAAAGAATTTTTAACTACAGACTATCACGACCAAGACGAATGATCGAATGCTCTACTGGAATTTTAACAAATAAGTGGAGGATTTTCCAACGACGTATTCATGTCAAAGAAACTTTTGCCATTAACATTGTAAAGGCATGTGTAGAATTAAATAACTTTGTTCGTGGTGGCTTCAATTTTGAGGATAGTTTGTCATAAATTGGTTTTTAACCAAACTAACGGTGAAACAACTCAAATCTGCGAGATCTATTTGCTGACTATTTCATTGAGTAGGCAGTGTACCATGGCAAACGGATCAAATTTGATTAATTTAAAAAAGTAACACAGAAAATCTTGCCTTTGATTAAAAGCGCCTGTAGAAGTAAATACATTTAAAAATGTTTTTTTAAAATTAAGAATATAATTTATTGAACCATCCGCATTTTACTCCTTATTCATCTCCTCAGCCAACATTTCCAGAGCTTATGCCTTTCCTAAAATACACAAACCTGAGCCATCTTTAGAATTATTATTGCTTCTACTGGCAGTCCCTTACACATTTCCTCATACATCCATAACATGTTTTCTAAAAACCTTAATGAAGAAAAACATTATTCTGTTAAAAATTCTTACCAATATATTGATAAAATCAAGCACCTCACCGTCCCTCATGACGACTCCTTAACTTCTCTTGATGTCGTTTCCTTATTCAACTCTATTCCTAATGATTTAGTCACTAACAGTTTTAAAAACAGATGGCCCATTTTCAGTCAATAAACTAAAATTCCACTTCATGAAATTTTATGCATTATAAATCTAATCCTCAATTCCACTTATTACAAGCTTAATCAGGTTCATTATCATCAAATCAAAGGTTGTCCCATGGGGAGCCCCCTGATTTCTTTTTTTTCTGAGATAGTCATGAGAGATTTAGAAAATTCTTGTCGTTCTCAGCTTCCTGTCCAACCTCTTTGCTACGTCAGATATGTAGGTGACATTTTTTGTATTGTTAATACCTCTCAAATAAATCTTATGGTCAATACTTTCAATATTTATTATCCCAACTTACTATTCACCCATCAGCTTGAATTTAACCGTTCTCTTAATGTCCTTGATGTCACCGTACCCATTTACAATACTTCCATTGTCTCCAATTGGTTCAGAAAACCTACATACTCTGGACGTGTTCTCAATAATCATTCTGATCATCCTCCAAACCACAAGAGAGCTATGGTATACAATCTTGAAGACAGAGCTATATTACTTTCTAACTCTAACTTCCATCAACACAACTTTTTCGCTATCCGAAACATTTTAATCTCCAATGAGTACCCTTTAAATTTTATTATTAAACACATAAACAGCAGATTGAACAAAATCCAACATCCTACTGTCACTCATTCCCGAACACCTCAAGCCATTTTTTTCTCGTTCTCCCTCATTACAAATTTCTACATCACAAATTTATCCAAATATTCAAAGAATATCAAATATCCATCATTTACAGAACCACTAATACACTTTCCTGCTTGATTAAAAACGACAAGGACCCACTTCACACCTACAGCAAACATTGTGTTGTTTACAAAATCTCTTGCTCTAATTGTGATTCCTGCTACATAGGGCAAACAAAACGTTCCCTTAATACACGTATCAAAGAACATATATCTAATATGAAACTTCCCATTGTATCCAAACATATCATCAATTCTAAACATACATTTGATTGGCAAAATGATAAGATTTTATACATTGAGACCAGGTACAATTCCAGACTCATTTCAGAGATGCTTCACATTAAATCAAACATCACAGATATTAATGTACAAACAGACACTATGAAACTCAATAATTGCTACGACCCCTTTATTATTACCCTAAAACTTCTGAATTCCCACTGTCGTTGCTCCTTTATTTTTTCGCTAACCCTTCGGCTCTCCCATTGGCGTTGCGTTTTCGTCGCTTTTGAGTTTTGTCAACTGAGGAGTGCAGTTGTGTCGCTCTAGGCTCTTCTTCGCACCTGAGAAAAGGAACAAGGATCCCAGAAACGTTGTGTGGTATATATATTATCACTTTTTTGTCTATCTTTCTTATTATTTTTTCTGTTCATACTTAGTTAAAGAGAACATTTATTATTTAATAAATTTCTAATTTAAGAATTATAAATAAATAATAATTATAAAAATAAAAAATATGATGATTAATAAAATTAATAAATAAAAAACTACTTACCAATTTCTTTCTTTCGCATATCCGACTCATCATCAAAACTTTCATAAATGGATTTGCACACTGCAATCCACGCATTTTGCTTTTTGATTTTATTTGAATATTCCAAATATACGGCTGATTTTCAATTTCACTAATAAATCTTTCAGTATCGAAATATTCTGAGCAAGTGTTTAGTTGAGAGAAACAGGTGTTGAAAGTGTGTGAACTGCACAATGCACCTTCCTGTACTTGGTGTTGATGACTGTGGAGCAACAGTGGCCGTCTGTTTCCGTAGCCTAGCGTTGCCGATTAGTGCTTGGAGAGTGGGACAACAGGAGACACAAGTCGCAACTCTCCTATTGCAAGCAATGGACCTACCGTGGAGTGGTGTGGCGTGGCCGCGTGTTGTTCGTGTGAACTAGGCCTACGGGCTAATCCATCGTAGTTGACTTGCATAGCATTTCTCAGGTGTAATCTATTCTCCAAGCATCAATATTCAGTAAGGTTTTGCTTCGATTCTAAAAATGTAGTTGAAAAAGTTAAATATGGGAGTTATAAATTGATATATATTGGCCATACTACTAAAACTAATACTGCTACCCCAATACATAAAGTAAAATAGAATGAAGTTAAAGTAGTATATAATGAAAAAAAATTAATTTAATTAAAGATATTTACATATAGAAAAATCTGAATAATATAATGAACAGAAAAAGTGAAATTGGTAGTGTGGGAAGCTTGTTCGTTGATTTTCTGAATAAAATTTAATGTTTTTTTAGTATTTGTGGTTTGAGTAAATACAACAGATGCCATTGCCGCATATATATTGTAATAACCACAAAGGGTATAAAATAAAAAATAATATATAAGCTTTTGATTTATTGACAAACAAATTTATTAACACAAGAAGAATTTACAATTGATTTTAATACTCTACTATTATAATAAGAAACTCTTGCTCTCATGGGTCTCTACTGGGTTTGACAACGGACAGAATCGAACTATTAAAAAGACCCAACATTTAAGTTTTAAATTAAACAAAAGTATTTACTAAATTTATTAATGAACTTAACCTATAGATTGCTTCTAACTTTATTATCAAAAGAAGAGAACGACATCTGACTGTTATCCTTTAATAACGTTTACATCTGTTAATATTATGCATTCCAACTTACGGTTTCTCAGGTTTACTTAGACTCGTTCTTAAGACACTCACTTTATAGCCTTGACATTCACTCACTGACTAACACAATATCACTGGTTCGCCATGACACCCCTTGACGACGTTGGCTGCATCCAGGTCGCCTACCATCGAAGACAGGTCAAATTCTCCTACTCATACAGATAGAGCTTTTGTATTTTAAAAATGTTTATAGCTGTTATGGTTTTGCTGACTGATGCTGACTGTCGCTGACTGACTAAATGTCGAGGTTCACCGAACCCCTCTCCTACGCTGACTGTGTCTGTCTCCTCTCCCACGTTACCTCCAACTGTCCAACTGTCCAACTCTTCGCTGCGTCCTCCGCCTCTCTCCCATGCTAACTGTCTCTTCGATGCGTCCTCCGCCTCTCTCCCACGCTAACTGTCCTAACAATAGGTAATTTCCCCTATATATACCCCTAGCCTCCTTGTTTTTCTCTTGATGCAAAGTTTCGTCGCAGCGGCGCGGTGACAGAATCCCATTACTGAAATTTACGTACCGGCCACTGGAGTCCTTCCGCCGGCTGCTCTCTTTTGTCTGCAACCCGACAATCGCGACAGGTCCAATTTGTCTTTGGACCTCTCCGCTCACAAGTGCGCGATACTAATTTCTCCAGATCCTAAGTCAACAAGTGCCTGGACCCTCATCATCCCAAGCAATTGCGCCACTTGACATCTCTCCATTACTCAGAGATTCGTCGGCCTCACCCGGCTCGCACAAGATCTTTTCTTGCAAGTCCCCAGCAACTACGCCACTTATCAGGTCATTCGTCAGAGACAATAGCCTGCCCTAACATAGCCACTTTGGGGCCATCTGCTCGCCCACGTTCTGCGTTACGAATTCTTCACGCCATTCCCCAAATCAATAAGTTACTGGACCCGCAATCACTCTTTAGACCTATATGCCGCACCGTCACACGTCTCTACACGGCTTCCTCTCTGCCGCTCACCAGCACTCATCCTAGATAAATGTCTTACCGCTCCGTCTTGTCACCTCGTGACAGGACCCGCGGTTACTTTTCCCACGCATTCTCTTTACGACATGTGCGCTGTTTTTAATCCAATGCATTATATTAAATGAATTACAATATATATATATATATTGTGGTAATTAAAAAGAAACATGTAATTAATTAATGAACAAAATTACACGACTTTCATTGTCGGCGGCGTAAATATAAGAATTGTGAACAATAATATGGGGCTATAATGCTTGCTTGCTGTGTGCATTGTCGCGAGGGCATGGATGGACGCGCGGAACTTTAGTGTGTTGGGAGTTGCTGGAGAGAGGAAAATAAATCTGAAAAGCTTGAGTGTGGTTTGGGAGCTCAGATGATAAAGTTGTAAGAGCGTGTTTTGGGAGTCATCAGGATACAGAGCTGAATGTATTTGTCAGACGTTGAGTGTGTTAGGAGTCGCTAGTTTCCAGGCGACAGTTTGCAATGGTTGTCTGATGTTGCGAGAGACACCAGCTAATTAGATGCTCAGATATATCAAGCTAGTGTGCAGTAAATGTTGAGTATGTAACGAAGGAACAGTAAAAAATTAGAGTGGTCAAATATAAAGAGCAGGAAGTGTTGTGCGTGGAAATTATAACCACATGAAATTCAATATATAAAAATCGATTTACATTGGCAGACTTGAACACAAATTATAAATCATTATGAGACCCAAAAAAACCGACGTAGTGAAATTCTCATTTCTAAACAGATCGACGATTGGAACAATTTACCTGCAGCAGTGTTTGAGGAGAACCTTCCAATAAGAAGGTTTAAGAATAATATAAATAAATCACAAGGAAGCCTGCGAGAGACTTCTCTCGCAGGTAAACCTTTTCAGAGAGCTTTGGCGGGGGCTACCTTTGGGGATGCCTTCACAACTCTGTTTTTTTTTAACTAAGGTTCCCACTTGCCGAGGCACCTCGGTCTGTTTGGAGAGGTGTATGTTCCGGGGTCGCAGACCTTGGGCATACGGTAAGAGTTCTCCGCTATTCCTATTCGAATAGTCTACCAGCTGCATCCTAAACTGGCCAAGGCCTGCCAAGGGGTAAACTCCGACCCCACAGCAAACCCCTATCCCGCCATCGGAAGGGCGTGGGACTAGTACCGAATGCCCGACCTACCTGATGCAGGTTTTTATAGGGGTTTGTCCTGCATTACTTTTAGGCGAATGCCGGGTAGGATCCTTAAACTATAGCCCGGGGGCCCTAGTTACCCCTCGGCTACATTCCTCCACCTTTCCACATCCCCCTTTCAAATCCCTTTCCTATGAAATAAGAGGGGAGTTGCCACTAAGTGGATTACCCTATACATAGCCTGTCTACACCCAATATATATATTGTAGTAATTAATGGGGTTTTCAAAATAAAAAGATTAATATTTATAAACAACAAACAATTTTTATTTATCTGGTTCTTGAAACATTATACAATTTAATAAAAAACCTATATCTCTTCCTCTCATAAGTATTTACTGGGTTTGATAACGGACAGAACACTTAAATAATCGAAGAACCCAACATTTATCTTTAAATCAAACAGAAATATTTAATCGTCTAGACATCGACGAAACGTATTAACGAACTTAATCAACTAGATTGATTCTAACTTTAAAAGAGTTTATTTTATTAACACAAAAGAATAGAACGATATCTGACTGTATCTTTTAATTCCGTTTACACATATTAATACCATGAAATTTCAACTTACGATTACTCAGGAACATTTGGCTCGTTCATTACACACACACTTTATAGACTGGACGTTTAAACACTGACTCTAACACATATTATTGGTTCGACGATAGCTGATTCTCCGTTCGTGAAGGACATCCCAGTTGCTCGTGCTGAAACTACTCGACGCTGGATGCTGTGTTCTGGTCTCCTACCATCGAAGACAGTGGTCAAATTTTGATATTACTACAGATTGAACTTCTGCATACAAAAAAGTTTATCGTTGAATAATTTTCTATTTCTCTCGCAGGCTGCAAAATTTCTCCATACTCGGTGCTCGCCGTACGCCTCCACAACTCTCACTCCCCTCTTGACTCCAAGACTCAACTAACTCCACCTCCTAGCTCCAAAACTCAACTAACTCTGCAAAAATCTTATCTTCCCTTTATATATTCCAGTCCTTTCTGTTTTCCTTTGTCCAAAAACTACGTCGCAACTGCTCGTTGACAGTTTCTCCATTATCCCGAGATTTACATTCTGCAGCTGCTGTTCCTTAGCTAGCAAAATATCTAGCCACTCTGTCTTGTCCCGACGCCGCCAATCGAGACAGGTCTAATTTGTCTTTGCACTTGTCTTCTTACCCTCACTAACACGTGCGCGTTTCTAAATTCTCCAGACCGCCCAAACTGCCCCTCGATCCCAAGTCAAAAGTGACCTGTCCAGGCCATTAATCAGAAAGAATGCCTTTCCTTAACAGATTTATCTTGCGACAGGCCACCCTGCATGTGCCGTGCTTCCGACGACCCAGCCCATCAATTAGCAACTATGCCTTTCTTTCAAGGCATTACAATATATATATATATATATATATATATATATATAAATTAGTGAAGTGTAATTTTTATTATATAATATATAAGTTTATGTCTATAGTTTTATTTAGTGAAGTGTGGACAAATTTCTATGACTTATTTTATTTATTTATTTGTTATACTTTTATTTATATATTTATTTTAAACCGCCCCCGGAACGAACCCAATCTTCGTCAGTAATATACATATATACATGCCTGTTTCAAGGTACTTAAAAGTTATTTAAACTTGTACCAACATTCTAGTATGGTAAACTGTTACGTTGTCATCACTTTTCTGAACCAAATATTATATATTTACATTCAGACAATTTACATAAACATTTCCGTTCGCATATCAACATTCAGTCACCCAGAAAAGTTTTCTTTACTTCAATCTTGCCATATTATTAAAAAGTTATTATTAAGTCAAATTACAGATTTTTTATAACACATAATACTGATTTTAGAATATTTATTTCTATAATTATAATTAATAATTAATAATAAACGTTTATTTCAAAAAATCAAAACATATTCATTAACTGTTCCAACGTCTCAAATGATGAATGATTAAAAATGTAGTCATTTAATTATATTATTAAATCTATCTGTATTTTTAAAGTATTAAAGTGTTGAATCGTTTCATAAAATTCGTAAATAAATGTGTACATATATATCTTATATTCTCAAATAATTAAATAAATTATTCAACTTTTTTAAGCGAAGCATTTGTCGCTAATTATTTTCCAATCTTTACGCAAACACAAAAATTATTACATTTTTCTCAGAAATATTGTCTGCAGTATTTTCTTTTACTTCTGATCGTTTCGCTTTCCGCTGCCTCATCGTCTGCTGGTCGTGCCGTTAGGTCTATATTTATCCAAATAATTTTGTAAGTCATTTGATACACCTTTTTATAAATATCTTGTTTGTAGTAAAGGATTTACCAATCTAAAGCGAATTTTTTCAAAAAGTTTCGTCTTGTAATGTATTCGCTACCATTTAGAGATTTATTCTATCCACGTTCAATATATGATAGAAACTACTATTGGCCGCTAGAAATGAATAATCTTCAATGATTTATACCAAAAATAACTCGATAAAGGCACCGAAGTACTTCGACAAGAACCAGCAAGCCTCTGACGCGTGTGGGCGCAGTAGCTACCTGGCTACTTCCTCATTCAATCGTCATTTTCCAAGAAACTACGGCTCCATTTGGAATGTGACCTTGACAGAGTATTGAAAACACATCCATTGAGATTTCATAAACGTTTATCCCAGTACCTGAAGAGGGTCTGCAAATATAAAAGAGATTATACACCATAGGACGCCGAACGGAGGGTTTATTTGGCAACTGCGGCCATAATACGACTTAATTACACACAAAAATTTAATTCATTATCATCAAGAATTTTTATGTGTAAATTCTATTGGTTATTACTATTACTGGCTTTCTGGTAGGTCATTGAACTTGGTCGCGTAAATTTACATCTCCGCCTTATCCTATCCTTAGCATCTTCCTTCGTCACCCAATATCTTCTTCCCTCTTGCTTGAAGTTGTCAAGCAGCTGCACACTTCTTCTGGAACTCCATCCATGTGTCCTTGGATGCTGTGTAGTAAACAATTTCTCCTTAGGATGTGTCCGATCCAGTTTGCAAGTCTCTTAAAAACTTTGGTCAAAATAAATCTCTTTTACAGCTTCACCATTTTTCAATTTCTGTCCACTTGTTTTATTTTTATACCTAACTGCCACATTGTTAATGATTCATTTATATCTCAAATAAATGCATTGTGGAAAAAAGTGTTCAGTTCAACATATAACGAACTTATTGAAATATATACCGGAACATTCCAACTTACGGATTAAACACTGTTTGTTAAATTATAATTTATTAAATTTTATCATAAATTTTGTGTGTAATAGGCTGGTGAATTTAACATTTATTTAAAATGAAGTCAGATTAATATTAAATGTTAAATACCTTCGCAATTTATATTTATTTGCAATATAATCATGAAACTATGCATACAATTTAAATCACATATTAATGTATAAAAAATAGTGCCTATGTGGATGTACATTTTGTTAATAATCATTTCTTAACGGACTTCATAAATATATATATATATATAAATATATATATATATATATATATATATTGTAATAATTTAAATAAAGTGGGCGCTTTAAAATAAAAAGATTATTAAGGGAAAACAATTAAACAATTTTATTAATAATTTTAAATACACAATAATATTTGGGATTTCAGGGTCTTAAACTGGGTTTGATAAATGGGTGAATTTATACAATCAAATTACATTTACCTTTTATGGAAGTTAATGCGTCTGAAACATAGACGAACTTTGTTGTGGAAGAAATAACACTACAGATTGAATTTAAACAGTTCTAAATTTCATCAGGAATTAACGATCTCATTTTATCGATAATTAAATAATTTAAAATTAAAGAACGATCTGACTTTTATCTTTTAAAAAAGGTTTATAATATGATTTTAAAGTTTTTCTACTTACGGCCGCCCAGGTCTCATTTTAGGTTTTTCGTGCACAAAATTTGGGGATATCACTGATTCTAGTACTCACAGACTCTAAATGTCAACAAATTCTAATTGGCGTAGTTTGTTAGTTGGTCTAACACAAATTGGTAGATTCTCGATGCTTTGCTGCAACCTGGATTTGCAGATCTCGTGACTTTAGTTGGAAATGTACTTCATTGGTTTGTCTAAGGCAGCAGGTTGAATTTATGCTCGGCCACCGATTACAACATTATTTTCACTCTCTCCTTCCCGACTGCAAAACCTTTTATAATATGAATTTTCTAGTCTTTACACCTCGCTGTTCTATGCCCGACTGCAAAACTTTTTATAACATGAAAATTTTTGGTCTTTACACCTCGCTGTTCTATGCCCGACTGCACATTTCTGACTGTCGGTTCGTCTCGTAGATTTTGAGCGCGTAGAACCTCAACAATGTTTTCTTTGCCTCGCCGAATTGTTGCGGCGTCCGCTCTATATCCTCTAATAATGAATCCTCTACAATCCAACTTTCCAATTAGAACAATGTCTTAATTACTACAATATATATATATATATATATATATATATATATATATATATATATATATATATATAGAGTAATAAACAACAAAAGGGTCGTCAATTAAAATGGCCCCACTTTGATGTGCCATAAATGTAATTAGTAAAATAATAATAAGTGAAATGCATTGATTGGCCACACGTTAAGGCATCAAAATATGGTACTCAATAATGAAGATAATCAATTAAATTGAACTAATAATTGAAGATTATCTAATGAAAGGAACATGAAATAATGACATTTATTTAATTTAATTAAACAATTAGTTTATTATACACAACTATTTTACCTTACAAAATAAATTACTTGCTGAACTTTACAACAATTTTATATAAAAATGTCCTCTTCTCTTACCTCAGGGTCTTTATTGGGCCTTTTAAATAAAGAACAATTAATTTTACAATTTACTATTGACAGATATTTTTTAATAATCTCTCGAAATGTAATCGAATGAAAACGAAATAAAGCTAAATAAAATTGAAATCTGACGATATTCTACCTTTTATTAACGTTTACAATTTTAATTCAAATGTTTCCTTTTTTTACTCACTGTTTGTAAGAACAGGCCCATATAACACTGAATTCACACTTTTTATTATGGTTTGCAAACATTCCGATGATGTCTTTCTGATTTTGTATGCTTAATTGTTCGTCTATCACGCGCCGCTCGCTAACGAATCGCTTTTTACTGTTTAAGATCTGAATAACTGTATTAATACGCCTTGGATTCTGTGCTCTCTGCCAATCATCGGAAATTTGCAACGGAAAACTGGATACTTCTACCACAAAATCATCAGCCTCTGATTGCAGACTGCTAAATTTTAATTTCTTCCGTACGCCCACTCCATGAACTACACGCTAAGTCCAAACAATACATTGCCTGTTCAATATTCTCGACCAGTATTCTATCTCTGTGTGTTCGCCGGCAACAATTCAGTTCAATAGTTTCTAATTATTAATTATTAATTGCCCTTTTATCATTACAATATATATTGTAATAATTAAAAATTGAACTTTTAATGAATTTAATTTTAATTTAAAGACTTTGCCTCACGTTGATTAAAAATTGTTCTTTATTTAATTTATATTTAGATTATTTGAAGAATTAACCTCAGGTAAAGCGCCAAAATGTAATAATCAAATGAAAGGCTTTTTATTAAATGAAAAGATCGAAATTAACAAACAAAATATTTATTTATTTTGTGGCAACAAAAGATGATTACAAACACAAAATTTAAGATCTCATTCTCTCAGGGCCTTGACTGGGTTTGATAATGGACACAACAAATTGATTTTAAAATCTTATTAACAAACAGTTCACATTTACCTGAACAATACGTCGATAGAAAGAAATTAAAAAGGAAAGAAATTAACTTTGATTGACAATTAAAAGAGAACGAAATCTGACTTTATCCTTTAATTACGTTTACAATTAATCATTAGTTTTTGTTTTGTTACTTACATCTGTCCAGCTGGTACAAGCATTCTTTTTGGTTTAGGAAGTACACTATTGAAAAATTATACACTGATTCTAAAAGTGAACTCACAGATTTTACACTATCGAAGTCAAAACTGATAGGCACCCAGAAACTCGGATGGTCCTCCTGAATGTCAGCTACCTGATGTCTGCTCGCCTTATACGAATACTATGATTCGTAGATTTGTTAGTCTTTTACCGCTTTGGACTTAAACTGCAACTTAACTATTCCCTGGCTGGCTATAGACGTAAAACTGCACTCCTTTCCTGACTGCTGATAGACGTAAAACTGCTAAATTAGCGATATTTACGGGGTAATACTTCCGTGAATGTTTTTACTTTGTGCTAAATTCACAACTTTGTTTAATAATAAATTAACGATGACTAGTCTCTGCTCTAGTATTATTCGTTCCCTCCTTTGAAATGTCCCGCCACCTACTAACAGTTATATTACTTGTTCTGCTCCTCACGACGTTTATCCGCGAACTGCACTCCTAGTTCTCCCGAGTTTGAGCGCGCATACGCAATTTTTTACTTTTCGACAAAGCAAGTGAGTTCGCTTTTCCATTGTCGTTTTTGTTCGATCAGACCGCTATAATGGATTTCTCAAACAATTCAATTTTATGTACAAACAATTAATGGCCTAATTAATTCGCATTACAATATATATATATATATATATATATATATATATATATATATATATATATATATATATTGTAATAATCAAACGGGTACTCTTTATAATTTGCACCACGTTGTGGTAGCCAAAATGTAATAATTAAATATGATGGGCTTTTAAATGAACAATTATAGACTTTAGAACAAACAAAATTTATTTAACAAAATTTAATATTATAAAAAGGATCTCATTCTCTCATGGGTCTTTACTGGGTTTGATAACGGACAGAACATTTAATTTAATCAAAGAACCCAACATTTATCTTTAAATTAAAAAGAAATATTTATTAGTCTAGACATAGACGAAAATTATTGACAAACGTATTCTACCAGATTGATTTTAAATTTAAAGAGTTTATTTTATTAATACAAAAGAAAAGAACGATATCTGACTGTATCTTTTAATTCCGTTTACACATATTAATACCATGAAATTTCAACTTACGATTACTCAGGAAAATTTGGCTCGCTCGTACATACACACTTTATAGACTGGACGTTTAAACACTGACTCTAACACATATTATTGGTTCGACGATAGCTGATTCTCCATACTCGGTGAAGGACATCCCATTTGCTCGTGCTGAAACTACTCGACGCTGGATGCAGTGTCCTGGCCTCCTACCATCGAAGACAGTGGTCAAATTTTGATATTACAACAGATTAGACTTCTGCATACAAAAATGTTTATCTATCGTTGAATAATTTTGCTATTTCTCTCGCAGGCTGCAAAATTTCTCCATTCTCGGTGCTCGCCGTACGCCTCCACAACTCTCACTCCCCTCCTGACTCCAAAACTCAACTTCGGTGCTCACAGCCCCCTATCCCACTCTAACTAACTTCCAAAAATCTTATCTTCTCTTTATATACCCCAGTCCCTTCCTTTTTCCTTTGTTCCAAAACTACGTCGCAACTGCCCGTTGACAGTTTCCTCCATTATCCCGAAATTTACATTCTGCAGTTGCAGTTCCTTACCTAGCAAATATCTAACCACTCTGTCTTGTCCCAACGCCGACAATCGAGACAGGTCTAATTTGTCTTTGCATCATCAATTACTTTAGACTTGTCTTCTCACCCTCACACGACCAGCGCCCCCTAGAACCTAAATAAACACATTACAGAATGTCTTTTCAACTGTCCAGGCCATTATCAGAAACAATGCCTGTCTTAACAGATTTATTTTGTGACAGGCCCCCACACACGTCCATTGCATCGAATTCTCAAGACCTGTCCTAAGTAAACATTAAAACTTCCTCTGACGGCCAAGACCATTAATCTGAAACAATGCCTTTCCCTCAAGGCATTACAATATATATTGTAATAACCACACAGGGTATAAAATAAAAAAATATATAAGTTTTGATTTCAACAAACAAATTTATTAACACAAGCAGAATTTACATTTGAATTCACTATTTTACCATTATAATATGAAACTCTTGCTCTCATGGGTCTCTCTACTGGGTTTGACAACGGACAGAATCAAACTATTAAAAAGACCCAACATTCAAGTTTTAAATTAAACAAATGTATTTACTAAATTTATTTATAAACTTAACCTATAGCTTGCTTCTAACTTTATTATCAAAAGAAGAGAACGAGATCTGACTGTTATCCCTTAATAACGTTTACATCTGTTAATATTGTACATTTCAACTTACGGTTTCTCAGGTTTACTTCGACTCGTTCTTTAGACACACACTTTATAGCCTTGACATTCACTCACTGACTCTAACACAATATCACTGGTTCGCCGATATCTGGTTCTCCATATCCAGTGAAATATTCCAGGTGTTCGTTGTGCCACTCATTGACGTCGTTTGTTGCATGCAGGTCGCCTACCTTCGAAGACAGGTCAAATTCTCGTACTCATACAGATGGAGCTTCTGTATGTTAAAAATGTTCATAGCTGTTTTAGTTTTGCTGACTGTCTCTATCTCCTCTCCCACGCTAATTGTCTCTATCTCCTCTCCCACGCTAACCGTCGATGTTCACAGAACCCTTCTCCTACGCTGACTCACTAACTGTCTCTTCGCTGCGTCCTCCGTCTCTCTCCCGTGCTACCTGCCAACTGCCAACTGTCTAACTGTCCAACTCTTCGCTGCGTCCTAAGTCTCTCTCCCGTGCTAACTGCCAACTGTCCGTACAATAGGTGATTTCCCCTATATATACCCCTAGCCCCCTTGTTTTTCTCTTGCTGCAAAATTACGTCGCAACGGCGCGGTGACAGAATCCCATTACTGAAATTTACGTTCCGGCCACTGGAGTCCTTCCGCCTTTCGAAACCCGACAATCGTGACAGGTCCAATTTATCTTTGGACCTCTCCGCTCACAAGTGCGCGATAGTAATTTCTTTAGATCCCAAGTCAACAAGTGACTGGACCCTCATCATCCCAAGCAATTGCGCCATTAGACACGATTGCAGCTGCAGTACCTCGTCCCCGCAATTACTCATGACTTGTCGGATGCTCTCTTTTGTCCGACTCGCACAAAATCTTTTCTTGCAAGTCCCAAGCACTTGTCAGGTCATTCGTCAGAGACAATAGCCTGCTCTAACATAGCCACTTTGGGAACATCTGCTCGCCCACGTTCTGCCTTACGAATTCTTCACGCCGTTTCCCAAATCAATAAGCTACTGGACCCGCAATCACTCTTTAGACCTAATTGTCGCATCGTCACACTCTGTCTACAAATTACGGCTTCCTCTCTGCCGCTCACCAGCACTCATCCCAAACAAATGTCTTACCGCTCCGTCTTGTCACCTCGTGAGAGGACCCGCGGCTACCCCTCCCACGCACTCTCTCCACGACACGTGCGCCGTCTCCAATCCAATGCTTTATATTATATGCATTACAATATATATATATATATATATATATATATATATATATTGTAATGCCAATTAATTAAGACAGTAAATTTGTGAATTTGGAAATGTAAATTGTTTGAGAAATCTATTCTTACGGCGGTACAGAACATAGCAACAATAGAAAAGCCAAGCGCTGTTCCTTTGCGGAAGACGTATGCGCGCTCAAAATTGCGAGACGGGAAGTTAGTTGCCAGGAGGGTTTGGTCAGTGCAGGTCGGAACTGTGCACGAGCGTATGGTTTTTCTCAAACTAAATCTGTTAAGTGAGGTATTGTTTCTGATGGTTAGACTGGACTGTCGGTGAGGCAGTTTTGTAATGTGTTTATTTAGGACTGAGTAGGACTAAGTATTTCTTCGTTTTGAAAAGCTGGGTGTTTGAGGGTGCAAAAAGATAAATAGTCCTGTCTCGATTGTCGGCTTTCGGACTTGACAGAGTAGTTAGCCATTTGCTGAGTAAGGAACTGCAGCTGCATAATATAAATCTCGGGATAATGGAAGAAACTGTCAACGGGCATTTGCGACGAAGTTTTGGAACAATGGAAAAAGGAAAAGACTGGGGGTATATAAGTGGGAGATAAGCTTTTGAGTGAAGCTAGTCGTGCTGTGATCACCGAAGCTCGAGACTATGACTAAGACAGACATCGTTTAAGGGAGGAGAATGTGTTATAAGTTGCAGTCTGCGAGAGAAATAGCCAAATATTCATCGATAAACATTTTGTATGCTGAAGTCTAATCTATTCTCATCTCAAAATTAGACCACTGTCTTCGATTGTAGGAGACCAGGACACTGCATCCAGCGTCTAGTAATGTTCAGAACGAGCAAATGATATGTCCTTCACGAACGGAGAACCAACTTTTGTCAAACCAACAGGGTGTGTTAGAATCAGTGTTTTAAAACGGCCAGTATATAAGGTGTGTGTGTACGAACGAGCCAAATTTTCCTGAGTAATCGTAAGTTGAAATTTCATGGTATTCATATATGTAAACCGAATTAAAAGATAAAGTCAGATATCGTTCTTTTCTTTTGCGTTGATAAATAAAACTTTTTAAATCTTAAATCAATCTTGTAGAATAAGTTCGCCAATAATTAATTTCGTCTATGTCCAGACGAGTAAATATTTCCTTTCAAATTAAATGTAAGTTTTTGTTTCTTTGATTATGTTTAAATGTTCTACCGTTATCAAACCCAGTGAAGACCTATGAGAGATTGAGATGCTTTTTTTATTAAATTGTATCATTGTTTCAAGTTTTGTTAAATAAATATTGCTGGTTTTAAAGTTTATAATTGTCCATTTAGAAGCCCATCTTAGTTAATTATTACATGTTGGCTACCACAACGTGGGGTCAATTAATAAATCATTATTTGATTATTACAATATATATATATATATATATATATATATACGTACTGTAATAATTAAAAGGAAATTAATATTTCATAATTATAAACTGTTGAACTCAAATTGTTACCGGCAAACAAACACAAAGACACACAAGAATGGACGATAATGGAATAGGCCAAGGCATTGTAGGACGGTTAGCGCGTGAAGAACGTAGTAGAATCAGTTGGCAATCAGGAACGACAGAAAGTGGTCGTATTAAAATAGACGAGATTTTCTTTTAAAAAGTAAAGTTGTACAACATTCACCCAGATAGTGCCGCAGAAGGAATGCTGAGCGTTCCAGTTTACGACAAATAATTTAAAAGTCTACGAGGAGGAAATATCTGTAACACCGAAAAATTGGCATAATTGGTGGAATAAGTCGTCTACGAGGTACCGCCAATCTTGTAAATACAGCAGCAAAGTGTAAATTCAGTGAAAGAATGGCCTGTTTCTTTTTTTAAAATAATTGAGTGTGTGTGTTGCTGAATGAATTAAATTACCCAGGTATCTGAAAGAAGTTTAAGTTATGCCTAATTTAAATTATTATTGTAAACATTAGATTTAAAGATAAAATTGTCAGTTTTCGATTTTTTTATTGAATATTGTAAATAATAATATGTAATTTTTCATAAAACTGTAATCGTCGTAGAAATATGATTCTTTGAAAAGGGAGTAATACCTTTCTTTATTTAAAGGCCCATAAAAAGACCCTGAGATAAAGAGTAAAATTTATTTGTTGTATGAAATAAATGTTGAAAAAGGTCATCGAATAATTATTTGTAATTTGAATTATTTTGAATATAATAAATTAATGAGTTTGTTAGTTAAATAAAATTTTATTATTAACATCCTTTCATGTAAAGTTAAAATAATGCAATCAACGCGGGCTAACTATTGCGTTTAATTGTGACATCGTTAATTACTACATTTTGGCATGTCAACGTGTGGCGAACTTTAATATTATTTCATTTTAATTTGTTTCATCAATATTCATTACAATATATTTTTGGCGAAGCTCAGGGTCTTTAATGGGCCACCAATAAACATAGCTGTTCTAAATAAATAGTAAAAATATTATTTTTTTTTGTTAACTAAACATTTGGCAGTAGGACCAAAGAGATTAAATTCGTTTCACAAATTGTCTGTTTGGTAGGTACTTCCTAAAGAATGTGTCCACATTAGCAGCACGACCAGGTAAGTGTACTTTTCCCAATCAGTATGGGCAAGGACTATGATAGAATGCCGTTATTTGTGCCTCTAGAATCAAACATAAATGTCTCTAGCACCTCGGGCCAAAAAAAAGTGAATACTGAAGTACCTTCTGCTGCTCAAAAGCCCTCCATATTTATATATAACATCCCCCGCGGGTAGTAGGCTCCTCCGCCATGTCCCAGTCCCTACGGCTCCCGAAAATGCCTCGGGGAACTTTCTACGAGTCCACGCCAAGACAACAATGAGTAGCGCTCCCCTTTTCCTTTTCCTGCAGGCATCGGGTTACTTTCTCGGGGAATTCTCAGATCACGTCTATTTTTTAAGGTTCGTTATATTATTTTTTTCAAGTCTTCTCCAACGACAAATTTCAAAATTTTCGAGGTATCCCCTTTTCTTAATGAATGTCTTCGCCATTATGATACGCGACCTGCGACCTGCCAGGAATTTGAACTGATCAACATTTTGTTATTGTTCATTTCCCAAAATATGTATGTAAGATATAGGTTAGTGTAGTGAAGTGTATTGCAGTAAAGTGAAGTGACGTGATAGTGCTCCGTTATAAACTAAAGTAAAATGGTAAGACCCGTTACACACATGGCGATTATTATCGCTATGATAATTTATCGCTAACCCCGCAAACGCAGTAGTCCATTGAAGTGAATGAGAGCTTGTACACTGGGCGGTAAATAATCGCGGAAAAAAAATTTGAGGCGGACGACAGCTTGATCAGTCGCTCGTTGCATCTAGCGTTCAGCGATAAATTTATCGCCACATTCAACTAGTGACATACGTAACCCGATGCATGATTTCACACAGGGCACTGGAGTTATTTTCATTCTTGATTTGAATTTTCATGTGGGAAGGTTGTCTTTTGCCATCCTATCTTTCGTGTACTTTTTTGTTGCAAATTTCGAATATGATTAATTTGGGCGACATCATAGATAATTCTTCACCTGAAGAAGATGGCGATGCAAGCCATCGAAACGTTGTGTTTACAAAACTACGCTACCGGGTTGGAATCCCGAGAGAACTTCATCCATTAAATACTTATTTCATTAATTAATGAAAGACCTGTGTTATGGGATAAAACCCTGAACATATTTAGCGTCATCCTACCTCAATTCTTCAAACAGTGTGTAGAGAGCTCCAACCTCCTCTCTTCTTTCATTAATTGGATGAACCCAAATTAGTTGATTTTTCTGCTCATTTTCATTCGCCGACGAAATAACAGTAATGCCATAATCTGCTCTCTGTTCATTTCGAACTACACTGTTCACAGCACTCACAACTGAGAATCGTACGATGGCAAATTTACTGCCGCGATAATAATCGCTGGATCTACCGATTTCTTTGAGCGGCGACAATAATGTAATACCGCTATTAAAATCCGCGTGTGTGTAACGGGTCTAACATTCCTTGTGTCCATAGATAGTTAAATTGTTAGTTAATATCTATTTTCAGATCTTTCAACTGTTCTTCTTTTCAGGTCAGTGCAATATTAATTCTTTCTTTAAGTTTTCAAAATGAACTTTTAATTAATATAATTACATATATATATATATATATATATATATAAAGTATTTATAGCTGAAATAATGTCCATAAACCAAGCTTAAACTTTAAAACATTTATACTAATTTAATCTAATTTATTTTATGTAAATTCTTTTATTTAATTTGTAACAAAATTGTAATTTTATGAATCTACCAATGGGCAAACTGCTCATTTGTAGATTTAATAAATACATACATACAGATTTGTTTTTTTTGGTATTTTAATATCTTTGGACTTCATGTCCATTCCATACTTCTTGTGCTATGCTCTTATTTAATGAAAGTTTTGAGTTATCGGGATGGAATCGACGACCTTTCTTGGCATTAATTTGATAGTTCCGAAGACAATAAATTATTAAGCGTTGGGGAAAACATGGAGTAATACTGCAATAGACTAAAGTTTCTCTTTACGATATACAATCTCCCTATAGCTAATTACGAAGCCCTGTACTAATTACATATACTCTGCATTTATTTAATAAATAATTACTACATGTCTACTGAATAATTTATCCAGAATTTTGTTGGAATATAAGTACACACTTGTATACAATGTCGCGGAGACTTTAGACATTGTTGCGCAACATTTCATAGTGTGAAGGCTTTTGTAGACATGATCCCCATGATCTGTTAGTTCTAGAGACCGCTTCGAGAATTTATTTCAGTTTTGCTTGTTTATTATCAAGAAAGTTTAACTTTTAATAGAAGATTATCATCTTGTTTGAGGGAATATAAAAATCGCACTCAGAAGATAATAGTTATTGAAAAGCTGGCAAAAAAGGTGACGTAGAAAAAATACTAAATTTGTAAACACCTTTTCATCGGGAGCATATAAAAATTAGTCAAGCGAAGAAAATACTTGGTGGATACAAACACCTGTTATTATTGGTAGTAGGTTTAACAATTCTGAGAATTGTCTATGTCTCCCATTTCCGACGGGAGACTCTATGTCCTTCGATTTTGTTCTGAACGCGTGTCAATATACAAGAATTTGTCGCGCGTTTGTCTTTAGACATTCTCAAGATACAAAATCGAGTGACATTGTTTACAAGTTGTGTACTAGACCTAAGACCATGGAAAACAAATAAACAGCTTTATATACACACCCCGCGTCACATTTGTTTGGTTCTCGAAAAATATTTCGGTATATTTGATTTTCATCTAGCGTCGACGACCAGCGCCTGGTCTGATCTGATGATATGAGCCGCTAGGCTTCCACGCTCAACAAAGAGAAGAGACGTGAGATAAGAAGAGGGGGAGGATCTCAGGTACCTACCACCTTCAATCCTTGATGAAGTTTTTATCCGTGTACACTGTGTATTATTGAGATTTCAATAAAATTCATGCCACGAGGCTCGAATATTTGTACTGCACAGATAGCTTGTTTCTCAGTATTGCATGTTCCTGTTGGAAGACCTTGAGCGTGTTCCAGTTCATCGAAGCCCCAATTACACCAGAAAACACGATTCGTTTCAGAAGACATCTAAATAGAGAATCTAGTGCTTTCATCATATGTGTTTTACAGTTTTGTTCCATCTATGTTTTTTAAAACTGAGCTGTTGTATGGAGTTGTTTTCTGCAATATATTGAAATAATTAAAAGGAGATTTAAATAAATTAATTTGCCCCACGTTGAGGAATAATTAATAGAGTGGTCTTAATTAAAAGAATTAACAAAATTATTAAGATTTAAAGAATTTATTCTTTAAAAGTACAAATGGTAATCGCCGAATTTCATCAAGTTAACAAATAAATATTTTATTTCAATTTTGCAATTCGTGGCGTTCTAAAAAAAATACAATTTTATATTTTACAATCAAATACGTCGAAATTCTCTTTATCTCAGGGTCATTACTGGGTTTGATATTCAGAACAATCAAATCTAATAAACTAACATTAACAATTCAAACTCATTGAAGCTAACTTAATACAATATGAAAATAAACGAAATGAAAGAAACTAAATGAAAAGAAAAACGAACGAAACCTGACTTCTACCTTTAATTCTCGTTTACAGATTTTAAAATAATTGATTTGTACTCACGAATTGTCGTTCTGGTACCAGATCTGGTTCTTGGAGCTTGAGGACAACACTCACTAAAAAGTCCATTCACTGATTCTACACAATAAAATTTTAATACACTCGTTCGATGTTCTCGTTCACTGCCATCTGGAACTTTGGATTTGCCGCGCCTCAGTCAGCTCTCGGACCTAGGTCTCCTTGATGCCTCAACGCGAAATTTAGTTCTGTCTGTGCGAAGCAAATCCTTTTGCATCCAACTTTGCGATTATTAATTGAGTCTCCGTTAAAACTGAAACTCGCGTTTCATGTAACTATTAGATCTCGCAGTTGGACTTATTGGACTGCGCTATTCATATTTTAAATCAGCATCCTCGCTTTACTGTAACCTTTGCCGAACGCAAAGTTTTGTCTCGCCTCTCGCCGCAGACTCTTACTCAATGAATTTCACGCCGCGACTGGCGTTTGGGCTCTAACTTTCGGCGTGCGTTCGCTAACAATGGCTCGACCTTACATTGTTTTCTTTCATGTATTTTCGCCGATAACAATTCAATTTAATTAAAAACTATTACTGGCCTTTTTTATTGGTAAGACAATATATTTCACGAAATTATGTGTCGTATCAAAGAACTAAGACAGGAGACTGTGTTTGTAACTTTGGTACTACGCACTTACTTTAGATGTTTTGTGCGAGCTCAGGTAAGAAGTCTCACTGCTTCGGAGAATTGAGCAATTTACAATCCCTGGGCAGAACTATGTCAAATATCTCATTACTGAATTCTCAAAACGTGAAAACTAATGGTTGCATTCTTCAACTCGAAAGTTAAATTCTCTTACAGTTATAAAAGCTCGAAACCCAATTAAGGGATTTATATACGCCATTAATAGACTTTTAATTCCACCTAAAAAGCAGTCCAGTAGCAATTAAAAATATATGTTGTAACTCCCCCGGAAACCGTAAATATCGTTATGTAGAAACTGATCTGAATTAATTTAGAGCTGTGGGATGCAACATGTCTTCAATTAATCACTTCTTCGACTCACACTTGACAGCATAAATAGCGTTATTGTTTGAAACATTTACCCATTTATGTACTCCTCCCCGACCTAACCACTCGGAAGCTAACTTCAAATAAACCAGGTGTAATATAATGCTGGGGGAAGGGGGAGGGTTATTGTACATGAAAATAATTAAAATTTACTCACTCTTCAGTTTAAATTTGAGATAATTTACTACATTGAATATTAAAATAAAATTCTGATACGTTAAATGCGCATTTCTCAGGGATATTTTATGAGACTCTGAACATAAAGCAAAAAGGAAGGGGTCGTATGTAAGGGCATATACGTGCGGCAGAAATCTCAATTATTTATGTCGCAGACAAAAACGCATCTGTTCATCTTTTGTAGTCGGCTTTTCCAGGCTAACCGAAAAATCTTCACAGGAATTCCTGGCAGCTTTCTCCTTTACACTTCCCCGTCGGCGTAACAATTCTTACCACCTCTAAGCAGCGTCTTCTTCTGTCAGTCGGGTCTTTTTTTCCTTCTCCAAGTTGTACATGTTAACAATACACTACACTTTAAGTTGTAAATCTGAACTCCTACGTTTCACTCCAAGTTGTAGCTGTGAACTGTCCTCTCCAAGAACATCTTTCGAACTCTTCCTTTTTTACTCCTACACTTTCTCCCTTCCAAGACTTCCTCGTTCTCCGAATTATAGACAGGAAATGTTCTGTTTCCTCGCTTATCCATCATCCAGCTCGACACTCTTCGTTCCCCACCAGAGGGTGGAAACCTCTTCCCGTGTTTGATTTCAGCCAATCTGCGTCGATTTTACACATTCGCGGACTTACTCTCGCCTTTTGTAAGGATTGACTTTCAGAGATTTTGGTCAGTGTTCTGAGACAGGGTTCTCCCATAATCCGCCGCTTTGTCTGTAGCAACGGGTTCTCCTCGACAGCCCGTCACCTCGGTGCCAAGTTTTATGGCTGTAATTTCCAGCTCGGCTCAGGGTACACAAGGGCGTTTTTACTCAAATATTAAAAATTAATATTGAATTTTTTTTGGTGGTGTTGGGGGGGGGGAGGGGGGGGTGTCTTGCGCTACACAGGTATATGACTGACTGAATTTTAACAACTTGGAATTGTCCTACTACATAAAATAAGTGTGTCTAAAAATCACTCCGAATTAAAAGAGTGAAAAATACTCGCCAAGTCAAAAATACTCATGATACCTTAAATGTGTAAAAAATACACTCTTTACCTAGAGACCAAAAATATAATTGGTACCCTTCGAAAATCTGTATTACTCCTGGAATCTTAGAGAAGGTCATAATTACTCCAGGTAACTTTTTGTCAACTACGTCCAACTCTACGTCGAGTTTGGGGTTTGGGTTTGGTCGTTGGCAGGTACGTATCAATTGAGCCACATTATATTTAATTCTGTATTGACTTTTTTTCATGTATTTTATCTTTACATGGTTTCTTTCGGAAGAATATGGCTGGATGAAGACCGAAAGACCAAAATGTTTTGTAAGACATAGGATAAAAAGGCCAAAATAAACCATAGATTTGTTGGCTTTTGTTCAAAGAGTTAAACTTTATAACTGTAGGGGAGACTAATATTAATCCCGCTGCTATAGAAGATACGATGCAGTTCGAACCAAGTTTTCCTGCTATCCGTTTTTTCGGTGTCAGGTTCATGTCTGTCTGGATGTTCCAGAATTACAAGAAAAATTATACTAAATATTCTATAATTCACTGAATTTAACCTTTACATATCAACTATGTTTGGAGCCAAGATCACTTTTATACAATCCGTGAATTTTTTATTAGCTTTAATCTGACATTGTCTATTTCATGAATTCATATAAGGTATATTATCATTTTTCTTTTAATGGTATCCTCTCTATAGTGTATAATACATTGTATTATTTAATAAATCAACAAGACATATCGTCATCATCACCTTTCTTAGGTTGTAATTACTAACATAAATAATTTTAGAAAAAACAGGATATAGACGTAAATGTTCTGTAAATAACATTAAATATTTGATACTAACCGCTCTATGTAAATAACGGTAAACCAGATTTGTTTTCTTCGGACGATAAATAAGTAATGAAGTGTGAAATTTATGTATAATAAAATATATAGTTGATTAAAAACAGAATTGCGAGCTAAATGTTCTAGAGCGGGTATTTAAACCACATTTTTAGAATTCAGTAATAATTCCCAACCATGTAGCGTATTTATTACATTTTTATTTAGGCTAAAGGAAGTACATAAAACAAGTTGGGTGCTCGGCGTTGCCGTGTATTTAGTAGTAAAGAAGTGATTTAACCTAAATTTTAATGTTCCTAATTCCGTACATTGTTTCCACCGATAGTGCCTTAACTTAATATCAATAAAATACATTTAATTTTATTGCATCAATCCCAACAAACATAGTTACGAATTTCTTTACGAATAGAATACTTAAAGATACTTCTTGAGTATTGCAGGATATAATTGTCCCTCAGGCTTCAGACATTACGAAAGATTAATTTGATGAAATTCTTAGCCATATTCACAATGTAAACAAATAGTCGCCATATTGGAGTCACTAATATTGCACGAAAATTAACTTACAACTCTCGTCAAAACAGCTCACGTCAGACATTTATATTAATTCCTCACTGATAACCACATCGTCGGATTGGTTTGACTGCCTCTGAACCAATGAACCATGCTGGGGCGTTCTACTGATCAGTTCAGACGTCAGGCAAGTCATTTTTCTTGTAACACTACGTAGAATTTATAAATACTAAATATTTTTTAAAAAAATATCAAATAAAATAAATCTATGTTCGATATACAGAAGTCCACTAGATAAATAATGAGGTGTGAATACGTCCTTTCCTAATCCCAGGTGGTCCTTCTCTACGTGCTATTTTTACCGCAATTGAGACACATTTTGAGGCTACCGCAAATGGGGCACAACTCAGTTTTTCATGACAGGCAAATTATGGAATAAAACTGAGCAGAGAAATTGACAAACTTCCTACGGGTTTCACTAAATCCGTGATGTGGCAACTGCGTTGACTATTTCGTATGAAGTGAATGTTACAGAAGTGAACAACGACTACACACGATTTAATTGACAATAAACTCGTCAGCTGTAATTTCTACCGTAAAGGGCCCATTTTGATTTCGGTTTACTCTGTATACTCGGGTGATTAGTATTGATTAGAGCACATGTTAAAGAACTGTTTCTTTGATTATTGTATTTTATTAAGAAATAATAGGGAGCATTTAGAAATTCGACTCTGAACGTATTACAGATTACTAATTAAGATATTCTCTAAGTTAAACATTTGCGGTGGTGGTATCTTGTATCATATTTCCTGGGAATTCTCAGAGAATAGATCAAAAAGGGGAGTAGGAGGCTCGCTACCAGCGGTCTATATACAGATTTGCCTTCTGTCCCTGCTATTGAACTAAGGTACTCATAAGCATAGACCTTGTTCCCATTGGAACAATCAGCCAGATGCCTCCAAAATGGTCGAGGCCATGGAGAAGGGAATCCTGCGTCTCCACACAGTCTCTTCAGTCGGAAGATCATGGGGCAAGTACCAAGAGCCCTACCTACATATGCAGGTTTCTCCTTAAACTATAACTCGAAGGACTTACTCAACCCCTCAAGCCTGAAAGAGCTGTTCTCTCGCAGGCAGAACCTTTCTGGAGAAGCGAAGAAGGCCACCTTTGGGGATGCCTTTTCCTCTCTCCGTTTTTGAACTAAGGTTCCCAGAAGCCGAGACACATCGGCCTGATTTGAGAGGTGTCGCAGACGTTGGACATACGATAAGAGTTGTTAACTGTACCCATTGGTTAAGGCACGGAGAAAGGAATTCTGCGACCCTACATCGTAAGGGCGTGGGACAAATATCATATACTCAACCTACCTGATGCAGGTTTTCTAGGGTTTGTCCTGCTTCACTTTTAGGTCAATACCGGGTAGGATCCTTAAAATATATACCGGGGCCCTAGTTAACACTTGGATACTTTCCTCTACCCTTCTGGATGCCTCCTTTCAAATCTCTTCCTATGCTATTGAGTGGATTACCCTCATGTAGCCTGTTACTCTAAAAAAATTACTTAGCCGTTGGTTACCTTCCACAGCGCCCTTTTGAAATCCCTTTCTATACTAATAAAGTGGAAGCACCTCGTGTATATCTCTAAAATAAATCGTCTGCCTTAGGTAAAAGATTAAGCTTGTTTCAAGTACGTAACGTAACCAAATTAATTTTTATATATAAATATATTATAACTATAGGGAAAACTAATAAATAAATAAACATCAGCCAATTCTAAGTGAGGAAAAAGATTTTATTAATGTAAAATTAATTTAAAATTTAGTACATTAATAAATTATTTTTCCTCACTTAGAATTGGCTGATGTTTATTTATTTACAAATTAATGTTTATTTTTTTGCGGTACCGGAAAATCGTTGTGTAATGTAACTTTGAAAATAGTACGATTTTAACATATGTTGTCCTGAATCAAGATACTCATACCAGACGTTATTTTTAATCAAATATAAATTTATTTCTATCATAATTTGTTAATAATTAAGATAGAAATAATTTTCAGGCCTCCCCCCCCCCCTTATAAATAGCCGAAAAGTATACAAGGAACCTTACACTTCAATAAATCATAATTTTAAATTCCATCTTATTTCTCATGCCGATTCCGCGTTATATGCAAAAACTGCTCCAGCATACGTATTTCTTCTAAACATTCAGCAAACTGAAAGGTTCACATGCTCACCCCTTTAATAATTATTCAATTATAATTTTTTATTTGCCTATTATGATTTTAAAAAAGAAAATGAGGACTGTTATATGGCTTTCTCATTTCATACCAACTAATTGAATGCAACTATTTGTTGTCCTTCAAATGATTTGAATCAACACAGGGTTGTGGACAGCGAAGTTCTTCAATAATTGCACAAATACACGAATAAATGGTATGGAGTTCGGTGCTGAAGGTAGGAAAAATAAAAAACTGTATAGTTAGCTGTAAAAAAATCTTCCTCTGTGTTTTACTCATTTTGTGTATTTCTGTTACAGCGCATGTGCCAAAAGCGAGCAAGGGGTGGATCCCCTTACTAGTTTAGTTAGAGACAGAAATTGATCGAGGACGCTCTATTTCTGAGTATATTAGAATTCAAGTGTAATACTGTAGGCGAATTAGTGATGAGTTGAGTTTCAATGATGCAAATATGAGAGACAATTTCTAAGCGTTTGATATTTATAGGGGTGGGGTTATGTTTTTCATATCAGATAAATTTAAAAAACGATGTGTCAAATCCGAATATTTTTATTTCTTTCAAAAAGCTTTCGAACTAATTGTCTCAATTCTGCTGCAATAATAAATTACATATATAATGAATTATATAATGTCGGGAAACCAACATTTACATAGTAACAAACTCATACATATGAAGATATAATATCAAAACTGAAACAATAAAAACACAAAAGTATTTATGACGCAATAAGAGTTCGTCAAACTACCTTGTTCGTTCTTGTTGACCTCAATAAACGCAGATTTGTCGATCGTCAATCTGCAATTAAAAGAAATTGAAGAAAAGGACACAAAAAGTAGTAAATTAATAAATACATTACTTATAAGCTTATATACCAATTAAGCAACAAACAATTAACAATTATTGTTTTTTCAATCTACTCAGTATAACGGCATAATGCGCTTAAATTTCAAGGTATTCATTTTTATAAATAACTGACTTAATCATATTTGAATTAATATAAATTGGTTCCAAATAAGACTTTTGTTTAGTCTATTTTTGTAAAGAATTTTAATTTAATCAAAGTTGTATAAGTGATTAAGTATTATGAGTGCATAAGGATTGTGACAGTATGACCTACTTTTGAGACAGGTTGTAGTAAGAAAGACATCATCATCATCATTGACATGACAGCCCGGTGTGGCCCTTAGCCTTCTTCAGAAGTTCCTGCCATTCCTTCCTATTCATGGCTATGGGCTGCCAATTCTTCACTTTCAACATCCTGATATTCTGACTCCAACTTCCCACCTTAATTTAGGTCGTCCCACTTTTCTTGATCCTTCTGGCCTGCTATTAAACACTTTTTTAACAACTCTACTACTTTCCATTCTAATGAGCTGCCCTGCCCAGCCCAATCTGTTAATCTTCATATATTTAACAACATCTGGTTCATTAAATAATTCATACACTTCATAGTTGTATCTTTTCCTCCAGAGATCCTTTTCCTTCACCGCTCCCAATATGCTTCTTAGGATTCTACTTTCAAAGATGCCAAGTGCTTTTTCATCTGACTGCTTTAAAACCCAAGTTTCGGATGCATATGTTAAGACTGGTCTCACAAGTACTTTGTACTACATTATTTTAGTCTTCCTTGAGATTAGGCGTGACCTGAAGTGTTCCCAAAGACCATGAAAAGCCTTGTTTGCAACTATAACACATCTTTGGATCTCAGCGCTTACATTATTTTTGCAATTAACTTCAGATCCCAGATATACTAAACTTTTAACAATTTCAAATTTGTATATCCCAATCTCTATAAAGTTTCTGCCATAGTTACGATCTTCTTTAGCTACTGGCATGTATTCAGTTTTATCTTGGTTAATATATAGATGCATCTTCTTTGCAGCCTTTTCCAGGCAGATGAAAGCTCCCGTCATGGCTCCCAGTGTTCTCCCTATGATATCAATATCATATGCATATGCCAGAATCTGTATTGATTTATAGAAGATGGTACCGCTTGAATTTATTCCTGAGTCCCTTATCACTTTCTCAAATGCTATATTGAATATTAGGCAGGCCAAGGCATCACCTTGTCGAAGTTTGGTATCATATTCTGAATTTTAATCTGATATTGTGTCTTTTTCATTGTAGCTTTGACCAGAGCAATACGTCTCTGGAATCTTAAATTCCTCCATAGCACAAAATAGTTTAGCTCGGGCTGTGCTGTCGTACGCTGATCTAAAATAAATAAATAAATTGTGTGTCTCAATTCCAAATTCCATACTTTTTTCCGGTATCTGACGGATATTAAAGATCTGCTCATTGGTTGATCTTCCCGGCCGAAAACCACACTGGTAATCACCAATAATATTTTCAACATAAGGGGAAAGTGTGCCAAATAAAATATTGGAGAAAATTTTTAATGTTATACTTAAGATTTCCCTATAATTATATCTCATTTTCTGGACATATCACACTTTGTTGCCATTCCTCTGGGACCATTTCTGTGCACCAGATTTTAGTTATCAGTATATGTAGTCCCTTAATATATTCCTTTCCTGCATTTTTTATTAACTCTGCTTCTATCATATCCAACCCCGGGGCTTTGTTGTTCTTAAGTTTCCTTACAGCCTTCTCTACTTCCTGAGTTGTAGGTGACAGTTCATCCATGATTCTCTCTCCACGTAACTCCGCAGGATCCATATTCTCAGACTGGGCAGGTGCATTACCATTTAACTATTCATCAAAATGTTCCATCCATCTCTCCAATATCTTTTCATTCCCACTCACAATAGTGGCTTCCTTATCCCTACACTCAAAGCAAAAAAAAATTAAACAGAAGTCGCAAGGATTTTCAGTCAAGAAAGACAATATTCATTGCAATTATTTAAGTTGATTTTGTAAAATTACCAAAAACATAACAATTATATATTAATTTACTGCATATGTATTTGTGTGGTTTTTTGGTTTCATAGTAAGTTGGATTTAGTTAATATTAAACTTATGAATCATTTAAATACATCTTAATGTAAGTCCGTTAAGAAAAGTTATACTAGAAAATAATTTGTTAGACCTAAGATGGCTTTTATTAGCAGAAAGTCGATTCTATTTTCAAGAATATTTACGGAATTATTAATTTTAAGAAATTAAATTATTCTTTCAATTTTTAAGGATTGGTCACGTCAATTTTTATTGGTATTTTTAAATGAATTATTTTTAGTTGGCAATATTAAAATTTCATCAGTTGGAAGAATAATGATTTTATATGGTTTAATTTACCGTTTGTTTTTGAATTAATAAAACAATGGACGACCTTATACAGACACTTTTATTTTTTATTGATATTGTAATGACGTTTCGATCCATTATTGTATCTCTTCAGGTAATATAAGGTATCGAAACGTCGTTACAATATCAATAAAAAATAAAAGTGCCTGGATAAGGTCATCATTTGCCTTATTAATACTGATTTTATTTAAGAATTTGTTTATAATAATACTACGAACAAAGGTCTTAGTTAAAATTGAATAAACTTTAATTATTAGATCCCCAATAAATATTTCATGTGCAAGTGCTCAAAAAATCTTAGTGTTGACAACATTCATAATAATATGGTAAGGGTTACTGGAATGAGAATTATATAAGTTGCCTAAGGATACCATCAGTATGCTGTTAATTTTTCTTAATACACACAATCATGACCAAAAAAATTAGTTGATCAATTTTTGTATTGTAAATTTAATTTTTGTATTTATTGAGTTAAATTTATCAAGAATAGAGAATCCTTAATTATTATGAACAGATTCTGGAATACGTACTATAAATATCGGTTATTTTATGGTTCTGTAAATATGTAGAAATGTTAATATATATTTCTATTAGACAATGAAGCTCTTCCTTGCATCGTCGAATCAAATTAGTTGACACAAATTATTCTCCACGCAGCTGTAGTAAGGGTTTGTTGTCATTGATTATTGACAATGTGGCAACCTTTGTCTAATTCTCTGCCTTCATTCGCTGACAGCCAAAACGGCTCCCATTTGAAAACCCTTAGTTATTCATTAGTTATTCACCTGTAAATCATCAATTTGTTCACACGCTTTATCGTCGAATAAAAAATAACCAGTATACAAGATTAGTCTTAAACCCTCGATATAAAAAGAATTAGGTTTGATGTTCGTGAATGGTACAATAGATTCCTAAATTTTATCGATCAAGGAAAATTACATAATTACTTGTTAATGTTATCCTTCAATTGTTTTTAATGTTATTATTATTAAAATCTATGATTGGTGTAAAAAACTTGATAAATACTAACTGCAACTGTGTATGGACTCAACAATAAGCCTAATTGGCAATTCTTATACATATGGCACGAAGTTTGACGCCGATCTGAATTATATAACAATTACAATAGGCCGTTCTCGTGAAGCATTCTTGTTTATGAGTATGCTACGGTGTAAATGTTAGTTTTTCTCAAATACTTAATTAATTTAATATGTAATTTATTTTTGAATAATGATTATCATAATACGTTGATAGCCTTCTCAATTTTATATATAAAAAAATTCGGTTTGGAAAATATTTTTAAGTGTTTACTTCTTCGTCTTGGAGTTCAATATTATCTATTATTTTCGTTTGCGTTTGGCAATTTTTTTTAAGCATTTAGACTATTTTCCTGTTGGAGCAACTCGCACATTTTACCCTTGTAGATATATGAAAGCAGAGAAATCCTAAGTTAATAATGCCACTTCTTCATATGAAAGTTTTGTCACTTACAAATGTAAAACTTCGGCCGGACAATTTTTATGCAGCAATATCAATAACTAATGGGTCACGTGCTATTCAATCGAAAACCTTTTTTTCTGATGACCGTATTCGTATTTTAGCTAAAATTACGTTATAAAAGTAATAAACTGGCGCGATGTGAATTCAACAAAATAATTAATCATATCTGAATTTAATGAGTTTAATTCATTACGCTGGGCTTATACTTGCTAGAAATTAATTAAAATCAATATTTTTATACAGGATTTTAATTAAAATCATGTTGATACTATTTTGTATGAATCCGGCCGATTCTGTGTTTCAGTCTTTTGTAACGGAACGTGATTTCAATATTGGATGATTTGCACTGCGAGTGTAGACTGGGAGTCCCTGGCTTTGCCCGACACCTGGTCCATAAAACTGGAATTGCTTGAGGCCGCTCCGTAATCTGTGCCGCTACTTCCCAGCCATATGAACATACTCGTATTCTCGTTACTGGGTCGGCTCTCCTTTTCCTACTTAATTTATTGTGTACACTCAAGTCCCGTTATGAGGAAAGTTAATTTGAACTCTCAAGCCCTTATTTGGTTCTGGGAAAGCAAACATAGCAAGTCTTAATTATTGACTTTATTGTTTTTCCCACAGCTTCCTTCTTGGAACGGGCTGAAGGTTACGGCTCAATTCAAACTGATGACTCCCTTTATATTCGTACGATTGCTTCCACTTATCGAGAGTCACACTATTCTCGGAAGAATGCATAATTAATCTAGTTGAATTATAAGAAGATCTGGACAAAGTCAATGTCGAGGACAAGTGGAGTGAAAATTAATCTTCATAAAAAGCAATGCAATCTCTAAACAGAATTTAATAGACTAGTCGAAATATGGTTTGGGTAAGGAATTAATCCGAAAGACTTTGACCTAACTATTTTGGAATTGTAATATAATACTTATATGCTAGATAAGTAAGCAAAATATATAATACGGTTTAATAAAATCATTTTACAGTTTCACCGTATAAATTACGACGTTTCGCCCACAGTAATCGGATCTTTCAATCTCTCTATATATAAAAATAAATGTCCATCTGTGTGTCCCCTATGCAGTTCTAAACCATTCATCCGATTACGACGAAACTTTGGTGAGTTGTGCGTATCCCCGGGATGGTTTCTGTCAGCCTTTCGAAGCGTTAGGCAACTCCCAAGGGGTGAACGGGAGAATTTTTTTTAAAAAAAACGCTAAAACGGCCGATATTAGCGTCTATTAATTACCTTTCGGGGTCTATGTCATTCACACTTTCTATCCAGATGTATTTAATGTATAAATAATGCAGTTTCTTGACCAATACCAGATAACATTTTATTTATTTACGACAACGTTTCCGTACGTGTATGTACCTTTATCGGTCTTTCCTGCGGAAAAATTGTACAAAATAAATTTGTATTATCAAGAGGCCAATCTATATAATAAAAAAGGATGTATATATGTATGTATGTATGTATTTACGTTGATTTCTATACATATTTAAGAGCGTGGACAGATTGCAACAAAAACTAGTACACATACTCTTCAAAACACGCGAAACGGTACTGTGGGGGAGAGGGGGTTGAGAAACACGTAGCATAAAGGTGAAAAGAATTATAATTGAAAAACGTGATAATTTTGTGTTCAATTAATGCGCGACAAGAGACCATGATGTCAGTAGACAAATAGAGAAACGTTACTACGCGACGAACAAAGGAAATAGTTCCTTTTTCCGTAATGCAATAAAGCAGAAATATGTCCATTGGATAAAAAGTATAATTTTATACAGTAATTCTCCATGGAATAATAAAAAACAATACGAATATTTTACGAACTTTACGGAAAATGAAGTTAATTTTCGTGCCATATTAAGTGACTCCAATATGGCGACCATTTGTTTACATTGTGAATCAATTTAATTTTTCGTAATGTCTGAAACCTGAGGGACAATTACATCCTGCAGTACGCAATGAGTTTATTTAAGAAGAAATTCGGAGGTACGTTTGTTGGGATTGATGCAATAAAATTAAATGAATTTTGAAACTGTTCAATAAATGAAATTTCGGTGGAAAATATTAACTGAACTAGAAACAGTTAGATTTAGGTTAAATCACTTCTTGATTAAAGATTAAATACTTTTTCGGGTTAATATAAATAAAATACACGGGCAACACCGGGCACCCAGTTAGTGAATTTATAAAACTGGTTGAACAAACGGTATTATACTATTAACAGAATGAAACTAAGGAAACACTCACCTAAATATGCTAAATGTTAAAATCTATTTTCACATTCTATTGAAGAAAAACACAAACTTTCGAAGTTTTTCCGAGGCACTTATTCATAAACTACACACAAGTGCGGTCGCTGCAGAACTGAAGAGGATTATCAACCCTCAACAGAATTGTCAAGTCCCTGAAACCTTGGGACGGGTCTCGCAAACAAATGTGCGACCCTATTTAATGTATAATTTCAACCCCTTAAAGCATCAATAAGGTAGGGAGAGGAGGGCAGTTACATAAAAACATTTCGAAAGAACCGACATAGGTGTCAAATCCGGGGTTATAGATGTTAATGAGTTTAATTCTGACATTCACTATGTCAGTTATGTTGTGGTTCTGCCCCCACGTGAGGGGGTGGGGGAGGAATATCGAAACGCGCTCAAACGGAAGTTTTTAGCGTCGAATATTTAGTTTTCTACTAAATTAATAGTTTCTTCTTCAGATGTTTTAGTGAATAATTTAAATTCCTTACAGCACCACTAAGGAAGGGGGTGGAGGACCATTACATAAAAAACGCGAAACAACCGAGATTGGTGTCCAATCCAGGGTTATAAATGTCAATAAGTTTAATTCTGACATTTACCATACAGGTTAAGATATAGTTCAGCCCCTAGGAGTGAGGGTGGAAGGGGACGGAACAAATGTCCGTTACAATCTTAAATCCGTAGAACAATTTCTACCAAACTTTATACAGAGAGGGGCGGAAATAAAAAATTAAAAACATTCCTTAAGATCCTTATTAGAATCGAATAAAATTATTTCGGCGCCGTTTAATTTGATAGTGTCATTCTAGAATTTTTAAGTGTCTAATTTCAACTCCAAAAATGGTGGAAGGGGTTTACATAAAAAGTACCAAAAAAGTGTCGTTTGCGGAGTTATAGGAGTCGCACATTTTAATTGTAGTATTAACCACGATGGTTAATGACATTTTATGTTCCTCGTAGTGGAGATGGACGTGGTTGACAAAAGGTTACCCGGAGTAGTTTTGTCTCTCTTAAGTTCCCGAGTAAATTTTTAATCTTATTACGGTACGAGCTATATTTTGGTCTCAATTTATTTGAAGGTTGTATTTCTCTACTCCTTTAACGTACCGGGAGTATTTTTTGACTTTATAAGTTTGTTTTGTTGTTTTAATTCGTAGTGATATTTAGACACTTTTATTTTATGCAGTAGGAGAATTCTGGAGTTGTTAAAGTAGCGTCAGTCATCATGCTGGTTTATTTGAATTAAATGCGGAGGGGTTAGGTCAGAGAGTGGACCGTAAATGGGTAAATGTTCCAAACACTGGCGCTATTGATGCTGGCTAAATGAAATGTTGATCATGAAGTTAGTGTCGTTAAATAAATACCCGGGCAATTATGAAACTAAATATTAAATTAACTTCATTATTATTGTGATGGTGTCGAATCTTAAGCTAATTATTATAATGAAACAAGTGAAAAACTGATCCAACATAACAAATTATCAAAACTCAATAAATTTGTAGTCGCTAATGACCTTGCGGTTTGATGCGACTGAAAGTAAAATTATTAAAAAAAAAATCAAAATACTACGGAAATGTTTGGGCTGTATTTCAACAAGTAGTCTGCAATAATGATGTCCAATAATTTTTAAGGAAACAACAGAAGGAAAGCTTTTAATTAAGCTTCTCCATATAGGCCATCCTCATCGTTTAATAATTATATTATACAGTGGAACTTGGATAGTTCGAAGCTGAGGAGACGGGGTAAATATTCGATACATCAAAAATTTCGAATTACGCAAGTTTCATATAAAATGGGTATTTTATCAATATCATTGGTAATAAAGTCTATACAGTACGGTGTTTATTTTCACAATAAGGAGAGTAGTACTCGAGAGAATGTAGTGAGATCGCACGTTTACTCCTACAGGTTAATGTGAGTTAAAATTTTTCAAAGAAGTTCGAAGTATCCAATTAATTAAAGTCTGCAAACTGTTGAAGCACGTTTAGCTTCATTTGTTAATTTTCCTCTCCACTTTCTTACTAAAATTGTTCTGCTAAAATGTCTTTAACTGAAAGTTACCCATGTCAGGTTTTCGTCCAAGGTGACGTATTCAACAAATGTAACTCCCGTACTGTCATCTCAGGCAACCGTGGGATTGATGGAGTTTAACATCTTGTACTTCCGTATTTAGACCAATTTCCGGCTGACATTGCTGGACTAAAAATTCGAATTGGAGATATTAAATAAACTTCGAATCACATGTAATTTTTCATTACTTTAATTGAAGGGACCGACAAAATATTTCGCATTATATACGAATTTAATAAACGTCCGAATTATCCTAGTTCCACTCTATCTCTGAAATAATTAAGTACTGGTTTCAACAACACTCGAGTTTTATGAGCTGAATAACATAGAATTCTTTACATATTTGTATGAGAGGTTTATACAGTAAGACTATTGAAAGACTATGGAACAACATAAAAAAATTATTTATACTACTATGAATCAGTGGGGGATCGTGCTTATGTGATCTTGTTCTAGAGCTAATAATTAAATTTAGGAAGAATACTTTTTTTTATTAATTTTAAGAACCCTTATGACTCTGTGTGTAGTGATTGAATTTATGCTTTGATTTCGAAGGCTTTAAACTGTTTTCCTATGCACACTCGCTGCTGTGAATGGCGTCAGCTGAATAACTGTGCTCAGCCTTCCTCAGCACGGATCTCAAACTGGATTGAGGAATGCGCATGCTCAGTACCCCGCTGCACCGCCCGTAAAGCTCCGCAAAAACTGCCACCTCATTGAGCTCATTTCATCTGAACACAGGTCCGTGCCGTGCTGCACAGAAGGGAAATCAAATTAAATTTGAACCATTCGGTAATTAAAAATCTTAATGACCTTATACGGACACTTTATTTTTTATTTATACTGTAACGACGTATCGATACGTTTCAGTATCTTATTCAGGTATTTTCCAAATTAATATAATAAACGAGCACAACAAAACCATTAACAAGTTAATAAATACATACAGTTTTGCCAAGAGGGTCCGTGACACAATCGAAATGTAGTTACAATGTACATAAAAAATAAAAACTGTCTGTATAACGTCATAAATTGTTTTCTTAATTCAAAAACAGACGTTAAATTAAATATTTTATTTCAAACTAGCTGGGTGCCCGGCGTTGCCCGTGTATTTACTTATATAACCCTGAAAAAGTATTTAATTCTATTTTAATATTTAGTCAAGAAGTGATTTAACCTAAACCTAAATGTTCCTAGTTTCGTATATACTTTCGACCGATAGTGCATTAATTTAACAGCTATAAAATACAATGAATTTTACTGCATCAATCCAAACAAACGCCGAATTTCTTCTTAAATATACTCCTTGAGTATTGTAGGATGTAATTGTCCCTCAGTCTTCAGACATTACGAAAGTTTAAATTGATGAAATTCTTAGCTAGATTCATAATGTTAACAAATGGTCGTCGTAGTGGAGTCACTAATATGCCACGAAAATTAACTGACATTTTCCGTAAGGATTTCCGTATTGTTTTTTATTAAAATTCGAAGGAGTATTACTGAATAAAATTATACTTTTTATTCAATGAAAATTTTTCTGCTTTATTTCATTACCGCAAAAAGGAACAATTTCCTTTATTCGTAGCGTAGTAACGTCTCTTTCTCTTGCATGACGTCATGGTATCTTGGCACGCAGTAATTTAACACAAAATTATCAAGTTTTTCAATTATAATTATTTCCCTATTTATGCTAGGGGTTTCTCGTATTTTTAGGAAATTCTGTAGAACGTTTTATTGCAATCTGTGCACGCGTTGAAATCTGAAAAAAAATTAACGTAAATACATGCATACAAATATACATCCTTTTTTATTTTATAGATTCGTTTATATTTTTAAAGCATGAATTTGAATCGAAATTTTGGAAAAATATTAATAAAAGGCTATTTTAAAGAAAAAAACATTTAAGGGGCTGCATTTTGAAGACTTGCGTCATAATGCATAATTTATCGCATGGTCCTACAATACTGACATCTCAAACTTAAGTTAATTAAAAATATATACGAATAAAAAATACTTTCGTGTTAGAAATGCGTTCAACTTGGTGCTCAATCATTCTGCCTTTAAAAATTAGACACTACTGGAAACTATGTAGAATAATTTAGAAGTGTAGCGTATTACGTGTCGGGTCATTTGCCGGTTATATTATTATTTTTATTGGTATCATCGTACAATTGTTGTTTGGGGTGATGAAACACATAATTTTAAAAACTCTCGAGCCGCCACTGCTATGAATGACTGTTTCCTATGACTGCATCAGACGCATACAGGTTGTAACTATCGATGTACGTTAGTTATACAGTTAAAATTTTTAACTCAGACCGATAAATTTGCATAAGAAATTTACGATACGATTAATATAGTGCGTCATTTGAAAGATACTTGGAAGCATGTTGTAATAATATAAAGAAGTAAAAATAAAATCCGTCCATTCGATGAAACTCAAATGCAGGGTGCGGAAAAGCAAAAGTTTTGGTGATGTCGATATAAATAAGAGTTAATTTCAATTTATTTATTTGCAAATTATTTTAAATAACATTAAAAATTAAATAATTATTTAACATATTTTCTTTATTTATAGAAAGTCTAAGTCACCGCTATAAAAATGAAGATTATTGACTCTATCTTAGAGTTTAAAAAAATTGCAGTCTTTAGAACAACCCAAAGTAGAAATCTGAATTGAATTCCATTTTATAAGAAATGTAGAGAACGAATAAGTTACGGCATTCTTGTGCAATATTTTACCATTGTAGATTTAATTCTCGGGTCTCAACCCGATCCAATTGCTTGTTGAATAACAACGTTTGGACAGCAAGCTCCGCCATCGTCATCAGGTTATCTGTTATAACAACGTTTCGACGGCAACCTCCGCCATGTCGAAACGTTGTTATTTGACAAACAATTGGACCGGGTTGAGACCCGAGAATTATGTCTACAACAGATTCGCCGGGAAAGCCGTCGGTCTCTAATACCGTGTTTGGCGCCTTCAGGAAAATAACAAGCCGCTTCAACTGCTTCGATGATCGTCCAATCACATAGATCATTTTTCGGGTTACTACCACTCTTTCTCCGAAAGAGCAATGGGAAATGAACTTTTGTCCCTGAATCTCTACGTGTAAGCAAAACAATGCTAACATGTCATCATGTCCAAGGAGAATAAGCCTCCTGAGCCTGTTTCTCTCGCTTTTTATACGTTGTTCCCCCACTTGCGAAAACGTCATTCCCTTTCCGCACATGGGTCTAGCCGGTACAGTTATTTTTTGACCAGTTTTTCGAGAATTCCCAAACTCTTTCTTTCTGGATGGTCGTCAAAGCATTTAATTATTAAAGCAAACTATTGTTTTGAAATATTTGGAGGATCTGCTTTTAAGTCTACTTTTTGCTTTTCGTCGGGGAAATTATACTCTCTTAGAATATATTAACGTCTAATAATTGGAACAAGTCACCTTATACAGTGTTTGGGAAAGTTGTATTCATAAAAAGAATTAAGTAGCTCCTAACAACTGAAATCTGAAAATATATTTTGAATTATACAAACAACAGTGAAGTGAATTCTTTGTGACTGTTAATAAAATTGAAATATTCAGGTCTATGAATGTGCGTGAAGTGTTTATTTCGTGTTAGAAGAAATCGTACTTTAAGAACTTAACTAACCACTAAGAGATAAAAAAAATATATTTCACCGTATGCAATATTATATTCATAGTTTGGAATATTTTTAGACAGATTCTGGGACTAATTTTTAAACGAAGCGCCTAGCTTTTAATTAGTTACATTTCTGATTCTTGAGTAAGACTGTTTAATTTCGATCAGCCACAGATACACTTAAATGGATCTGAAAGCCTAGCTAATCGTTAGTCGTGGGATTGGTTTAATTTTTAATTCCTCCGACCTTTGCTCGTCCTCGTTCGAGACATTGACCACAAATAACTAGAAGCCTCGAAATTAGTTTTTTTTTGCGGTATTGTAATTGATGTCTACTCCACTATCAGCTGATACGTAGCTCTGAATGAATTACAGTCACATCTAGGCAGCGGCTGGTTCGCCTTCCCAGTACCATATTTAGCAATGGGGTAAATTTTCTAACCTGTTAATTAAGGGCCCACGACTATACTAGTTCTTCTAAGACTCACTTTCTCCATTTTCCACGCAAGGCACGTAGGATTACTCGCCAAAATTATTTTAAGAAATGCATTCATTCAACGAGTCTGTTGTAAATAAAGAGTTATAATGTCAAGGATAATTGACGATTCGCAAGACGTGATAAGTGATTAGATTCTGTAGAAATATGAATCTTTTGATTGTAGGAGATTATTTATTTAATTTATCAATAATCTTCTTTAAATTTATTCTTTATAATACAATGGGTATTTAAGAAATTATTATATTATAAGAATTATATTTTGTTTAAGGAGATAGTTATGTTTTACAATATTAGTTTTGAACCTTAGAATGTAGACTCTTTTCTGCTCAATGAATGCGTTCCAACATATTGGAAGCTTTACCATTCCACCTGAAATAGGCTATTGTGCCAAAACGTTCGGGTAACGTAGACTGTAAGGTTCTCCAAGGACGAAATAGAACTGTATATGTTTGTTTTAACATTGACTTCAGGACGGACATTTTAGTTTCTGGTAACTTACCCACGTGGTGGCGAACTTGGCAACCTGAAGCACCTCAAGTCGGTTCATATGCTTCTTCCTGCACATGAAATCACAATACTACACATTTGATTTATCTTCTATTGAACTCGTCCTTAATATTTTTTCCCCGTGCGGAAGTTGAAACTTACAGCTGCCCTTTTAATTCCCGACACATTTAATTGAATGTCGGTTGTGGATTTTTTTTCTTATTCATCATCACCCACACTACCCGCGACACGTGTGGGTTCTATTTCTGGGCCTCTGTATATAAACAAAAGTATAGCGCAGAAGAACACTTCTCACATTAATTCCAGATTAATTTTTAGTATTTGAATAAAAACGCCTGCGTACCCAGAGCCAAGTTGTGGTGTGCTGGAAATTACAGCCATAAAAGTTGGCGCCGGAGAAACCATGCCGTCAGACAAAAGGCAGCGGATTATACGAGAACCCTGCCTCAGGAGTAAAAACCTGACAAAAATCCTAAGGACAACCCCTCCAACAAGCGAAAGTAAGCCCACGAAGGTGTAAAATCAACGCAGATTGGCTGAAATCCAACACTTGTAGAAGTTTCCATCGACTGGCGGGGAACGAAAAGAGTCGAACTGGATGATGGACAAGCGAGGAAACAGGACAGATCATATCTACATATTGGAGAGGAAGGAAGTCTGTATAGGGGGAAAGTGTCGGAGTGAAATGCAACAATTCGAAATATGTTCATGGAGAGGAGAGTTCATAGCTACAACTTGGAGAAGAAAAACAAAGTCCCGACCGACGGTAGAGGAATACATCTAGATGCCGAAAATTGTCACGCCGACGAGGAATTGTAAAGGAGGATGCTGCACAGAGGTTTTCTGTGAAGCTTTTCCGGTTAACCAAAACGTCCACATGGGGTAACCGACTACAAAAGATGAACAGGTGTGTTTCTGTCTGCGAGTTAACAATCGAGATTTCTGCAGCACGTATATGCCCTCACACACGACTTCTTTTCTTCTTGGTTTTTGTTCAGAGTATCATAAAATCGCTCAGAGGTTTGCCCATTTTACGTATAAGAAATTTATTTGAATATTGAATGTAGGTAAAGTAAATTATCTCAAATATAAACTCAAGAGTGAGTAAATTTTAATTACCAAGCTGCAATAGAAAAGAACACCGTTGAACTTGTATATACCCTTAATTATAAATAAATTTAATTAAAAACTAAATTTTAATTATATTTTCATATAAAAGTAACCCCTCCAGCATTATATTACAAAATATTACGCTATAGATTAAATGAAGGAAGTGCTTCTTCTTCAAGCCCTCAGCTGTTTTAATTTTCTTTTTTCTTATATCAGTAATTCCAAGTTACGTGAGTTCTGGCGGAGGCCACCTTTGGGGATGCCTTCACATCTCTCTGGTTTTTTGATCCAAGATTCCCACATGCCGAGGCACCTCGGCCTGTTTTGAGAGGTGTATATTCCTGGGTCACAGGCCTTGGGAATACGTTAAGAGTTGTTGACTTTTCCCATTGGAAAAGTCGGCCAGCTGCCTCCTAAACTGGTCGAGACACGGAGAAGGGAATGCTGTGTCCCCACAGCAAACTCCTCTCCCGCTATCGGAAGGGCGGGGGACAAGTACCTACATGTTGCAGTTTTTTCTAGGGTTTGTCCTGCATTGCTTTTAGGTGAATGCCGGGTAGGATCCTTAACTTTATACTTGCTCGCTCAGCGGTCAGGATTTCGGAAGGGGACGGGAGGACGAAGGGCAAATTTGTACGCTCGTGGCACGTCCGCTCAAACAACGGCCGCACATAGCACGACACCCTTTTCCTTTGGTGCTAGCGAAAATCAATAGTCTATCTGGCTCGCCATCATCAACGAGGAGAAAACAGCTCCCGCAGACATTTTTATTAATTCCTCACTGATAACCACATCGTCGGTGATGCAGGTTTTTCTAGGATTTTCCCTGCATCACTTTTAGGCGAATTGCCGGGTAGGATCCTTACACAATAGCCCGGGGGCCCTAGTTAACCCTTGGTTACCTTCCTCTACCCTTCCGCATCCCCCCAATTCAAATCCCTTCCTATGCTATTAAAGGGGAGTTGCCACCAGTGGATTACCCTCATGTGGCCTGTTACCTAAAAAAACGTATCCAAATCTATTTTTAATACAAAATCTTCTTGCCTGAGTTTTCTCATAAAACTTTATTATTTTTTAAATGTGAGGTCTTATTTTTATTTTATTTTTTTCCATGAATGCTCATCATTCTAAGTCTAAAAATAGAAAAAAATTTATAAGCTTGTATTAAGATATTGTCTTTCCCCTTCTATATAAAAAATGCTGTGCCCTCTAATATCAGATGTACTCGACTGATTTCTCTGAAAATTTCAGTTTGTTCGTGCCGGGATGTTTAGACAGTGCTTCGAATCAAATTAAATGTATTACAACGCAGTTTATCGTCAAATAGTAATCGTCCTAAAGAGGCGTGATAGAGGTAAGTAAATTAATATCATTGTATTGGGGTGTTAAATATATTTGTAGATAAGTATATCGCTGTACGTTTACCTGTGGCTAATTATTGATATTTAATCTTTATTAGTACATTAACCTACGAAGAAAAGGATTTCGAATCGATAGCAGATGACACGGATTTATTAGAAAGGCGAAAAGTATCGTGATTGGTGTTGAATCCGGAGTTTGGGTGTTCACTGAGTTGGAAAGTTACTTTCAGCCCACCTAAGAACAATTTTGTTGGAAAAGTGCTTAAAGCTAAGATAGCTTTCCGTCTAGGACTGGTCTGAACTGAACAGGTCCACGTTTCTCAAGAGTTATTGGACGCCTTCTACTCTAAAGAAGAACATAATTTTAGTCGCAGACGAAATAAAGTACAAATATTGTCCTGCAATGATAACACGTAGTTGGTGAAACTCTCTTTCCCAATTTAACGGACTTCCTCCTCATTGAGTGATTTACAAGGGATCAATGGTAAATATTTATTAAGTTAAACTCTTTATCTCACGGTAGAATACGTTGGGCAATGCGAGCCTAACCATAAAGAAAGAGAAGTGATTTCACAGCCGACGAGTCAATGGCTGAACTCCTATCAGAGGTAGCATTGTCTACTGTGATTACAGTTACAAATGTTTAGATTTAAACATGTGTTACTGATTAATCTCTCAGTCATATCGATTATAAACTGTCCGATTCGTTACGCTTTCTCGCAATCAAGCGTGAAGCGACGACACGGTGATTCATTTTTCGTTATGGTTTACCGTAATTTATACTAATATAAATTATGCCTAGTATTTTACACGGGAAATACCTCGCGACACAGTATTTCGTAGGTATAAACTCAAATCGTGAACTTGTGTTTCATAATTTGGTAATCATTTACTTATTATTTCATTTTTTAGATTTAGATGAAGTCATGGGTACGCAGACAGATTTATAAACGTTTTTGTCATATAATTAGGCTGAATGCTTTTATAAAATAATATTTAACTAAGAATATACACATGAGATTTAGTCTACGTTGAAATGCTGCTGTTTCGTCCGTTGCTATTATAGAAGTAGAACTTTTACTTCATTGCTCGGTCAGATAAATTCAATATGAAATAAATATTATTTTATTGAACAGTTAACTGTTAAGAGAACTGATTTCTAAAGTTTGTCGTTATAATTTGCCTTCATCCACCACAGCACGAGCCATTAGAGACCCGTATTGTGTGGAACCCCCAACGACCAGCGAAGCGGATCTCCGCTCAAGGACGCTGCTTTCATTCAGTCATCAACCATGGAAGTGGCTTCCGAATCCCACTTGTGGGAACGTGAATTCGAAGTTTACAAAAACATGAATCATGTAAGTGCCATTATGATTGCATTCCCAATGAAACTGGAGTGCAGAAAGTTTTACGAAAATGAATCGACTGAAGTATTAAGAATGATCATAATATATTTCTTTCCAAAATAGGTCTTAAAGTAGTTAATTAACAGATAAAATTAGGCAATAAAATAAGTACCATACAACATAGTATGGTATTTATCTATTCTCTTTATTGGATACTTCATTATCTATTTGTAATTTTTATACAGACGTTTTTATATGTTCATTATCTTTATTTGCTTAAATTGTTATGAAAACAAATGTTATATTTATAGTTTAATATGTAATGTATTGCGCCTGTGTCAGCCATGAAAGTTGGAGCATATTTAGTTTCTCCAACTAAAATTGCAGTTGAAACTTGTTTGGAATGTAGTGTACATAGCGAAATTAATTAATTGTTTTTTAATTTTATGTAATAATTTTCTGGAATTCATTTTCCTGACTTGTCAGGTCATTATAAAGAACCTACACAGCAAACGAAGGCATAGTCATCAGCGACGTTTCGTGGATAAAGTTGGTCAAGAAGGCTCTCGGAGGTAAAACATCTGGCAAACATTAGAAAATGACAAATCTCTGCTTCCAATATTTTAACTACCGAGCTGCAAATTACGACCATAAAAGTTGGTGCTCGAGAAACCGTGCCGTCAGACAAAAGGCAGCGGATTATGGGAGAACCCTGCCTCAGGAGTGAGAAACTGAACAAAATCCTCTCCAACAAGCGAGAGTAAGCCCGCGAAAGTGTAAAATCGATGCAGATTGGCTGAAATCCAACACGTGCACCCTTTAGTGGGGAACGAAGAGAGTCGAGCTGGAAGCGACGAAAAAGTACAGTTCATAACCACATATTTGAGAGGAAGGAAGTCTGGGTAGGGAGAAAGTGTCGGAGTAAAATGTAACAATTGGAAATATGTACATGGGGAGTTCATAGCTACAACTTGGTGAAGAAAAACAAAGTCCCGACCGACGGTAGAGGAATATGTCTAGATGCTGAAAATTGTTACGCCGACGAGGAAGTGTAAAGGAGGAAGCTGCTCAGAGGTTTCCTGTGAAGATTTTCCGGTTAGCCAAAACGTCCAACTGGGTCAACCGACTTATGTTTCTGTCTGCGTCATTCACAGTCGTTGTACGAAACCTACGTAGGAAACGAAGGCACAGTCATCAGCGACGTTTCGTGAATAAAGTCTTACTGATGGTCAAGAAGGCGCTCAGAGGTAGAAACATCTGGCAAATATTAGAGCACGACAAATCTCTGCTTCCGATATTTTAATGTAGCCATGACAACCCCGCAGTGGAAGTTTCCAACGAAATTATTGATACTTGTGGGAACACAGGCGACGATTTGATTGGCTACTACCGTCGGGGAGTTTATGATCTGCTGGAGGTAACATTTTCTCAGCAAGACTTAAAAATGATCTGTAGAGCAGGTTAGGTGTGAATCATAGTTGCTTTAGGAGGACATTGCCGTTAGAAATTCAGTTGGTAAGGACAGTTTGGAGAAGGAAAATTACTTGGCAGCACTTAGTGTATGAATTGAGTCGAATTGAATGGAGAGTTGAATTTACTTGACTTTTGAGTTACCAGTTCAATTAGCAGTGAACGATCACTCGTGATTCCGGATTACGAGAAGAAGGAGAAAAACATTTGGCAACCTGTTCAGCCGAGGCAGAGACGAGTAGACCAGGGACATGCGGCAGATGGATGATAGACAGGTCACCGCAAGAACCAGTAATTATATCGAGACAAATGCCCAGTCAAAGTCTGTGTTAGAGATCCACTGTCATCCACAGGTACAAATATATATGATTGACGCTAGTATTTTCAGCTCGCTAAATTACCCTAAAAAATAAACAATTGAAAATTAATAAATAATTTTTGGAGATTTTAATTTCCATAATTTAATAACTTCGGGTGAACTTCTAGAAACTAGAGGCAAGAGTGCCTTGTTTTTCTTCTCCGCGAGTTCATCAAGTCTCTCACTCCATCTCCTTCTTCTAACTCCACCTATGCTACCCTATAATTAGTCATATCAGCCTAACAATGCAGACCACAGTCGACAGTTATAATTTTGCGTCGCATACACTGTCAATATTCCTTCCCTGTGCGTCTAAATAGGAATCAATATCCCTTGTGGACGGGGAAGCAACAGCTGATAGATATTTGAAATTGTGCCTCATTACACTTTGAAAACTGCAGAAAACGTTGGAACTTCTTTATTGCATGTAAAGGGGATTCTTTGAAAAGCATAATCAAAATATGAACGAGTTAATCATCAATCTGCGTCATATACAATTGTATATTTATAAAAACAGAAAACTCATCAAGATTGCTTGATAAAGATCTTGTCTGAGCAGAACCAATAGAAGCTGTCTTCACTGGCTGCTAGTGCATGTGCGCCACCGCAATTAAATATAAATTTCTAGAGATTCTTTATTTAATTTTAAGAACATTTCTAATAATTATGTTTCGTGTTTTAATTGGTTCGATTACGAAGACTTTAAACTGTCCGCCTTAGCATCTCTCGGTAATGCAGCCATTTGGTTATCTCTGTGCTCAGCACAGAAAATATGACTGGACTGAGAAATGTGCATGCGCAGCATTCCGTTTCACCCCCCTTACACACTCCCCGTAAATGTCGAAAAATTGGCCCCCATTTGTGCTCAGAGGCACACAACACATACAATCGTGCGAACTTGCGTGCTTGTTAATAAAATTAATTTTATTTAAAATATGAAAGAAGAAAAATATATTCGTTTTACAAGTGTGTGACGACTTCTAAATTTTGCCGCTTTTACAAATTAGACTCTATTTCACGTTATCTGGGCATTTTACATAGTTATCCTCATAAACATTGTTGCTGCTTGGGCTAATGTGGTACATGAACTCACGAGCTGCCACTTAACTTATTCTACATAAATTAATTCACGTGCATAGTTGCTACGAGGATAGATTCGAATGGATCGGCGTCTGAGAAAATTAGCAGGTATTATTGGTCTTCCTATTATATTGACAAAAAGGGCCAAAAAATACTAAATTAAACAATAATTGCAATCTTATTCAGTATCCCTTAACACAAAATAAAATAAGCAATTTATTCACTTGTCTCACTTTCGAGTTTACTTTCATAATGTGATCACTCCAAATTCTAAATTACTCAATTCCAAATAGTGAAAGACGTTCGTAAATAAATTTCAAGTTTTTCTGCTGCGGCTATTTATAATAAGATTTACGATTAGTTTATTTATTTTTTTAAGTTCACTCTGAAATGGTGTTCATGACAGTGTAGTGTTCTATTTTTAAGTATTGGATTTAATTAAACAAAATACATTACTTATCATGTGTTAAGAAAGATACTCCTCCTCTCAGGGATCACGTGGGCTCGTACCAACGTGCTGATATCTTCCAATGTTCTATTACTTTTGAAGAAAGTTACCATAATTTATTTTAGTTATTAATTTATTAACCTCAACTACACCCCCTACAAATCCACTATTCTCTCTCTCTAGCTCACAGAAGAAGAAAAAAGTAGAGTACAACAACCCTTTCTCTTCCTCCATCTTTCCAAACATCACCTCCTCTCACTGACTCCGATATCTAATGACATACATTACAGATATACAACAGACAGAATACTCGTAAACAGGAAATGACTCGAAAAGAAAGTCGAGTTCCTGCCTCAAATCACAGAGTTCTCGGGTTCAAATCTCGGCTAGGGCGTGGATGTTGTGTGTGTGTGTGTGTTTCCATACTGAGATACCCCCGCTCGTTAGTTCCCCAACCAAGAAATGCAACTAAGTCGCTAACGACCTTGGCAGTTGATGGGATTACAAATTAACAAATTTTAAAAAATAAAATAAAAGCAAGATCACAGTTGCCTGGCTGGGAATGATAATATCTTATACGTCGAGTGGCTTTTTTTATGTTTTATAATAAGCCTGGTACCGAAACACTATCTTCTTCTACTACTACTAATAAATGAAATTTGATGCTAGTATTTATGTTCGTTTGAATGTTCCATTTGAAAACTTTGTCGACAACATTTTCTGCACATGTTCCTCACGACCCAGAAACAAACACAGTGGGGGTAAGAAATGACTAGCATTCATATAGACGGGGGTAATTTAAAGAATGCAGAAACGGCTGATATTTGCGTCGAATAAAAATCTTTTAATGAGATTTAGTGTTTCTCCCGATGTTGTTAGTGTATAACTTCAACCGCTTTCCGCATGGGAGGGAGGACCCCTACGGGCGGAGGCGGATGCGCGTTACACCTAAATAACGAGAAAACATTTTTTTAATTCTGACATTCAACATGCCGATTGAGTTGTAGTTCAGCTTCTAGGAGTGGAGTGGAGGAGCGTGAAACAAAGTTCAGCGTAAATATTAAACGGGTGAAGCAATTTCTACCAAAGAAGAAAACGTACTCGGGTTTCCACACGGGTCAAACAGTGATTGTAGCGCGTCTTTTCGGCGGACAAAAGCACTGCCATCATCTTCTACAATCGCTGGTTGCCCCGGGTGGAAACCCGAGAACGTTTTCTTCAACAGATACACCAAGAAAGCATTCAATCTTGGATAATTTCTACTAAACTTTGTACAGCTGTTACTTAGGATCCTGGAACAAACACTGGATGGGTAAAACCCCACTATCACTCAAAGAGCGCGCGTCGCAAGTATTTTTCACTCACTTAGGGTAATATTAAAGTCCCGGGACTATTTTTGTCTCTCTTAAGGAATTATTTTACATTTTATTATGGAATATTTTTGAGTTTTTTAGGTTACCGAGAATATCTGTGACTCTCTTAACGTGCCGGGAATACTTTTACTCCCTAACTTTACCGGGAAAATCTTTGATACTCTCAAAATATCGGAAGTAATTTTAGATCTCTTAGGGTAATGAAAGTATTTTTGACAAACTGAAGGTATTTGGTATTTCAGCTTCTTTTGATGTACCGGAGTTTTTAGTGTACCCTTTTTTTAGACTTTTCTTAAGTTTGTAGCGCGTATATTTTTACACATGCCTCCGACGAGCCGACAGTCCAGGTTTGTTTTCGACCACTCCGGTAAAGGTAGGGTGAATGTCAATGGCTCGGTGGTGTTTTCGGACAAAGAGAAAGTGGTTGGTGCCACTCCAGGTAGAGGACGTCTGAGGACTGAGTCCTGGAGTAGGGGGGCGGGGGGTGAAATCCGGGAATGGAAAAGTGGAGATAAATTTGGACGAGACTTGGTTGAAGTGCGAAAAAGTTGATATTTTGGCAAAAAGCTCTCGGCGGAAGAGACGATTGGAGGAAGATTAGAGACATCCAAGTTGGAATACGTTACTGGGAATTGCCCGTATAGTAACGTGGAGACACGACGGCGCGGCTACAGGATCCTCAGGCGCCATTGGCCGACGCTGGAAGATGGGGATGTCAACGTAAGCTTTGTGGCTACAAGAAAGTCAGTTTTGTTCTATTTTAATGTCTCTGCTTATAAGGCCTTAAATCCTGAGCTAAATAACACTGTAATTAATGATTTATATATATATTGTTTCAGATTTAAGATTAATGGTCTTGGCCGTCAGAGGAAGTTGTAATGTTGTGTACTTAGGATTGGTATTGAGGAGTCAGGGCAAGGCACATGCAGGTGGCCTGTCGCAAGATAAATCTGTTAAGGCAGGCATTGTTTCTGATTCATGGCCTGGACAGTTCACTTGTTTACTTAGGATTGAGGATGCAGTTTGAGCGGTCTGGAGAATTTAGAACAGCACACGTGCGTGCGGGGGTGAGAAGACAATTCCAAAGTAATTGAGGGTGCAAAGACAAATTAGACCTGTCTCGATTGTCGGCTTTGGGACAAGACAGAGTGGCTAGATATTTGCTAACAAAGGAACTGCAGCTGCAGAATGTAAATATCGGGATTACGGAGGAAACTGTCATCGGGCAGTTGCGACGTAGTTTTGGAACAAAGGAAAAAGGAAGGGACTGTGATATTTAAGCGAGACCGGCTTTAAAAAGTTAGTTGAGTGTTGGAGTTAGAGTTGTGGAGGCGTACGGCGAGCACCGAGAATGGAGAAATTTTGCAGCCTGCGAGAGAAATAGCAAAATATTCAACGATAAACATTTTTGTATGCTGAAGGCTAATCTGTTGTAATATCATAATTAGACCACTGTCTTCGATGGTAGGAAACCAGGACACTGCATCCAGCGTCGAGTAGTTTTCACCACGAGCAAGTGAGATGTCCTTCACGAACGGAGAACCAGCTTTCATCAAACCAACAGTGTGTGTTAGAGTCAGTGTTTAAAACGTCCAGTAAATAAAGTGTGTGTGTACTAACGAGCCAAATTTTCCTGAGTAATCGTAAGTTGAAATTTCATGGTATTAATATGTGTAAACGGAATTAAAAGATACAGTCAGATATCGTTCTTTTCTTTTGTGTTAATAAAATAAACTCTTTAAATTTAAAATCAACCTTATAGTGTAAGTTCGTCGATCATTAATTTCGTCTACGTATAGACGATTAAATATTCCTGTTTAATTTAAAGATAAATTTTAAATTGTATAATTGTTAATTTTTGATAAATAAAATTTGTTTGTTTGTTAAAATATAATTTTTTTATTTTGACACCCGTTTGATTATAACATTTTGGCTACTACAACGTGGGGCAAATTATTAAGTAACCGTTTGATTATTACATTTTGGCACCACAACGTGGGGCAAATTAATAAGTCCCCGTTGATTATTACAATATATGTTAATTAAAGTAAAGATCGACACATTACAAGTTAAGGTACCAGTAGATTTCTCGACTCGATTAACGTAAGTTTTCAAATGAGTGACTGTTTCGATGCTTGTCAAATCACGACCTGGACAAGAGATACTTGTCGAATTAAATACTTTTCCGGGATAATATAAATAAATATATGGGCAACGCCAGCCACCCAGGCACCTGGTGGTGCATTTACATAACAGTAATTCTTACAAGATCCACTGCAATTGTGATAATGAATAAATAGGATTGGTTGATAGAAGTGAAGATCAACTCTGCTGTGAACGTGAGAGGTAACATAGTCTGAAACATAATCAATGTCAGCCGAACACGCCCTGATTACTGGACATGAAACGTTTTCAAGACACCCGATTTCTGAGTCGCACTAGAAATTGGCTGGACAGTGTTATGATGGAAGCCATTGATATCGTCATAATAACCTCATCAACAGCGATTCGAGTTTGAATTGAATATACCGTAGGATCCGGTTATTACCGGGCTCTGGTAACCCTCGATTCCGGTCCGCCCACCTCCCAGTGAAACTCTTCAGCCAATCACAGAGGAGCTGAGTGGGAGTGAGCAACGCAGCGGCCCCGTGACGAACTAATAATACAGGTATCACCTGATGATGGTGATTGGAATGGTTGTCGAAACGTTGTGTTCTTTATCAACTTTACCCAACTTCATTAAGTCTTTACACAGGGCGTTCAAATTTGATTAAATAGTTTCACAAAAAGTAACAAAATATAATTAGGGTGCCGCATTTTCAGGTATGATGGAACATAATTTTCTGCGCCACAAGACGAATTTCTTGGAATATAATGAATTCCAAAGAAGAATTTTTATTAATTGATGATATTTTGAGGTCGTTAGGAATAAAATGCAGATAGTGTTAAGTTAATTTTTCACATTGACAAGTAACTTAGTATATATTTGACGGGTACAATAACTGTGGACAATCAGAACTTCGAGTTAAGCGACGTAGCGACATCTTCTCTGACTATCTTCAAGGTGTTGGAGTTCGTCAAAGAAGCTAATTATAAATATAATGACATAATATATTAATGCGACGATAAACATTTTATTAAAAAAACAACTGTGGACGCCCCTCGGGGTTTTGGTGGAAGACGATGTATTTTTTTTTAATGTGAAAACTAATGACACAATTCGTGACTAACTACAACCCCTAAGGGTATCACGTTTAGGTGTGACGGTGGAAGGGATTGACAATAATAATAATACTTCTTAAACTACCGATATTGGTGTCGAATACATGGTTGTAGGACAATCAACTATTTCATTAGGTTGTAGTTAAACGCCCTCGGTGTTTGGCAGGGAGTAAGAAGGTATTTATGTAAGGTAAAAATGTCCAAGTTGAACGGAATTGTTGTTTATTGGAGTTCACTAAGCCGGATAGTGACATTCATCATAACGATTACGTTAAAACAAAACACATCGGAATATAGTTACGGGAAAGGGGAAAATAGTCCAAAATGACGTACATTAATATTGAATCCGTTGTTTTGCGGTGTTATTAAGATGGATGTATGGATTACAAGATGCCATGTGCTTCTGGATCCGGCGATGAAGCACCTGGCTACGGAAACACTTGTTATAACTATATCGATGATATTTTTTTAGAGTAACAGGCTACATGAGGGTAATCCACGTGGTGGCAACTCCCCTTTAATAGCATAGGATTCGAAAAAGAGCGATTCGGAAGGGAGAACAAGGTAGCCAAGGGTTAACTAGCTTAAGGATCCTACTCGGCAATTCGCATAAAAGTGATGCATGATAAATCCTAGAGAAACTGCATCAGGTAGGTCGGGCATTGGGTACTTGTCCCACGCCCTTCCGATAGCGGGAAAGGAGTTTGCTGTGGGGACGCAGCATTCCCTTCTCCGTGCCTCGACCAGTTTAGGAGGCAGCTGGCCGACGATTCCAATGGGAACAGCGGACAACTCTTACCGTATGCCCAAGGTCTGTGACCCCGGAACATACACCACTCAGAACAGGCCGAGGTGCCTTGGCTGGTGGGAACCTTAGTTCAAAAACGGAGAGGAAAAGGCATCCCCAAAGGTAGCCCCTTCGTATCTCTCCTACAAGGTTCTGCCTGCGAGAGAACAACCCTCGCAGAGAATCCTCTCGAACGGCTATGTATAGGAAAGAGACGATAAAGTGACTGTCATTATCTACATAAACAGCATCGTTATATTTGATTAGAAAAAAAAAAGGGTCTATAATTTTCTTCGGAAGCCGTTTGAAATAAATAATATGGGTCAAAAGTATTGAATTCATCCGAGATAAAACGAGTATTTAGTTAAGACAGAGAGGCTTTAGCCTTCTTTAACCTGGTGGAAACTCAAAAACTATTTATCCAGTTTTGCAAATCTATTTCGCTTTCAGTTTCCGAACTAAATTCACATAATGTTAGGGAAGAAAGTCACTGAGTGACATATGAACGCAGAAGCGAAGCTAGTAACGTTAAATTTCGAATATAAGAGGTTATGTTCGTCTTGTTTCGACTGGTAAATCGATGTCGTAAATAAACGAGACATCTTCGTGTGACTGTTTGACAGGTCCAAAGTTGTTACTACACTGACAAAAGTCATCTTTGATCCATACTCTTTTTTCTAGGCATAATGGATAATGTTATTCTGTGTCTCGCGATTCCAGCTGGACTAAACTGTTCAGGTGTGAGAGATTTGCATACAATAGAGATTTCGATCACACGTCTGTGCTTTGTCTGCTCATCTCCTTGCACATAACGTAAAGAACGAAAAAGGTTTAAGAAACGTTTGGCTACAGAATAACTGTATGCTGAAGATATTATCGGGTGTTCCATTGTTTATAAAAATAAAAAATTATGAGAGACTTGAAGAAGAAATAATCCTACGTTCTGGACAATAAAGCTCTGTTCGTCTTATGATAATGAGGGTTGATAATCAGTGCTGAAACCACGAGGCCGAATACAAATTTAGCTTATTTCAGAGAGGAGCTATCATGGCGTTTCCATTTTTCTTTGAAGAGTAACAGTTTTTAATGATATTGTCACGGTTTCCATTGTGGCTCAGGGGTCAACAAGTCTGCTTCCACAGATGAACATTCCGCGACATCACATCAAAAATACGAATTGGTGGCCGTGACATTCTTTCTTCCCGACGGGCCCTTTGTTTTGTTTTGTTCTTTGTTAATCCATGGGAGTGTGAGTTAAATTTTGTTTCAATAATCTTGTTCATCGTACTGTATTCTAACTTATTGCGTGACATTGTTTGGTGGAAGCGCCGGGTACTCAACGTGGCTCCAATTAGAATTCGTCGTCTTCGAGGACTAAAACCTGAATACATCGGACAGCGATGACGACATATCCCGTCGGCCAGCACCATATTATAAATCCTTCAGTCTTTTGCGGAGACCCATATAAGTGGCTAAAAGAATTTGTCAAAGTGACTAAATTCAATCGATGGGCCATCATGGCGTGCCTTGCTAACGTGTATTTTTATTTGGACGGTACAGCTAAGCAAAGGCAATGGCACCTTCAACAGCTGGGAAGTCTTCCGGAATGAGTTAAAGATTTTCGGCGATAACTTGAGACATAAACGTCTAGCTGACGGACACCTCAACGGCGGAGCTCAAACAAAAGGTGAATCTACAAAGTCCTATATTCAAAGCGTATTGGGACTATGCCAGATCCAAATATGACAGAAGAAGATGACGTAGGCCATCTGAAGGAAACCGTTGCCAAGCCCTGCTATTAAAGGAGGTCTCGGCAACAGCTAACTTTATTAAAATGTGACAATACATTGAAGCAATGCATTACAAACGAATTGAACGAAAGAAGTTTGATCGACTGCCAAACGTCATACCGATAGCGGTGTTAGAACAGCAAAAAGAGGCGGGCCTAGCGTATTTGATTCGCCAGATCGTCAGCGAAGAAATTAAGAAGTTTTTCGCGCACCCAGTTGAAGATCTAATTCCACCTAAATTAGAGAATGACATCCAAGAAGAAGTTCAGCAGATATCAGCTCCAATCAGTAGAATAGCACCAAGAAGCCATGTTCAACCGAAACGTAGTTCCACTTATAAACCCACTGGAAATCTTAGAGCAGAGGAGCAGATACAACCTATTATGAAAACAGATGAGTGGAGGACACTGACCATTGAGACAACTTATAAATAAACAACAGCCTATTTGAAAAAATTTTCGGCCACGGCAGTCAAGGGAGAATAATAATAATATCATATTCCGTAGATCCTGTAGAGAAGCGGAGCTTCAAGAATGTGGAATGAGTCCGGGTGTACATTTATTTCATTAATACTATCATTAATAAACGAAATTAACGAAGGAAACCCATTCCTCTTACATTCCGGAGAAGAATAAGCACAATTAAGTACACTGCAGGCAAATTCCATGAATGTGAGAGCACAATCTAGTCGACCCAACCTGAATTACGTGTACAACCTCAAACGTTCCCTTCCTTTTCATAACACATCAGCCAAACTATTTCGCAGTCTCCAGTTCACCATCCCCAACATATGACCACAATACTACATCTAATCTCCCGCCATGGAAGTTTATCGACCTATAAATAGATACCTCATTGACCTTGATTCCCAAGAAGATCCTTAGGGCAAGTGCTACAGCTCACCTCGATGAACTTATAAAGAAGCATGGAAACCCTACATTGGTTTACGCCTCTAAAACGGAATCAGGCACTATCTGTGCGGTGATTCTTCCCTACTTCACCAGGAAAATAGCCATCCATATTTCTGCTTCTAGCACTACCGCTGAAAACCTTCGCCATAGCAATGGCAGTTGAATACTGCCTGGTATCTTCAATTAACAGAATTATGATTCTTTGCAATCACTAAAGCACTTACGAGACGCTAAAATAAGGAATGGCACCATCAACGCCATCAGAGCCAACCTACATCTCTGCAGTTCGCGAGGGAAATCCGTGCAGCTTGTCTGGATCCCGGCTCATGCGGGCATCGCAGGGAAACGAGGAGGTGGACGCACTGGCGGCCACTGAACAAGAAGTTCTATCATTCTAAGAAAGCCCCACCCCAACCTGTACAGCCTCGGACATTCTAAATGAATGTACAGGAAAAATGGAGGGTAGCTGGCAGGACACGAGGAGAGGAGGAAATAACGGCTTCTTCCATCATAACCTGCAAACATCAGCAGATCTGTGCCACCTCAACGACATCTCAAGAAAACAACAAATAATAGTCTCCAGAATTAGAACTTCGCACACCCAACTCACACACGAATATCTTTTTTCCAGAACAGATCAGCCCACCTGTGATGTATGTGATCAAGCCCTCACCATCCAGCCTATTCTATTTGAATGTACAAAATATGAGGATATACGCAGGAGGATTTTAGCCGAGTTCTCTGGAGAAGACTTCTGCATACACACCACGGCGATCAAGAGCCTCCTGGAGTTCGTCTCCGACGCAAAACTGATATCCGCTATTTGAAACGTTGTTCGCAATTGGAAATTTTCTAACCTGCTGTAACTTAATTATGTAAATACTTTTAGAGGGTCGCCAATAACCAACAGGTTGACGCGACCATAAATCAATTTTAAAAAAAAATTAATAAAGACTAATACATAAACTTATAAATAGCTCAAGCGTGCTATTTACAGTCATGTAATAATAGTACTGTATTAAGCAACAACATACGAACAAGATTCCGATTTATAGTTGATGCTGACTATTTAAATTATAACTTAATTGTACATCTCCGATTCTTCTATAAATTATTTTTTTAAAATAAGAATAAATAAGGATAACTCATCTTTAAATTGACTTTGGATATTGGACAACTGTTTGATTCTTTGTGGCAGTCTGTTAAAGTAACTCATTAATCTCATCAGTCCAATTTAATTTATTATTTGCTAGGAGACCTACGAATTTAATAGATGAAGTTTCCTTTACATTATTGTCATTGTATTTTATAGTTATAGATTGTAAAGTTGGGTTGTGTGTGTGAAATTGCATTACATGTGTTTTTTCTCGGTAAATTGTTCAGCCTTTCACAGTAAACCATGTTAACAGTTAACAGGTTACTTAAATTATTGTTACTTGCCTCTTTTAATGTGTCTCTGTTACTTACATACTAATATACTAGTATCATCTGCAAAATGTATGGCTTTGGAAGACAAATCTACAGTTTTTGGAAGATCATTTATATATATTGTAATAATTAAAAGGTGGTCTGTCTTAATTAAAAGAATTAATTAACAAAATTATTAAGATGTAAAAATTTATTCTTTAAAAGTACAAAGTGCAATCCCTACTTTATACGCCGAATTTCATCAAGTTAACAAACAAATATTTATTTCAATTTTGCAATTCGTGGCGTTCTAGGAAAAATACAACTTTATATTTTACAATCAAATACGTCGAAATTCTCTTTATCTCAGGGTCATTATTGGGTTTGATAGTAAGAACAATCCAATTTAATAAACTAACATTAACAATTCAAACTCATTGAAGCTAACTTAATACAATATGAAAATAAACGAAATGAAATAAACTAAATGAAAAGAAAAACGAACGAAACCTGACTTCTACCTTTAACCCTCGTTTACAGATTTTAAAATAATTGATTTGTACTCACGAATTGTCGTTCTGGTACCAGATCTGGTTCTTGGAGCTTGAGGACAACACTCACTAAAAAGTCCATTCACTGATTCTACACAATAAAATTTTAATACACTCGTTCGATGTTCTCGTTCACTGCCATCTGGAACTTTGGATCTGCAGCCCCTCAATCAGCCCTCGGACCTAGGTCTCCTTGATGCCTCTATGCGAAATTTAGTTCAGTCTGTGTGAATCAAAACCTTTTGTTTCCAACTTTGCGATTATTATTTGAGTCTCTCCGTCAAAACTGTTTTATGTTAACTAATAGATCTCGCAGTTGGACTTCTTGGACCGCGCTATTCATACTTATATATATATATATATATATATATTATATAAGGAACAGTAAATGCTCTAATACTGTAACGCGTGTATTTAGGTTTAAGTTTTTCTTTGTCTCGGAAGTGTTGTTTGTTTGCTGTGGTCTTGAGAATTCGAAACCGTGCACGTGTGTGGGGGTGGAGGAGATAAATATTTCCATCCAAGTAATTTCTGTGTCCTGTCTCGATTGTTGGCCTCAACATGACAGAATAGTTAGTCATTGTTGACTACGGAACTGCAGCTGCGTGCTATAAATCTTGTGACAATGGAAGAATCAGTCAAACTGATGAAGTTTTCTAACAATGAAAAAAGTAAAAGAATGGGATGATATAAGGAGGAGATAAGCTTTTAAAAAGGACAGTTGTTCTGCGCTCACCGAAGCTGGTGGATGTGATTAAGAGAGGCTCCGTAAAGTTGTTGTCTCTGATATAGTTCGAGGCAGAATCGTCGTGAGAAAGGGGCCACAATTTGTTAGTGAAGAGTTCACATAATAGCACCATTTAGTACGACGGCTTGTCAGCATTCAATCTCGGAGGCCGACGCCTTAGCCAGTGGTCAACCCCTGAGTCGACGCCTTGCAATGGTCCTGACGAAAGTCATGGATGCAGTTAACCCGTTCTGCCGGCTGTGACATACGGAGACGTCGGTACGAGAGCTACAGCAGGCAACAGAACACAGAATAGCAGTACGTATTTGGTACGGGCAGCAGATCTCTTCTATGTTTAAACCACAGGTGCCTGAGATAAGAGTTTTCATGTTTAACTTTAATAAACTTATATAAAGTTTCATTATTGGTCAAATATTTATTTTGATTTAACGTAAAAACCCAGCCCACAAAAATAATTCTTTACAATACTGAACCCTATCAGACTCCAGTTTCAGAAATTCCCCAATCTGATTCATGTATTTCACCTTTAATACTAAACGTTGCATTCTATTTTGTAAATATGATTTAAACCAATAAAATAAAGTCCCTGTAATTCCATAGAATTTCATTTTTTCTAACAGTATGTTATGGTCTACACAATCAATGACCTGATATCAACCTGAAGAGGTTGCAAAGATAGTGACGAAACATAGTTTAATTTTCCATAATTAAATATCTCTTTTCTGACTTCGAATTGAAAGGGTTGTAACAGTTCTTATTGATTGAACTACCGTATTCTTTTAATCTAAGACTTCTTGTAATGTTAAACAGAACACTTCTTATTTAAACTGTATCTGTGATACCTTACGTCTTGTATTCATGCTCTTTGTAAATTATATATCACTTCATTCTGGCAATAGTATTGACAAGGGTCACAACAGTTGATCGAAACGTCTAAAAAATTCAACTTATTTTGTTCAAAATTAATTTCTGTTTTATTTTTGTTATACGGGTCGTTAATTTCTGGTGTTACAGGATTCTTTCTTTCTCCGCTCACTCGTAATTTATTTTATTGTTGTCAATGGAACACACTATAAAATATTCACCAAAATCACCATTGTCAATAAGCTTCAAAACAAGATGAACTTCTTTGGAACACACTACTAATAAAACGAGCCGAGTATATGGAGGATATACGAAGAAACAGTATCATTAAAGGAAGGTTCAGTAGAGGGTAAGAATAGATGAAGAAGACGTGGATCCGTTAGATTAGAAGGCAGTCAGGAATAGTGAGTGATCCCTATCGGTCTCTGATTGGATCGGAGAGTGGAGTGGGATATTCAGAACAATAAGTCAGTGAGCTTCCGTTCCTTTTTTATCTGAGACCCTGATCGCTCACTCAGTAAGAGAGCCCTTCGAATCAGTTCACAAACGAAACGCCAATCTTTAGTAATCAGTATCAAATAGTTTAAAGCATTTTCTTATGTCTTACTATCGTATTATATTGCTCAAAATATTTAAACAATTCCAATATTTGCTCGGAAAGTTCGCTGTTATTACAAACATTTTAATTTAAGAGCTAAGAATAGTGCACAGTTCTGGCCTGAGTCTACAAAAACCTGTAAAAAGTTCAACAAACATTCTTTGAAGTTTACATTTGGCACTCCTCTACTGTTTCCGAACTCATATGCATTTTTCATTCGACTCCACGTCAATATTCTTCTCGCTCGACTCTATTTTGCTTTCAGACGTGACTGTGACAAAGATACTTCCGAGATCATAAACTAGTACTTTCTATACTTTATTGTCGATAGACATGATTTAGTTTTCAGAATATTCGACACTCCGGAAATGACTGTTCTAAAATTTAACTATTTCTTCTCTACATATACATTTAAAAACCTACATAATCTACTATACATAAATAAATTTTTACTATTTGCAGTAACGTCTCCGCGTTTCGGTTTCATAATACTCTGTAAATTAGTTTAATTTTACAGCTTACAATTATCTGTATCATTTCTTTGAGCTTTTAGCTAACTATAAAATAACGTTACAAAAAGTTTCAAAACATTATTTATTCTCTTTACAAATTATTAATTCAAATTTATGTGGAGATAGAGTAGAGACGGGTCATCTAATGGAGAACTGATTCCAAGAGCTAGTTCCCTCCACAGAGTGAGCGAACTGTGACTCGGCAGAAAAGAGCGGTAGCTTTTCTGATCCCAACTGAATCACTGAGTTAAAGAGTGGCGCAACCGCTCACGCTCTTCTGATCCCATCTGAATCAATCGCTTAAAGAACACAATATTCGGAACTGATCAAGCACGCTCGAATTTAACCGGTTCAGTGAAAAATATTTAATCACAACAGAATTAAAACTTGTCAGTACAAAGAATGCAAATTTTGACCTTAAACAATTTAAAAAACGTGAGGAGTTTACTTTGGCAAAATTAAATTTATTGACATGAAAAAATCTAGTAACAGATAGTTAATATAAATTGTCATAGCTGATTGCTGTAAAAATCCAATACTCCTATTGCTCGTAATCCACGTCTTCTCGCTATAAGTTGTCCTATACTTGCCACATTATCCTCTCAAGGTCACTACTCTTTTAACATAAACAACACCACACTTTGCTTTTATTAACATTAAAAATTCAATTCACTTATAATCTTGGCGTAGAGTTCGAATTAAGTACATATTATAAATGCTAGCAAAGGACGCATGAAAAATGTTAAACAAAAAAAAATTGAGATTAAATAAAAATTCAGTGAGACACGATGAATTGAAATTTATAAATAGCGAAGTTTTAAGGATGAGGAGGTAATCCACGACGTTGCCACATTACATTACTAAATTAATTTTGATGGAAAATTATTTCCATATCTGTGTTTCTATGTTAAGGTAAACGGTACCGAGAAAGGAAGTTTTTTGTACAAAGCAAATTACAGTTGAAAGAATATAATGAGAGTTTTTGAATTCCATTTCAGTTTTGCCGCCTAACTTTGAAAAAAAAGTACTGTTTTCTCCACCGCGCATCTGTTAATTAATGTAATAATTTTTATTCACTGGCATAGCAATTGCAATATAAGTGTATATGTGAATATTTCTTATATATAATACATATATGTTTTAAGAAAGTTACAAATACTCAGATAGTCATGCTCTAAGCACAATTTCCTCTTGAAAGTAATACCTTAATCCACCATTCCAAATAAAGTCCGTATAGACATTCATTTTAATTTCATAATAATTTATTAATAAATACGAAAAATGTATATAAATTTTTGATTCAAAAAGTATAATGGTAAATTCACTGCAAAATCAAGTGAAAATTCAGGTAAACAAGGTAAAATTCATGTGGTGAATCAGGAGCGGTGAGTAGACATATATATATATGTATATGTATGTATATATATATATATATATATATATATATTGTAATAACCACATTTTGTATACATAAAAAAAAATATGATTTTGACTTTAACAAACAAATTTATTAAACTTCATCAGAAATTACAATCGAATTTATTATTTTACTGTTATAATAAAAACTCTTGCTCTCATGGGTCTCAACTGGGTTTGACAACGGACAGAATCAAACTATTAAAAAGACCCAACATTTATGTTTTAACTTAAACAAAAGTATCTACTAAATTTATTAATCAACTTAACCTATAGATTGCTTCTAACTTTATTATCAAAAGAAGAGAACGACATCTGACTGTTATCCTTTAATAACGTTTACATCTGTTAATATTATGCATTCCAATTTACGGTTTCTCAGGTTTACTTCGTCTCGTTCTTTAGACACGCACTTTATAGCTTGGACATTCACTCACTGACTCTAACACAGTATCACTGGTTCGCCGATATCTGGTTCTCCATATCCAGTGAAAATATCCCAGGTGCTCGTCGTGACACTACTTGACGTCGTTTGCTGTATCCACGTCGCCTACCATCGAAGACAGGTCAAATTCTCCTACTCATACAGATAGAGCTTCTGTATGTTAAAAATGTTTGTAGTTGTTATAGTTTTGCTGACTGATGCTGACTATTTCTGTCTCAAACTCCAACCACGATGCATTCAGCACGCTGGCTCCACTCTGACTGCCCTGACTGCTTCTCGTTCGATGCCCACAGCATCTCTCTCTTACGCTAACTGTCTCTCGTTCCTCTCCCACGCTAACTGTCGATGTTCACAGAACCCCTCTCCTACGCTGACTGTCCACACAATAGATTATTTCCCCTATATATACCACTAGCCTCCTTGTTTTTCTCTTGATGCAAAATTACGTCGCAACGGCGCGGTGACAGAATCCCATTACCGAAATTTACGTCCTTGCCGCTGGAGTCCTTTCGCCGGCTGCTATCTTTTGTCCGAAACCCGACAATCGCGACAGGTCCAATTTGTCTTTGGACCTCTCCCCTCACAAGTGCGCGATACTAATTTCTCCAGATCCTAAGTCAACAAGTGCCTGGACCCTTACACCCACTGACTCTCCTTGCAGCTGCAGTTATTTCGCCCCCGCAATTACTCAGGACTCGTCAGCCTCACCCGACTCGCACAATATCCTTTCTTACAAGTCCCAAGCAAATACGCCACTTGTCAGGTCATTCATCAGAAACAATAGCCTGCTCTAATATAACCACTTTGGGACCAGCTGCTCGCCCACGTTCTGCGTTACGAATTCGCCACGCCGCTCCCCAAATCAATAAGTTACTGGACCCACAATTACTCTTTAGACCTAATTGCCGCACCGTCACACTGTCCCTACAAATTACGGCTTCCTCTCTGCCGCCCACCAACACTCATCCTAGATAAATGTCTTACCGCTCCGTCTTGTCACCTCGTGACAGGACCCGCAATTACTTTTCCCTCGCATTCTCTTTACGAAATGTTCGCTGTTTTTAAACCAATGCATTACATTAAATGCATTACAATATATATATATATATATTGTAGTGAAAGGATTTTATAAATTATTTAATATTTGTATTGTCAGCGTACTATTGAGGCCCAGATATTGTAGGCAACAGTCAGCTTTGCGTAAGAATGTGGAGTGTTTCAGACGGTATTATTGTCGGCAATGTGTAATATTGAGCTTTGAAGAAAAGTACAGTCTCCAATAGAAGCTAATCGGTAGCGGTCGGTTAGAGTCTGTGATAGGAGCTGACAGTCTCCGATACGAGCGTATTGGAAAAAGTTTTTGTACGTGGTAGTCAGGCAGTGAGGACTTTTTAAGACAATTATTTATAAACCATGTTAATGAGTTTGGAAGTAAAAGTTGACGAATAAAAGACAGTTATTACGGTTGTTTGCGCTAGAGATAGAAGGATACACGTGTAAATTGTAGGAAAAGTTGTTGAACTGATATCATTAGTGCAATTTATAGTGAGTTGAAACTAACAAATATTTGGAAATTGTAATTCCAATTTACTTGTTGTTGTCATTACTGTTTGACGAAGTATTTGGAGATCAACAAATGATTATGTGATTAGTGTTAGACATTCAATCGCATATGCTGACTTAGGTTGTATAGAAAGTGTAATACTATGGCCTGTTAATTAAAGTCACTTAAAATAATTTGTGAAAGGATAAAGTAATTGGTGAAGTGAATGATTAGTGTGATACGAGAGCTGCTCCGATGTCTGGTATGTTCAAAAATCTATTGTAAACCAGGTATAATATTACGTACCGTCAGATTTCTTACGTTAGTTTCATTGTATAATATTCATGTAAATTCATTTCAATTCTTTGTAATATTTTTTAAAAATAATTAGTTATGTCATTGCGGATTCCTATTACTGTTAGAGGCCTGATAAGCGACCCTGAAGGTTTGTAGAATATCATTAAAGCCGTGGAATTTATGTATAAAGTTTGTGTATAAAAACATGTAAATTTAGATGGTAATAAAATTAAAATTTTATTGGTTAATAGTTATTTCATTTACCAAATAATCAATAGTCAATAGTTCCTTTAATCAATAGTTAAATAAATTCGATTCTCCTAAATTGATTAATTGGCACCACACCGTGAGGCTTTTATTTTCTTCGAAATTGAGTACCACAATATATATATATATATATATATATATATACTAATATAATACTAATTAGAGGCCAGTAATTATTTTAATTAATTAGGAAGGAGTCTGTCTGAAATTGTGGTTAGGAGAGGAAGGAGTCTGTCTGAAATTGTAGGACGGAGAAGTCGTAACATTGAGAGAACGAACAGCGTGGCCCAAGTTAAAAATCCAACCAAGAGAGTTATAAGTTTAAAATCCAAGTATAAAGTCTGGACAGAGAGATACTTTGTAAAAAAATCGCAAAACATAATCAAATATTTAGCGTACTGAGATCAAAATTTTCCACTTAAAGACATTGAGTAACAATATGTCTGGCTGATGATCCGGAGGTGCTGCAGATCCAATTCCCGGAGGAAGATCCAATAGCTACGACCGTGTGTATCACCAACAAGTGTTGAGTCAGTGATTCATGGCCTTTTTAGTGTAAATTGTGTTCCCGAGCCGAGGAAACTAAGCCGAACATACTTGTAAGTAGAAACCAAATTAATTAAGTTTGTAAACGATAGTTAAAGGTATTCGTAAGATTTCGTTCGTCTCATTTTTGGTTTTTGATTGTTAATTACTTAATTTATAAATATTTTGATTTTTCTTTACTTATCAAGCCCAGGTAAACGACCCTGAGAGAAGTGTTATCAAATTGCTAAACTTTGAGATTATAAATGTAATTAACCTCAGAGCAAATGTTGTAAATTTCCATAAAATAAAATAAACTTCCAGGACGATTTATCAATTTGTTAAAACTGAAAAATAGTTGTTTAAATAATTTAATAAAATTTGTTTTTGTTAATTAATTAATCACTGTTTTTTTAATGATTACATTTTTGGTTTCCACAACGTGTGCTATTCATTTAATTAACTTTTCTATCTATTCATTATAATTTGGTCCACGTTATGGACCAAATTAAATCAATCTTTTTTATTAAGTTTCGGCGTGCCAACGTAGGGCAAATTAATTGTAAGATTAATTAAATAATCTTTTGTAAAATAATTTAACTAATAAGTTATTATTCATTACAATATATACATATATATTTGATTGGTTAATAGTTATTTCATTTACCAAATAAATGGGTTTTGAAAAATAACTATCGCTTTCGAGTGAGGGAGTGGTTCCGATCCGATCACTAAAAGGAACGGGTTTGCCCATCTCTAAGACAGGGAGTACATTTTGAAAATGTTTTCATTTATACAAAACAAAATTTTATTTTGTACCGATGTTTATTTTGCGACATAATTATAAAAAATCATGCGAGGGAAACTTCCGGAAAATGTCCTTTTATTTCAGTACCCACAAATACGGTAACACTCAAGTGTGATTGACTAAGAGAAGTATCGTTAAAAATTACTTATGTTCCCAAAAGCCTGAAGGAGTCTGGATTGAAATTTTATTCAGATACTAATTCCGCTATTGTGGTTGTCGCGTTATTGATGGGAACGACATGCGGATTGTATATCTGAAACGTGATCGATAAAAATGGTCAAACCACAAGATATTCTACATGCATGTCACATTTTAAAAGCTTAAAAATAGGAAACAATATTTAGGAAAAGACATTCAATGAAAAAGATGATTGTCTAATTAAGATATGAATCGTGCTAATGTTATGCTGTCCGCGATGATGTTTTTGAACTTTCAAATATTGTATGAGATTCCTATGCTCATAATCTCTGTCTCTTAGGTCAACAACCGTGAAGCTGGTTTGCAGTAGCTTTCCACTCTTCTCGCCTCTCCGCCTTCCGTTTCAGCTCGTAGTATGAAGCACAATTCATGTCTTCTAGTATTTGTTTGAGGTACTCCAGTCCGGGTCTTCCTCTATCATTCTTGCCCTCTACTGCTCCGTCAATTATCTTCTTCAACAGTCCATATGGCCTGCTAACTGGGCTCGTCTCCCTTCCTTTTTAGCTGTTTCATGAATCATCTTTCTTCTCCTCTTCTTCTGAATACTTCTTTGTTCGTGACCATGTCTCTCCAGCTGATTTTCATAATTCTCCTATAGCACAAGCCTTCAAAAGCTAATAGTCTCTTCCTTTCTCTTTCTCCCATAGTCCAAGATTCGCTGCCGTACAGTGCAATAACTCCATAACTGTCCACTTCAGCCAAGCTACTAGAGAAGGTGATCCTCACTAGACTGCAAGAATACATACACGAACATGACGTTATACCATCTCATCAGTTTGGGTTCAGACAGTCACACTCGACTACTCACCAACTCATCAGAATAACAGAGACGATTGAAAAGGGATTTGAAGAGATGAAATATACTGCAGCAATCTTTCTAGATCTGACAAGAGCCTTCGACAAGGTTTGGCTGGAAGGACTCTTGTATAAAATGATTAAATTAAACATACCGGATTACATAATAAAAACTATAGAATTCTTCCTGACTGACAGGACGTTCAGAGTAAGAATCAACGCATCACTATCTAGCATCGAAACAACAAAAGCAGGAGTTTCCCAAGGGAGCCTATTGGGACCAACCTTGTTCAACCTCTACGTACACGATGTGGCCACAGTGAACGACTCAACGGTAGCCATGTTTGCCGACGACACCGCGATACTAGCACAGAGCGCCAAAATAGAAGCTACAGTTCAACACCTTCAAAATGCAGTAAATGTAACGTGTGATTGGTATAAAAAATGGAAAATAAAAATTAACACTACTAAATGCCAAGAGCTACACTCAACTACCGACAGTAAGACTGCACAATAATGAAATATCATGGAATCCAAAGGACTCAGCGATAAAGTATCTAGGGGTCCACCTAGATGCAAAACTCAACAAGAGATACCACATCCATAACAAACTAAATGAGTGCTACGCAAGACTCTCTCTGCTCTACCCCGTGATATCATCTTCGTATTGAATCCTCGCTCCTAATTTATAAATCGATTCTCCGACCCATTCTTACATACGCCTGCCCAGCTTGGAGCAACGCACCTACAACTTCGCTCAAGAAACTTCAAACCATGCAGAATAAAGTGCTACGTATCGCAATTAATAGCCCGTAGTTCATACGAAACAGTCAAATAAATACACCAAGAATTAAAGGTTCCACTTATAACAAACTACGTCCACAGCCTAAGCAGTAACTTCTTCAAAAATATAGTGAAGTGTACAAGCGCAACGAAATTAAATCTAGGACCAAAAAACAACCATAAAAGACTCAAACGAAAGCTTCCTCAAGACTTACACAAATAATTGTCAACCTATAAATACCTTAACCCAATGCAATCAGCCAGAGGTGTGAAATATTCACATAACCCTCTCTCGAAATACTCTTAGCCATATGATCTATTATTATATCATAGCAGTGAATTGCAGTTTACTTGCGGAACCTGCTAAATAAAGTTAAAAAAAACAACAACAAAAAACGCTGGTCTTCAACATCTTTTTCCTCACTCGAGACATGCTTTTTGTAGTAAGTTCTTAATATTAAATGCGATCTTGGCCTGAACAATTCTTATCACTGCTTACAATGTATTACAATTATAGGATAGAGATAACTGGACGTCAGTTACCTAGAGGTAACAAATGGAGCATATTTCACGAATCACTCGATGTAAATATACGTAGTGACTATAATTACAACATAGCTCGTAATAGAACGTCCCATAAAATACGACGGTCCTTGCTTTACACAAAGTACTACACATTATTTCCAACTATACGCAATATTTAGAGAGTATCGTTAAGAAGAATATTTTTCAAACGAAGAAGAATATTTTTCAAACGAATGGCGAGTCTCACTTATAAGATTAGAAATCGCTCAGGTCTAAGATCGGACAAGCATCGCATTGCTCTCTACCAGAAAAGTATTCACCATTGAAGAATAGTTTTATACAATAGTCTTCCTCCAGATTTAAAGAACAATAATAACTACAGAGTTTTGGGATTCAGTGTAAAAGAATTCTACTGAAAGGCGCCGGTGTTTTACTCAGTACAGGAGTTTCTTCATCGTTCCCTTAATACTTATTTTTTTTAAAAAAAACCTGCAAAAGTGTTGAATGTGTTGCTAATAAAACCACTTGTTTCATAACTAGCTTAGTCTCTGTTGGTCTTTTCTGCTCTTTTGTTTGTTTGTTTCATGTACGACCTGCAGTTTGCAGATTCCTCGTCGCTCTGTTTCGTGAAGTGACTTGTCCGTCGTTTGTGTTTCCTCCTAGTGTGCGTGTGTCAAGTTTTGTGTTTATTCTTGTTTGATGTGTGATTCTATATTTATGATAGTTAATTCTCGAATCATTAATTATTTACTAGTACGTGTTGAATTATTTTATTAGAACTGTAAATATTATATTATACCCTTCGTATAGTTAAAGAATTATTATTTTTATTATTATTATTAATATATTTTACTTATGTTGCACAGGGAAATTTGTATTCCCGAATTTTAGTATTTTTATGTTAACTTCTAATTATTTATAATGTAGCATCCAATTACTATATAGTAATTTTATGTATTGACGTATCCTGAAGAAAAATTTCTCGGGTTTCCACCCGGGTAACAATGCGATTTTAACTCGACGTTTCGACGGAAAAAAGCACTGCCGTCTTCGCCTAGAAGATGACGGCAGTGCATTTGTCCGTCGAAACGTTGCGTTACAATCGCATTGTACCCGGGTGGAAACCCGAGAACCTTTTCTTCGACAAATACACCGGGAAAGCCTTCGATCACTGACGTATCCTATTTCCCCATACGAGGACTAATGGAATAAAATAAATTAAATCAAAAAATACTTTATTTCACTACTTTGACGTAACTCACACTTCATATAATTTAGACTAGTTTAATGCGAACTTGTCAGGTAAGAACTTGACCTGGTGCCAGCGTGTCTCTTTGTATTCGCTGTGCCATGCTATCAATGCTATCTTACAATTGATCTGGAACGCATTAGTGTTCAGATCATGACTTTCACACTTCAACAATTCTCAAACTCTGATTAACCCGCTGAATCCTGATGCCGTTATTATAATGTTGACAAAACTTATTTATTTCTTCTGAACTAAATTGATTCATATCGGGTGTGATGTGGAGAACGTTTATGGTCCTTTATGTCTACGCTCAAGGTTTCCAAACTAACGCGGTTTCAAAATGAATATTGAAACTGTCGAGGTCGGTGTAGGGGAAAACATGCACGAAACGATACAAAATAGTGGGATTTCACCGTGTAATCCACAGTCCAAAGAAAGAACAATTTAGAGTCTGGAATGTTATAATCCCAAATGTTCGGAAATCCAAAGACAGTTTGCTTTTCCGAATTTTCGGAACTGGATCCAGAGAAAGTGTTAAGCCAGTGGAAGGAGAAAGCGATGCAAGCAGTTGCAGGTGAACCGAGAAAAGTTGAATAGTTTTAAATGTTAATCGACGGACACGGAAAAATTTTCGCCCCTGGTTCTTCTAAATTACGGAACAATGGTTGTGCGTTATCGAAATCAGGATCTTCACCATTGGAACTTCAAGAACTGACCACAAGTTCTTCAGAATCGCAAATGACTCTTAATCGACACAATACAGAGTTAACTTAAAAATTACAGCACCTTATTAGCTGCTTATTAGCCGAGATTCATGAGTAATCTAGTGATTGTAGTCATTCAACTCGAGTATGTGGCTAAGATATTAAATTGTCAAAATTAGACTTGTTTTGGAATTTGTAAGAGTTGCAAAAATAGGTTCAATAAGAAAATCTTCAAACCTTTTTACGTAGGTGATTTGAATACATTTTAAATAATTAAATAATTTCATAAATTGACAGCCGCATGTGGACCTTCGGTAAATTCATTAAAACTGAAATATTTACATAATTTGACGGCCCAACGTGACGTTTCGATAAAATAAATAGGTAAAACTTAAAATATTACACTCTTTAATCTGGTATTCGTAGGTGGAGAAGTTTATTCAACACCATAATTTCTAATTAATATTCACTTCACTTAATTAGCAAATTGTCTTAAATGGCCCCGCACCTGACACCAATTATAACGAACTCGGGAATTTGCTCAAATAATAAAAGGATGTCGTAACTGTATACTACTATTACATAATTAAGAAGAGATATTGGCCAATTACAGACAAAAATTTGAATTGAAAACCCTACAACGTTTTTTCCGCCAATTGGCAGACCTTCTGAAGTAAGACAGCTTAGAGGTTTTCAAATCAGTTTTTTGATATTGGCTATTTTCCCTTGTTAATATTAGCTAACAGACATTAATATTTTTATTTATTTTATGTACCATAACGGTACGAACCAAATCAGTTCTTCCAAGGTTTTCAAATTGGAGCCCTTCTGGTTGCCAGCGAATGAGAACAGAGAATTAGACAAACGTTGCCACATTGTCAACAATGAATGATAACAAACCTTACTGCAGTTGCCTGGACAATAATACGTGACAACGGTGCACGAATTTAATTCGGTGGCGCAAGGAAGAGTTTCAAGGTCAAATCGGCTCTCATTTGAAAAGAACTATATGTACTATTAACAAAACACAAACAAAATGAGTGGTTTTCAGAAGTTTGGTTACCTTTCTTTTACACACCCTCTAAGTTTTTTACGCTATTTTAACAGAGTTTACAGGTGTTTGTATTGATTACGACGGCAATGATCGTCCAAACCATTTATGTAGACCTTTTTATTCACGAACTGAGCCTGCACAGGACTGAATGACTATTTATGTTACCTTACTACTTTCCAACTACACAAGAAAATTTTAGCAATATCAACTTGAATTAATCGCTTAGAAGCTTCATTATACACGCCAGCTACTTCTAGGCTAGACTAATGATGTCGCCCTTCGGGATCCTCAGCAGTAGGATCGATGCCACAGCATAAAAGATGAAATTAATTTGCAAACAAATTACATACGCTGTATTTATAAAATTTTAGCTACATTATAAAACATAAAAATAGTAAGTGCAACTGTATTGCTGCACTAGACGTCTTGTTTCACAATAATCTGGGCTATGACAAGTTGAATTCCTGAGTACAGCACCAATAAATAATTAAAAAATATAAGTAATAATTCATCTCAGCCAATCACAACTTTCAAAAACCTCTCCCTAACACAAATATTGTGTTGAAGATGTATAAGAATACTCAAAAGGATCTTAACACTTTAGTGCATGAGTTTTGCTATCTTTCTACACTAAATTTTTAAAGATTTTTTTTAATACAATACTGAAAAAAAAAAATATCAAACGTAACCAAAGTCAGTTCGGCTCATGATGTTGCATATTTTCAACATAAATATAATTTGGTCTAATTTATCATTAATTTATATTAATTGTGTAATTATCATTTTAGCGCTATTATAATACTCTGAAAATTGCGCTTAAATTTTCTTTCTTGAAAAACCATAAAAGAAAATCACAGAAAATAAATATTCTGAAGCTGTCCGGCGGGTAGAAAAATCTTGCTTGAGGGGGTTTGACTGACAGAAAGCGGATACAGGCATGTTTTAACCTATCCAAGGATGCCAAAAATTTCACATTTCCTTAAGTGCATGTTGTTTCATACCTGCATCACAATTTAGTACTTTTAGACACCAACAGACGCCTCTGGGGTGGTACTAAAAGTTATGTTGCATATATGCTGCACTATGCACTAAAGGCGTTACATAATGCGCTGGTGTCTTTTATGAAAAAACATAATTATAATGCTACCATAAAGAAAACAGACAGGTTTCAGCTCGTTGATGAAAACATGAATAACAAATTATTCCAATAGAATACTAACTAATTGATTGGAAACTTTTTAATTTACACGAAAGTGTTTCATCTTAATTTATAACGTGTAATTCAAGTTTAAATATTTGTCAATTCATGTGGAATATCTCCATTGCCGTAGTCTTCCAATTACGTGCTTTTTTTAATAGATTTTTATTAGCAATCAGACTACATATGATCTATAAGCTAATTTGATAACATGTACAATTTAATAAAAAGTCTCGTTGTACGATGTCAGTTTCTATTGCAGTCTATCGGCCAGCATCCCTTCAGTCTTCGGTTGTCAGTTGGTTGTAGTAACGGCTCTAGTAGTCGATTGGGATGGGTTTGAAGTTTAGTATGGTGTTTAAGATTTTTATCTTTGAAGACGTCTTCTACATATGGTGTATTGAGGTCAGTAGTAAGCTGAAGTTGGATACATACCAGGGAGCATTTGTAATAGTGCGGAGGATTTTTGATTGTACTCGTTGCATAATAGCGATGTGAGACTTGACTGCACATCCCCAGAGCTCTATTCCGTACGTCCATAAATCTTTTGTAAATAAGTAATTTGTTTTCTACTGATAATTTTGATTTTAGTCCAATCAGCCATTTTAATAATTTAGTTTTTATTTAAATTTGCTCTTTCTTTTTATTGATGTGATCCCTCCATTTCAGCTTGGTGTCTAAGTGAAGACCAAGATATTTTACTGATTCTGATTTTGGAATTTCTTCCTGATTGAGCTTTACTATAGGACAATGTTCCTTTTTAAGGGTAAATGTTATGTGGGATGATTTCGATGCATTTACTTTTATTTTCCATCTTTTTAGCCAGGTCTCTATTTTTGTAGATGTTCTTGAAGTTTCTGTGATGCGGAATCAGGGTCTGTGTGTGTTGACAGTATTGCTGTATCATCAGCAAAAGTACTTGTGCTACGTCCATTGAGGTTGGCAAGTCGGAAGTGTACAAGACGTATAATAGGGGGCCAAGGATGCTGCCCTGTGACACCCCGGAGAGAATGGGATAACGGTTTGAACTTTCTCCATTTACGTAAGTAAGAAATTCTCTTTGGTCAAGGTATGATTTTAATAAGTTGAAGTATTGGTCAGGCAGAGTCCTTTTAATCTTAACTTGTAGACCTGAATGCCAAACCTTATCAAAGGCCTGGCTTACGTCTAAGAATATTGCTGTGCAGTACTGCTGGTTCTCCATAGCTTTGTTAACTACGTCCACAATTCTATGGCATTGTTGAATTGTTGAATGCGACTGTCGGAAACCAAATTGATGATCCGGGATCCAGTCTTGATTACTGCTGTCTACTCTGATTCCTTTCAGTATGATCTTCTCAAGCAATTTGGATAGTGTTGATAGCAGACTTATGGGACGATAGGAAGTGACGTCAGATATATCTTTGCCGGGTTTTGGTATCATAATTATTTTTGCAATTTTTAGGTATTTGGGCCAGTAACTTAACCTTATTATTGCATTAAACAAGTACAAGAGTAACCTGATACCTTCATCTGGTAATTCTTGAAGCATCTTAGCCGTTATGAGATCAAGTCCTGGAGATTTATTTGGATTAAGTCTCTTTATTCCTGCTTTGATTTCATTTAAACGGATTATTTTAATGCGTTGTTCCACGTTAATATGTTCTGATAGTTCTGAGTGAAGTTCTGGAGTAATATCCTCTGCACCATGTAGCTATAAACACTAGACATCTGAGCCCACGGTATATCCATACTAATTTGATAAAAAAAAATAACAGCTTTGATGTTCTCCTCAAGCTTCCTCTCCCGTTAATTATTGTTTCCCGTGCATACACCTTTGTGTCACATGCCCCTTCGGCAGTATGGACTATGTCACAAATAACTAGTATATAAATGTATGAAACATCTGACTAAGTACACTCTCTGGATAACCGCTGTAAGAACCAGATACATAGGAATTCGCCTAAAGTTGATGCTGGAAAAACCCTAGAGAAATCTGCTTCGAAGAAGAAGGTTTAGGCAGAATATGTATAGGGTAATCCACAGTGGCAACTCCCCTCTTATAGGAAATGGACTGAAAGGGAGGATGCGGAAAGGTAGGGCAAGGTAGCCAAGGGTTAACTAGGGCCCATGGGCTGTAGTTTAAGGATCCTACCCGGCATTCGCGTAAATGTGATGCAGGGAAAACCCTAGAAAAACCAGCATCAGGTAGGTCGGGCATTTGATACTTGTCTCACTTCATTCCGATGACGGAAGAGGGGTTTGCTGTGGGGTCGCAACAATCCTCTCTCCGTGACTTGACCAGTTTAGGTGGCAGCTGGCCGGCTATACCAATAGGTATAGCGGACAACTCTTATCGTATGCCCAAGGTCTGCGATACATCTATATTTACAGACCGAGGTGCCTCGGCTTGTGGGAACCTTAGTTCAAAAAAACCGAGGGAGAAGAGAAGGCATCCCCAAAGGTAGCCTCCTCCAAAGCTCTCTGGGAAGGTTCACCTGCGAGACAATTCTCTCACAGGCTTTCTTGGAAACCTGCATCGGTCCTTATCCCACGCCCATCCGATAACAAGAATTTGGTCTGTTGTGGGATCGCAGCATGCCATGCCTCGGCTAAATTTGAAGGGCAGCTAACCGACTGGTCCAGCAGTGTCAGCGAACAACTCTTACCGTATGCGCAAGGTCTGCGTCCCAGAAACATACACCCCTCAAAGCCAGAGAAAGTCTTACTGTTTATGGGAACCTTATTTTAAGATTCCTGCCCAAGAGCAGGAATGAGGAAAATCCTGAACACGAAGGTATCCACTAGAGCAGTTTCGCAGGTCATGCTATACCTCTCGACCTCTACTATCAGTTCCCGATCGCTAAGGCTATGACAGGTGATGGCCGTGTCGCTGATACAACCCATGTATGGTTTCTTACATAATTTTTTAACTGTAATTCAGTTTATGCATTCATAATGACAATGATAATTATATGTGTATTTATTTCACTAATACACAATTAATCTTTGGATGTCGATGCATGTCGTCCGCGTGCTTTTCATCAGATGTAACGTAATTAATGATAGGCAGCAAGATAAACGATATTTGGATTTAATAATTTTCATTTCAGAAAACGCAGATTCGCATAGATAAATAATACGTTTATTTGAAGCGCGATTAGTTTTAAACATGAATATTTCTCTACTGATATAAAAGACCAAAAGTTCGCTTCACTTTATTACATTTAGATGTATATCCTAATTGATCTGCAATATCTCATTTTCGACAGAAGGCAAGTCTAAAGAGTTGGCTGTTCGATAATTCAGTAGCAGATTTTTCAACGTCTACACAAGAGAACTCATAAAAGTTACAATATTTGTTAAAATCGGAAAAACTTCTTAGGAATTTGCTCAGAATACTTATTACTTCTGTGAAGTAAGTCCGGAATTTAACTCAGGACTTGTCCTTGCTTTCAAAGCCGAAGAAATTTTAAAATTGGAAATTAAATCTATAAATAAATGCTACGGATTATTGTTTTTTTATTATTTATTGTATTTTAGTAATTCATGTGACAGTGCTTTCCTTTGCCCATTCCCATTCAATGCATTATTTTAATGCATCCAGTATTTTTGTAATTTTTTGGGAAATAGACACGACTGTGATGGAAAATCCGAGCTTTAAGAAACAAAAGAGACGTTTCCTCAAGACGTACTTAAAGGAACTTCAAGAAGATGGACAGTAGATAACGCGAAAGGATAGTGAAAGCCAATATTTATTGCCGTCGTGGCTAAGCAATTGTCTTACGAATGATGAAGGACCTGTCTTGTTTCACCAGCGCTATTGAGCGAGAGGGCAATGCCTGACAAGTTGACAAACAAAGTGGATAATATGTTTTGCAACCGGAAGTCCAGGTGCATTTCCGGAGAGAGGGAAATAACTGACGTTCGTGGGACTAATGTTTGGTAGCATTATTTTCCTTTATCAGCTGTTCCGTATCTGATATAAAAACTCACATTATGTGATTCATACATTTAATGTTTAATTATTTCTTTGTATACATTTATTTAACTTGTTAATTTCTTATTTTTTATCTACCTGAGGAGATTAATGAATTATGAATTAAACGTATTTTTAATCATTTTTTTATTTTATAAGATAAATAAATAGCCAAGGAACTGTGTGGAATTTATATAGAACTTATTTTTGTATGTTATTTGCTTATTTATTTATCAAATTAGTATACTTTTAACACACACGTTTAATAATTTATATTCAAATTTTATATGTTAATAAATTCCTGACTAATAATATACATATATTTAGACTTATCTCAAAGAGTATATAATAAAATGTAAGCAGATGTGCTAAATAAAAGTACATTTTTTATAGTAACAGGCTACATGAGGGTAATGTAGGAAGGGTAGAGGAAGGTAGCCAAGGGTTAACTAGGGCCCCCGGGCTGTAGTTCAAGGATCCTACCCGGAATTCGCCTAAAAGTAATGCAGGGAAAACCCTAGAAAAACCTGCATCAGGTAGGTCGGGCATTGGGTACTTGTCCCACGCCCTTCCGATAGCGGCTATACTGCAAGAAAACTGGACAGACACTTCACTCTCGGAATTTCCCTTTGCGCAGGTGAATTGCTGCAAATCACTTGCCAGTGTAATGCCATATTATTATTATTATGATTGTTACTTTCCACATCTTTTTCACCTATAAAGTAGTTAAAACGTACTACTGGCTATGGTAGAAGTATAATGGTGAAGCGGAGCGCGTGACGTCATCTGGGAGGCAAGCTTTTAACTATGTAAACTGCAAGATTCGTAAAAAAATTCGGAACGTAGAGCTATCTTTTCTTTCATAGCACAAATATTTATATTGTCTCTTGCCATCTGGTTGTACCGTTCTTTTAATTTTTTATGTAATGAAACATATTAGTTTCAGAAAACCGGCAACAGTGAACAGTCATGAAGATACGACTTCACTATACAATAATGCAGAAAGTACTTGCGTTTCCAAAGAATTTATATAGCTCAACTGACCAATATTGTGTATTTTATTAAAATTGTATTATTTTCTTCCTTTTGATATTTGAATTGAATACTTTCTTGAAATGTGGTGCAGAAATGAAATATAAAAAAAAACAGTAATGCAGTTATAGTTTACCGGGTATAATTTATTTTACATTAGAAAACTTTTCAATTTTTGCTTGTAACTTCCTTCTCGAGTTATATTCACTTATTTTTTTATTCAATTCCCTTACCCTAATATATATTCGTGTTCTGGCATAGCAATGGAAACATGCTGAAGAATATGGATATTACTTGCAGCCAATTGATTCAATATATGCATATAATTGGAAAAAGATACACCCACCCAAATCATGAAAAGTATTTTGAAACATCTTCCATATTTCTTGCTAGTAATACCAACTCCTCAGTGGGACATTAAATTTTTCCTAATGAAATGAATTGGAGACAAACATTCCCCAAATAAAAAAAACTTATCTGTGAAAAGATAAGCAATGTGAGCTGAATCGTACTTGTCATTGTTTCTTCTAACTTTACAGTGTTGGGCATTCAAGAGTCAACATCTCCATCAATTTCATGTTTATCAAAAGGAATCTTCCTTAAAAGTCAACTTAATACTGTCCTCGATTCCATTCTCATTAAAAAATATATTTTACACAATTTTGTGCACTTTGGGTTAAACATGCTAAGGATACTATCATCTGTATTTCTGTTTTGAGCAAAACTAGCCAGAAGGCTTACCCAGAAAATACCACTGAAGTCTATGCGTGAAATCCAAAGCAGAAGGATGATCATTTGCCGCATCCATACCTTGAATGCATGAAGAAGAAAAAATTACAGTATGTCATAACTTAAAATACGGGTTAGAGGACACGTCATTTTGCTTTTCCCTCTTAATTATTTGTAAAGATTTATTGGATATAAGTATCCCCTTCTGGAACTGAATCTGACCTTTGTTAAATCCAACTCTCATGCTGTTTATAACTTAATTGACAGATTGCACTAAAGAACTTCGAATTTCAAATCGATTGATCTCAGGATTGTTTGAAAAAAATTCTGAGCTTATGGTTTGATTTATTTAATGCAAAGTAAATTCGTATTTTCTTTCCAGATTCAAGTCATCCAAAAAATCCGTTCATTTCACGCAACAATCTTTCCTTCGTCAATTTGATATGAAATCAGGTTTTACTTTTGACGTTCTGTCGGTCTAACATCTAAATGGTACATTGAAATATTGAATGTGAAATTAATTATTCAAAGCAAGATCTGTATACATATACTGTAGTGGTAGGTTTTTAAATGACGAAGTAAAGGATATTTTATAGAATTTATTAATTAATTATCTGAACATGGACCAAAAATAAAAAAAATACAGTGTTCAGTTAGCCTGACAAAACAATCTGATCCCTTAATCTCAGTTAAACATGGTCTAGGGTAATTCCCCCAGGCGCGTCAAGGATTGAGATACTTGGCAGTTACCTTCGTTTATCTCTGGCCGTTATCGTGTGGCACGCTCGATCTCTCTGGGTTCTCTCGAAACTGCAAGTTGGGGCTGCACGTCCGTGGTTGGCGACGGTTTGTCCCTCTGTGTCAATACTTTCTTTTAAGACCCCTCGCTGGATGTCAAAAATCGATCGTCTCGATCATCTTTGGATCGATCATTCCTGAACAAAGAGATGTCATTGGTTCAGGCAGTCACGTGTTAACTCAAATTTCTGGGATTTTCAGAGAGACGTTTCCCACGGTGTGACAATCCAGGTAACTTCCGAGGGTCAACATCACACGTGTCCAATTCCAGACTGAAGGGATTATCTCCCCGTCTCGGTGGCGCCTGCTCAAATTCCAACTTACCAAGCTCTCAACCCTTGCTAATATCTAATTATATTAAAATGAAACATATATATATCAATAATAAAACTATCGCGCTACAGTACAAGTATATTTCTACATTTTATTAATCTAATCTTCTCTACAGCAAGCATTGATACATGTTTCACATAAATTAGAAACTTTCGGAGGGAAGAAATACTTGATGCCCGTTCCGTTAGTTTTTTTTTTGTTACAATTTGTACAAACAAAAACATCTTAAAATAGAAATGCACATTGTGTTCCAACTTCCAACTAGCATCCAACGTGACGTCATGTGTAGAAGAGAAAAAAATTCCTCTCGAAATCTGTCTCACTTTTATACTTCCACAAAAATTTATATTATTGACCTAGTTACCTATTCTTAAGCTAAAGCTCAAGAAACACTGTCTTCAAACAATTTTCTCTTCAATAGCAGTGACTTTTTTATTTAAATATACTCGTATTTGCTTGAATATGTTCCCTCTTAGCTTTGTCCGTGTACGTGTCAATAGTAGAATGTGTTATGTCTATCATGTTTCATAATATAATAACTCTTGTGCCACATCATCAAATTTTATGTCCCCAATTTGAACAAATTCACGAAACAAAACCTTTATATTATTAAAGTAAACATGAAAAACCCGATTTATTTCCACGTTTTACTTTTAATTGTCATCTCCTTTCTAGTGTTTGTAATGGTGTAATTGAAGTTCCCAAAGATAAAACAGTCTCCTTTCTGAATTTTCGGATGGTGGCTCTCAGGAAAGTCTCCCCGGATTATGCTTACTGTCGACACTATACATATTTCATCGTATGACCTATATAACCCTGATTGAATCACATTATTGCAATTTTCTTTATCAAACATGGCCCGACTCTGGCATTAAGGTATTTCAGCAGAAATTCTGTCGTCATCGTCCACAGGTCGTTGAGTCCTGTCTGACATTGAAGTGTTAGCGGACAAGACGCCTGAGAATTTTCTCACAAAGCCATGATGTCACGTGCTTCTGCTAACATGAAAAGAAAACAGGCCAGAAAAATCGAAATTCTTTAGCAAGCATCGATATTTTAACTCGGGCGTCGCATAGTATCAGCAGACAAAATTTAGTAGGAATCTGTTTTCATTATTTAAACATGAAATTGGCGGATCCAGAAATATAGTGTAAATGAGAAAGATGTGGGAGCGTGGTGCTTACTGGGAAATAAGAACGAACATATCAAGAAATTGATTAAAATAATCCATGTCGTAAGTTCTACAGAAGCAGTAGTATACGTTCGTTTATTTTAATAAACCATACTCCAAAAGCAGATTTCAGTCGAGTTATTTTGAGAGACTTTAAAAATGCTTCAGTGGAACTTTAAAATGTGATGTCGATGTAGAAGACCATTCAAGCTCTGCAATGCCAGTTGTGGTCAATATTGGGAGGCGCAGGGAATAAGAGATACCAAAATGAAGATAAAGAGGAAAAGGTCTCTGTATTTTGTAACATCAGTATCGCAACACGAAACTAATATAATACGAAGTTACTGTCATACAGCGAACATTTACGCAGGCATCAGTAAAATTATAATATAACGGGCAGATGCAATTTCTCTTCAACCAACTGAAATAAATAAGTTCGACGAATGTAAGAACACTGACCTTGATTGAAGACTAAGATATTGTAATAATAATTAGAGGCAAAAAGAGAATTGATAATTGGAAATTTGTGGTGGATTGTTATCGGCGAGAATATAAACACAACAATGTACAGGCGGGCTTTGTCGTGCCGAACTGCGGGGTTTTACAGGAGGCAGACGCGGGCAGAGATTCATCGAGTAGGGTTTGCGGGCAGATTTTCATCGAGTAAAGTTTGGACATATAATTCAATAAGTAAAGCCACAGTAAAAATTCAACAAGTAAAGACTGTTGCAAATTTCATCGAGGAGTCGATAACAATCGGATGGACCATTAATCAGAACGAGAAATACAATATTTGCTGGAGAGAGAGAGAGACTTAATGCAGAGGACCACAGGTGTTGTACGGAGTATTCGTTCCAGTTGATAGATACAAAAGTTTTGGAACGTGATTTTGAAACAAAAAATTAAATTCTGTGAAATTATGGCCTGTTATATGTGAATAGTGCATCAGAGCCCAAACGAATGCCTGATACCAGCAAAGACACTGTAAGTAGAGAGAGATTTTATAAAAGTTTTGTAAACGTTAAATAAGGATAAAATCGTCAGATTTCAGATTCACGTTCACTTTGTTGTCTAACTCTAATGTTGTAAAATTTGATTGTTAATTTGAATGTAAAAGAAGGTTGGTTCTTTATTTAAAAGGCCCAAATAAACGACCCTGAGATGAGAGTAGATAAAATCTGTAAAATAGTAAGATCACATAAAGAAATTTTGTTATTTTACTTTGAATAAATTAATTGTTTTGTGAAGTTTAAATTTTGTATATTATTTAGCACCCTTTCATTTTTAAATTTTAATAAAAAAATTAATCTATTAATTAACCATTGATTTTACTTAATTTATTTCAAATGTTACATTTTGGCGTGCCAACAAGAGGCAAATTAACCATTTAATTAATTAATTACTGTTGTATTCTACATAAATTGGCGTCCTCAACGTGGGCCGAATTCTTTTAATTATAGTTCGTTTATTACATTTTGGCGTCATCAACGTGTGGCCAACTATTTAATTCTTTTAATTATGTGTTGGTTATTACAATATATTGACAATTTTTTTGATACTGAAATTCGTCATACGTTTTGACCTGTTTTCAGGAATTTCTTAAACACTGTTTGAAGACTAACCAAAGCTATAGCAAATACGTAATAAAAATATATGAAAAGAGCTACAGACAGGTGATAGCGTAACACACCATATCTCAATCTCACTTATTTTTGTTTTTTAAAAAAGTAATAATTAAAAGGCAATTAATAATAAATAATTAAAAACATTGTGGACTTGAATTGTTATCGGCAAACAGATACAAATCACACACAAGAATGAACAATAATAATATGTCTAAAGCATTGTAAGACTATGAGCGCGCTGAGACGAATCTATGGAGTAGTTGGCGGCGAAACATTGCAAAAGACGGAACAAATAAAACTTGAGCAGAGACTAGACGTTGTTAATGTATTACGAGTTAAAGTTGTGAATTAATACAAAGTAAAACATTCGCGGAAGTATTGCAGCGTAAATATCGGAAAGTAATAGCAGTTTTTGTCAGAATAGAACTTTCCAAAATCTTCGTGGATGAATTGTTCCAGGAGAACATTTGTAAATTATTGTGGAGCAGATCAGTCAACGAAATACAGCCAATCTTGCCAAACATTAAAGTGAAGTGTAGAATCAGTGAAAACCAAGGCCTGATATTAAAAGTAAAGTGTGTGAAAGTGTCTGAATGAGGTAAAATTGATTGTCCTGGTACCAGAGAGAGAGAGATAGAGAGAAACTGTAAGTCTAAACTCCATTCAATTATTAATTGTTAGTTAAAGTAAAATCGTCAGATTTCGGATTTATGAATATTGTAAATATTTGGGTATTGACATAAATTTACAGTGATTTGATTGTTTAAACAGAGTAATACCTTTCTTTATTTAAAGGCCCAGATAAAGACCCTGAGATATAGAGTAAAATTTTGGATTGTACGTAATAGATATTGTTAAAATCAATAAATATCAATTTTGTAACTTTAATTCTTTTATGCATATAATAAATTAATGTGTTTGTTTAATTAACTAAAATTTTATTTATTAACATCCTTTCATTTAAAGTAGTTGAATTGATGCATCCAACGCGGGCTAGCTGTTGTATTTAATTGTTTAATTTTCATTTGTGAATATTACATTTTTTTGGCTTCATCATCGTGGGCCACTGTTTCATTTTAAATTGTTTTCATTGTATATATTACATTTTGGCGTCACCAACGTGAGGCTAACTATCATCTTAATTGTTTAAATTTGTGAATATATTATTCAGGAATAAAGCTTTTTAATTGTCTTTTTTCTTAGCATCACAAGCGTAAGCAGTTACAACCTATTGTATTCGCTTACCCACTCCCTCGGATCCTTATAATAGACGAATGCCGGCCCGGGCGCCACTGCATGTTCAGAAATGATTTATTTTTAATTATTCAAACGACAATCGTCTCATTAATTTACATTCGCGATCCACACCAGGGAGCCGATAAACGATTTGCCAGGACTCGTGAGCGTCGTACCATGATTGAAGGGCGTATCTGGTCCGTAAGACAACATTGGCAGGTAGTATCGCACACTTTCGGGACTTCATGTTAAATCACGTGACTACGCGACGTGATAGCAGTGTGTCTCCACTTTTACTCTGTTACTCGACCTGAGCCTAGAACATTCTCGTTATTTTTTTTTATGGCAACAGGCTACATGAAGGTAATCCACGTTGGGCAACTCCCCTTTAATAGCATAGGAAGGGATTTGAAAAGGGGGATGCGGAAGGGTAGAGGAAGGTAGCCAAGGGTTAACTAGGGCTCCCGGGCTATAATTTAAGGATCCTACCCGGCATTCGCCTAAAGAAATGCAGGGAAACCCCTAGAAAAACCTGCATCAGGTAGGTCGGGCATTGGATACTTGTTCCACGCCCTTCCGATAGCGGGAGAGGAGTTTGCTGTGGGGACGCAGCATTCCCCTCTCCGTGCCTCGACCAACCAGTTTAGGAGGCAGTTGGCCGACTATTCCAATGGGAATAGCGAACAACTCTTACCGTATGCCCAAGGTCTGTGACCCCGGAACATACACCTCTCAGAACAGGCCGAGGTGCCTCGACTTGTGGGAACCTTAGTTCAAAAACGGAGAGGAAAAGGCATCCCCAAAGGTAGCCTCTTCGTATCTCTCCTACAAGGTTCTGCCTGCGAGAGAACATCCCTCGCAGGTATTGCTTGCGAGAGAATAGCCCTCGCAGGTCCTCCTTCTTCTTCTGGTTTATGTAACACGAATATAAATCTCTTTTGTTGTATGTCCAACTGAAACTTCGACCGAGATTTCCAGTCGCCTATTCCCTGAAAATGGCAGTGTTGTGGAGTCTGACAGTTGAATTCTTCCAGAGACGACAACATTTCGGTGAAATGCTCGTTTTAAATTTTATATCGTCTTCTTTTATTGGTCAAAGTGTAGTGTTATTTGTGCAGTGCTGTGTTTATAATTTATTGCCTCCTTGTGAAGTGAAATTTATTACAAATAATAATTTTTATCCTTACTTTATATTTAAGCTTTCTTACTTGTAATGTGCCTTAATCCTAACTCATTCTCCCTTATTTTCGTATATAGTATTGTTTATATTAGAGACAATATTTTCTTAATGATCCTATTTAATCTATTTTCTAACGTGTACCCTTGCAATTCTGTATATTACTATTTCTGTATTGTCCTTAATATCTATTGTCTTTTAAAAAAAGTTAATCTATCAATTTTTTAAGTAATAATAATTTAACTCAGACGACTAATGGAGCTATTAAATATCATATAAAAAGTTATTTTAGTTAGCAATTATGGTCAATGTTCGTATAATTTAACAAATGATAAATTCATGATTGGCCGACCTGATTGGCGAGCGCCATTGCATAGCATCACAGGAGTCCCGGGTTCGAATCCCGACATGGACATGGATGTTTGAGTCGAAGGATGTGGGAGAATCGACACTCTGACCAGGTGTCACTCCTAAATCCAGAATGTGTCATGTAAGATGACAGTCTGGCAGTCGCCTTGGTAGGCCAAGGCCCTTCTTGGGCTGTAGAGTAAATTAATGTTTGTTAATTTGAAACACCAAAACTATGTTTTTCAATATTTTCCTGAATTTTGGTTAATGAAAAAAACAAAATCAACACATTAATTAAATTTACAACGGACTGTTGCTTTTATTTATTTCTCTAAGATTAAAAAACCTGGTCGTGTTTTAAAACGGTTATAAGAATTTCATCTTTCGTTACTTGGAATCTGGAAATAGCTCCAACACGAAATATATCTATCATCTGCAAGAGCAGATAGTTAGTAACTAATATCCTCATTTACTTCCGTACGACTATCTCTCGTTTTGCTTCTGTTTATACACTGCTGTTGAATGTATGTTATTTTTTTAAAAAAAGCGTTCGCTCCTCTGCTCCAAAATCAACATTTCTGGTAGATATCCCGTAGATTAATTCGTTTCTGCTTTGGCAGCCTCTCTGCCGACTTTCGTCCCTCACAACAGTTGGAGGGTTCAACGTCCGTTACTAAATACATTCGACGTTCTGCATCCCAAACACATAAACTGTTTTGCCCCTATTGTCGACGCGACTGCAGCTGGTGTTTGCGGTCTTTCTTTAAGAATACGGCAAACGGATCCTAAATAATGAAGCGGAATCAGAAGTTTCGAGAAAGACAATATTACCTTTTAAATCCACTAGTTTTTCATATAATATATCAAATAACTCAAAATAATTAATAATTGGAAACTTGTACTTTGATGATACAAATTTAATTATCTCAGAAATGGATTCGGGAAAACACGATCTGAGAGACTTAGATTACTTAAATTACTGTTCAAGGCAAACTCGATGCCTATGAATTTAGAACACATTAAAATGATGGTAAAACTTTCAACGGGAAAGGTAAAATCGTTAGTGGTCAAAGATAAAGTTTCCAATCATGCAGAATTGGTGGAACTATAAAATGAAATAAATTTTGGTAAATTAAACACTGAGTGTTACTCACTCAAGAAATAGCTGCATATTTTGTCTGCATCCAGACGCACCTTCCACAAATTCGAACCTCTGTCCCCGACCATACAGTCCGATTTTCAAAACTGCTTCCTTGCTGTCCCCCAAGCAACTGACGCTTTCAGTTCCTCTGACCAGTGACCACCCGCTGCGTGGCCGAGACAAAAAAAACTGTCCCTCACCAGAATCCGCCACTTTTTGTTTAGAAAAGCGAATTATTCTTCCTTTGATGCACACTTTGTATTTGGTGTTAAGTACAATATAGAAACTTTTATCCTCCAAAATTATAAATGATGTACACGATCAAACCACATTTGTCAATCAAATAAATTTTGTGTTATTAAAGTCAAGAAAATTATATTAATCAAAAATAATAATAAAATGAATTAATTATTTATAAACTTTAGAGTCTTACAACACTTTTCACTGAGGCCTATTTAAAAAGAAAAATTTACGTATGATTGAAAATTAATAATAAGAAAGATAATGAATAAGAAAGATAGCCAATTCAGACAAAAAAAAGTGATAATAAAAATACCACACAACGTCTCTGGGATCCTTGTCCCTTTCGTCAGGTGAGAAGAAGAGCCTAGAGCGACACAACTGCACTTGTCAGTTGACAGAACTCAAAAGCGACGAAAACGGAACGACAATGGGAGAACCGAAGGGTTACCGTAACAATAAGGAAACAACGACAATGGAAAAAATTGCTGTTTTTCAATTTGCCAACTGACAAGTGTAGTTGTGTCCCTCTTGGCTCTTCTTTGCACGTGACGAAAGGGACAAGGATCTCAGAAACGTTGTGTGGTATTTTTATTATCACTTATTTTGTCTGTATTTGGCTATAATTTCTTATTATTAGTGATCTATTTAGTTGAAACTTGTCCCCATATGTAATTTAGTTATTATTGAATCATTTACAATTTTGTTAATTCAATAAAACATATAAATGTGTCGATTTCAAGGCCCAATTCAGAAGTTGTTTTACATCCTTATTTTTTCAGCTATTTTTATGCGATTTATGATACTTGGTCATAAACTAGACTTCCTTGCCAGAGGGTAAATAATTTGTTTACGAGGTGAGTGTTGTCGCCCTTGACCTCCATTTGCAGTGAAGGTCTGTTCCACCGCGGGATTCTGCGCAACCAAGACCACGAATCAATTCAGGTCTTCAGCAATTAATAATGCACTTACCATTCGTTATTTGGAAATCGTTTCTGTAAATATTTATATATTCGATCACCACTAGATCCGAAGAGTAGTTAAAATCCACTGTTTGTTTTTTGACCCAAAAAGGGACAAAAGGTTATAAACTCATTACATAAATAAATATACGGCCTTGAGTCTGAAAATTGTTTATTAACAAAAAATATATACCATCGTTTCATCCTTGTTTTAGGATCTCTTCAGGTTTATTCTGCAATTTAGAAATTAATAACATAAGTACATAAAGGTATTTAAGAATAATTACATAATATTTTAATTAATTTAATTTTACTTACAATTTCATATGTAAAACATACGAAACATTTTGAGGCAATTTCATATATAAATCATATAAAATATTTATTGTCAATGTTTAATTAATTAAAATATTATGTAATTATTCTTTAAACGTTTCGTTCCAATTTGGTATAAATGAATTTTACAAGCAATAATACATTTGTTGATTTTTACTTGTGCACCAAAGGATGATTCTAAGAAAAGGAACGAAACGTTGTGTTATTTTTTATTCTTGATTTATATAACATTTTCCTGACATGCATACGGTTTAATTTTTGACTCAATTGATGTCAAATACATTGTAATACAAATTAAACAGGCTATTAATTGTTTTTAATAATTAAATTGTTAGCGGTACGAATGCGTAAAGGCATCAATCAAGGCGGGATTTTCCTTTGTTTAACAATGGAAACTGAAAAACCGCACGCCTGGAGTCTGCACGGAGATACAAGACAGAACGGTCGCAAATATCGACCGTTTAACATGATTTAAAATTTCCACCCTCGACCCCCCCCCCTCTTGGGAGAGTTAAACAGCAAGTTGAATGTAATAATTAATTTCAGCGACATCCATAACCTCGTATTCGAGTTCAATCTCGGGTGGAGTTGCATTTCATAATAAAAACGCAAAAACATTTTTGTTATATACAGAGAACATCTAGAGAAATATTATGAATCTCGTTGGCACTAAAAATATTTATTCGCAAAAATCGGCCGTTTAACATGACAATGTTTGTTTCCTGGTCGCTAGGTGTAGATTTGTATGCGGAATATACATACTTACTAACGAAACACTCAGTTTTATTTATTGGAAGATGGAATATCCGTTTGAATGTTGGAAGAATGTATTGTCAAAACTTCAATACAAAAATTGCAGATTTCATATATTAAGGCAAAATTTTTGTTGCCGAAGCTGAAGTTCGTGTTAAACGATTGGAAATAGTACCCAATGTGAAACTTTTGCTCTTTTTGAGGACCGTTTGATTGAACTAAATCACAATTTGTTTTACATTCACCTCTATCAACCCCGTAGTGGTGGAAACTTCACCTAGGTAAGTTACAAAAAAACTGTTAAAGTTTTAGTTTACCAGGGTTAATAGTAATGCAAGAGTCTTCTCTTGCCATTTCGAAAGCAAACGTTGTATTTATTTACTTATCTGTTTGTTCTGTTTGGATCAGTAGACTAATTTATGGTTATTTGTGTGTTAAGAGCTGCATATCTGCTTAGGACAGCGACACGGACCGGATCCAAACTTGACTGCGCAAGAAAACGGCGGATTACTTCATTTGCATACCGAACCTGTTGCGCTCGTCATAATTACATATAATTTAAGGAATACGTAATTTTGGTGCTAAAAAGTTTATCCATCTCTGTGGTACACGCTGAAATGTGATTGGTCTTGAATCGATTCAATGTCTCAACCTAATGATAGATCCCCATCTTCAATCAGTGTATTTGAAGTCAGTTAAACGGTTTCCTGTATATCATGGAGATGCCACTCTTCGGCACCGAATAAACGATCGTAGAATTTGTTTCACTCTTGTGACCCCGTGGTTGGCACTCAACTACGTACCTTGCACTGAACGTCGTCATTCCTACCAGAACTTACTCTGAACATTTCACGAATAATGTGTCTTAAACTATAAATCCACCGTATATTTAGGTGTGGACCACAACTGATTCACGTTGTAATTTGGGGGGTTCCGAATCTTTTTGTAACCTTGAGCGCATTCTAAAATATCAGAAGCTGGGCACCAACAATTTATAAGTATGTTTATAATTGTATAAGGGCAATAAATAATCAATAAATAAAATAATAATGTTAAGATATATAAATTATAGTTTTTATAACATGCAAATAAAGAAACTTAAAAAGTAAACGTTTTGTAAGAAACGATTGTCAATCTCGGTGTGATCCTTTGTATTTCATTTCATAGGCCATTGCCTCATAATTAGGAGGGTATGAAGATATCCCTGTTAGCAAACAATCATAAAGACGCTGATCGTTCTATATTATTTGGTATTATTAAGTATGCACACTATGGGGGCGGGTAAGAATTTCTTGTACATTTTTTTTCCGTTTCTCACCAATGCACTAACACACACACACAAATCGTGCGTATGCGACGGCTGGGATCGCAAACTAAAGGTACATTTTTAATCAGTGTTTCTGATGTCGCTGTCGAATAGCAGCGGACACGGGGTTGGGAACCCTTCATATAACTTGTGTCTGTCTATCGGAAACTTATATCAAAATTAGGCATTTTTAAAAATATTTATATGTTGTAATAAACAACCTTAATAGGGTTCATTAAATGAATTAATTAACACAAAAAATTAATTAAAATTTGAATGATAGTTAGCCACACGTTGAAGACGTCAAATATATAATGATTAAAAAGGTGGTCTTAAATTATTGAAATAATTAACAAAATTAATTTAAGATTTAAATTAAAAAAATTATTATTGCCGATAAATTTACAATGTATAAGATCTATTTTGCACGCCGAATTTCATCCAGTTAACAACAAATACTTTAATTTTTCATTTATTAATTCGTGGCATTTTATGAAAATACAGTTCTTATATCATTACAATCAAATACGTCGAATCTCTATATCTCAAGGTCATATCTGGGTTTGATAAAATGAACACTCCAATTACAACATTAACAATTCAATTCATTGAAGTTAAAGGAATACAAAATTAAATTACTAGAAACAAAAGAAAACGAATGAAAAGAAAACGCGAACGAAGTCTGACTATACCCTTTAATTATCGTTTACAATTATTAATAATTGTCTTGTACTCACGACAGTACTTCTGGTACCAGTTTGGATTCTTCTTGCTTGAATTTAACACTCAATAAACAGGCCATTCATTACGCACTGATTCTACACTTTAGAATTTGTATACACGTGGTCGTTGCCATTTCGTCTCTCTGCTATCCAGGAATCTGCATTAGTCCACCCTCAGCCGGTTGCCGGATGTTGATTTCCTCTAAGTCTCTCGATCCGACAATTATTTCAAATTGGGCAGCAAGAATTTCTGCGATTTTATGTGTCTCTCCGCCAAACTGCTGACTCGCGTTTTATATAAACTATCATATCTCCCCGTTGGACCACCTGGATAACACTATTCATGCTTTTATGTTAGCAAATTTTACTTTGTTATTACTTTATGTGGAAATATTTGTCGAGGTTAATGACATTAATAGTATTTCTACGGACGTGACATGGGGGAGCACGCTTAGGGGTGGGGGTTGAGGGGCGTTACAAAAAAAATAACACAAAAGCAACCTTGATTGGTATCAAATCGGGGGTTATGGATATATGACAACCCGGGCAACGTCTGGCACCCAGCTAGTAAGAAATAAAGCCGTTGTGTAGACTACGGGACAGAAAATTCCATTAAAACGTCATTGAAATTTGGTGGCCTACGCCGAATTTCTTATCATTCAGTTTTTACTTATCCAGCATATACTCCGGGAAAACCTTCAATCTCTGACAAGAAACTTCAAATTAACAATTATATGTAATCGAGTTTAATTTCTCAATTTTCATCAGTGTAGCTATGGTTTACTTTCTACGTCACATAATACGAAATTTTGTATGTTGTTAACCAACCATGAATCATTAAAACAAAAGCATGTACTGTAGTACGTCAGGTAATTTTCCGTGGACTGACGTAATTGGATACTCTTCATTTCTCATATTAATTGAATTGAACGCAGAAATTGTGTAAAAAGAATCATAAAATAATTGGCTTAATTTGGGCGGATTTTTGGACGCTACGACGTCTACTAAATCTTTTTTTGCGAACTGAATGCCACTGACGCAGTGTTCTTGTACTAACGGCACAAACCGGTTGAAACTCGGTTGTCCCAGAAAGGAAGATCCAATTGCTGGACAATACGGCAAAATCGTAATATAACCTGTCAAAGTATTCTCCCGCATTCCCACAGCTGTAATTTTCGTAACGAGCTGCAGAATTTTACTAACGAGAGACATTGTAGTACACACAGAAAGCTAGTTAAGAAATTGCAGAACAATTTAGTATACAAAGGTAAATAGATATTTATTGGCCAATTTG